>CM034353.1:75811880-76078059 GCA_019925275.1 Mytilus edulis
TAGTGATTTTGACAATTATAATGCAGCCCTCAAAGTAGCTTCTGAAATGAAGTGGCCAACTAGCCATCAGACATGATAATTAATTTTAGGTCGCCTACATTTTTTATGGCCCCGCAACAAAGTTGTCGGGGACATAAAGTTTTACCCTTGTCCGAAATTCAGTAATTTCGAAATTCCGTAATTCTATCATTCCGTCATTCTACAACAAACCATTATTTAGGCAAAAAATTGGCCTCAGTATTGCCCATTGCCCTATGTTAAAAGAAATTTAACTCAAACACAAATACACTTATACATTCATAGATGTGTTGTTAAAGTACATTTAGGAAATTAATCATAAAATTGTAGAAAAATTGAAATGCATGTCTTCCTTGTTCTTATAATGAAGTAACTCCTTACTAAACTATGTGTTCTCCATTATAGATGTTGGCTGATCTAATGTTTAGGAAGAATGATTATGATGCAGCAATGTTCCATTTCCAACAGTTACTTCAACTTAAACCAGGTTTGAAAACATTTTTTTTGATATTTGTAAATTCAAGTTAAACAACAGAGCAAAATGATTATTATTTGAATAGAAACTATTTACTACGGTACATATAAAGGAGGTGTTGGGTATACATCAGTTAGACAGCAGCCTAACGACAAAAATTTAAACCCATAAGACTTCTAGCTGTCTTAAACTTTGATTGAAAACCATGATGTTCAGATGTTTTATAATTCTGTTTACTGATGAAGATAAATATTGACTTGATATGTGATTCAGTGTTAGCAAATGAAGTTTAGTGATCGCTTTTTTCATACTTTTTGCATTAAGTATTTATGTTTTTATAATGATCTATTTTATAATAGTTTATTTGATATGCCCAGCAGTCAAAGCATTCCCTTTTTTTTACTGAAAAAATAGTCTTAGATGGCACTAGATACAAGTAAATTTAAAAAGGATTAAAGAAAAGAAGTGAATAAAATCTGTAGATTTGATGATCTTTTTTATTTTAGATAACTATGAGGCCTTAGCCAGACTAGTTGATTTGATGAGAAGAAGTGGTAAATTGGAAGAGGTTCCAAAGTTTTTAGAGTTAGCTGAGCATGCCTCAGCTAGATCTGCAATGGAACCAGGCTTTAATTATTGTAAAGGACTTCATGTATGGTGAGTGGTGAACATTTAAATATTTCTAAAACATATCTATGGTATAAATATGGAAATCCTGAAAATTGAAGAAAACAATGTTTTTTTTCATACATATCATAACTAGAGTCGCTCACCTTGGTCTATGTGAATATTAAACAATGGACACAGATGGATTCATGACAAAATTGTGTTTTGGTGATGGTGATGTGTTTGTAGATCTTACTTTACTAAACATTCTTGCTGCTTACAATTATCTCTCTCTATAACAGTACTTTCTGTGGAAAATGTTATTGAAAATCTTCAAATTTTAAGAAAATTGTTAAAAATTGACTATGAAGGGCAATAACTCCTAAGCCAAAAACTGCATTTTACCCCTATGTTCTATTTTTAGCCATGGCAGCCATCTTGGTTGATTGGGCGGGTCACCGGACACATTTTTTAAACTAGATACCTTAATGATGATTATGGCCAAGTTTGGTTAAATTTGGCCCAGTAGTTTCAGAGGAGAAGATTTTTCTAAAAGATTACTAAGATTTACGAAAAATGGTTAAAATTTGACTATAAAGGGCAATAACTCCTAAAGTGGTCAACTGACCATTTTGGTCATGTTGACTTATTTGTAGATCTTACTTTGCTGAACGTTATTGCTGTTTACAGTTTATCTCTATCTATAATAATATTCAAGATAATAACCAAAAACAGCAAAATTTCCTTAAAATTACCATTTCAGGGGCAGCAACTCAACAACGAAATGTCCGATTCATCTGAAAATTTCAGGGCAGATAGATCTTGACCTGATGAACAATTCTACCCCATGTCAGATTTGCTCTAAATGCTTTGGTTTTTGAGTTATAAGCCAAAAACTGCATTTTACCCCTATGTTCTATTTTTAGCCATGGCGGCCATCTTGGTTGGTTGGCCGGGTCACCGGACACATTTTTTAAACTAGATACCCCAATGATGATTGTGGCCAAGTTTGGTTAAATTTGACCCAGTAGTTTCAGAGGAGAAAATTTTTATAATAGTTAACGCAGGACGACGACGGACGCTGGACGCCAAGTGATGAGAAAAGCTCACTTGGCCTTTCGGCCAGGTGAGCTAAAAAGCACTACAAACCATCAAGGAAAAGTAAAATTTTTAGATTTTAAGCCTTTCTACAGATACACAGATTATCTTACAAAAGCTTAGAAGTTATATATCTTACTGCAAGAGAACTGTTTGGATTTTTTGTATAAATGTATTTTACCATGAAAATGGTAAAAAAAAATGGCTGCTTATGACTTCTTAACAGATAAACTATGACATGATAATATTGGGAGTATATAAATATGGTGTAGTATGAATGTGTTAATCTTTCTAAAATCTGAAGAAGAAAAAAATATAGCTTTTAAAAAACTCAAAAATTATGTAAAGATTTCATTTATTCAATAGGTACACAGGTAACCCTACAGAAGCTTTGAAGTTATTTAACAAAGCCAGGAAGGACTCAGACTGGGGTAATCTGTCTACATACAACATGATAGAGATCTGTCTGAATCCCGACAATGAGACTGTTGGTGGGGAAGTGTTTGAATCGGAGGAGGATGGCTCAGTGTAAGTGACAAACAAATCTGTAAATGTGTTAATATCTCAGGAACAATTCATGTCAGGTAGTTATGTTCACATGAATAGATTATAAAGTATGAAGGAAAAACTAGGCAGTATTGTGTCTGAAGTATAAAAGTTGAGTAATTCCCATGATCTTTACTGAGGGATACTAACATGTACGGTTTGTTGAAGATGGGTTTGAAAGATTATGCAAGTGTTGATTTCTAGCTTTCTACATAAACTTATGCTTATATTTGTATTAGTTTAAATGAAACACACAAATATTATTTTAGAAGGGGGGAGGGGTCGGCCCTTTATTAGAACTCCAGGATTGGTGTTTTTAAGCTCGGAGTTTTGGGAATTCTTTTTTCGAAGTATCGGGATGTCGGGATTTAAATTTCTATTCAGGACCTCAGGTTTTCAAGTTTTTAAGCCTGGGATTTCGGGATCCGGATCCCTCCGACCCCCCCTCGTTAGATATTAGTAATACATTACATACCATTATTTCTATCAATTACAGAGAGATTTTGAAAAAAATATTAATCTATTTATCAATATTCAACAGTAGATTGTGTGTTCCACCTACAAAGCATACATAATTAAAACGTGAGAAAAGAAAAATAAAGCAGTTCATATGTGAGCAGAGTGTGAACTGCAGAAATATAAACCAAAATTTGTAAACATTTATCACACTCCATATTTGTACAGTTTACTTGTTATTGATTTATTCTACTTTGTCAAGAAGTTTAATAAATCTTCAAACATCATATATAACTCTTTTTTGTCACAATTAGTAGAAAATTTTTAAGGTAAGGTTATGCTCAAAAACTGTTTATGAATGCTATTGAAAATTAATTGTTACATTTGTTTTGACATTTTTGGATATGTTGACCTTTTATTTCTGTTACTGCAAATTCAGAAATTAATGCATGCATTTATTATTGGGATTTTGCCATTTTAATTTTCACAATATTGAGAAAAGTCCTGTTTAATTCATATACAAAATTTGAAAATGTACAAAAATTAAGGCAGATTCTTGATTTCTTTTCTTTGATTTGAGACCCAAACGATACCAATGCAAATATAAGGAAAAAGTCTGAGTAAGCCTTTTCCTGTCATATTTTTAAAATCAAATATCTCGAAAAGGAGATCTATCAATATTTTAGCTCTTAAGTAATGCTCTATCGACTTATATAGTATCAATTTTAAATTCTTGATTTCTTTAATTTCACCTAAGTTCATCCTTAAGTCAATGATGATGTATTGTAGGTCACAAGATAAAGACAAGTCAGATAGTGAACAAATGGCTGTAAGAACAGCAGAGAAACTTCTAAAGGTATAATTCTATGGATATGTATCATGTATATATTATGGATTCAATTATGTTTGTAAATCTCAATTTCACACACTTTCATCAACATTTTCATAGACATTTAGTTTCATGGTTTTGCCAAAATCTGCATACAAGCATATTTCAAATTTGTATTTCGTTGAACATTAGAATTTGTAGTTTATATTCACCCACGAAAACTAGTATCTCATAAATAAGCATGAAACACAAGAATAGTTTGAATAACATAAATATCTATTGACAGTTCAGGTACATGTATACTTTGCAAATATGTGATACATTGGAATCAAGGAAAAAATACTTTTACAATATTCAGATGTAGAAGCATGGTTTCAATGAAGAATGGTACAACTAAAACCATTCAATCTTGCAGCTTAGCAATTCAGTTTTACTCAAAAGTTAGACTAAAAAAAGAACAAGTATGGAAATCTAAAGGCAAATTTATTGTAATAAAGCATTCACTGCAACAGTATTGATTTCAATATCTAAAAAAGTGTTCTTGTATAAGATGAATACATCAATAAACTACTTGTATTTTTAAATGGTTTATCTGTATTTCAAATACTAATATTTTGGGATAAACAAAAGTTATGGGCTGTTCCATAACAATATATGTTGGCCCTAGGAAGGCACTGTGAAATCTCAACTATGAGTAGATGTCAAGTACTGTGAAAGTATAGGTGAATTTCTAATTGCCTCTTTTGGTGATTACCCCACTTAAAAAGTGCCGCCTTCGTTACCATGTATGCTTCTAGAAACAGCCCTCAGTCAAATTTTCTGAATTTTGTATAATTTATAAGTGATTACCCCACTTAAAAAGTGCCGCCTTCGTTACCATGTATGCTTCTAGAAACAGCCCTCAGTCAAATTTTCTGAATTTTGTATAATTTATAAGTGATTACCCCACTTAAAAAGTGCCGCCTTCGGTACCATGTATGCTTCTAGAAACAGCCCTCAGTCAAATTTTCTGAATTTTGTATAATTTATAAGTGATTACCCCACTTAAAAAGTGCCGCCTTCGGTACCATGTATGCTTCTAGAAACAGCCCTCAGTCAAATTTTCTGAATTTTGTATAATTTATAAGTGATTACCCCACTTAAAAAGTGCCGCCTTCGGTACCATGTATGCTTCTAGAAACAGCCCTCAGTCAAATTTTATGAATTTTGTATAATTTATAATTTTGATTGTTATTGTAGGAATTGAAACCAAAGGCTGGTGATATCAGACCAAAGTTGTTAGAAAACATGGCACTGATTGCTACTAAACAGAAGGCAAACATAGAGAAAGCTTTAAATGCCTTCATGGAGATCTCTACTAATGAAGTAAGTTATTTAAAGTATGTAGATAATGTTGACATCTAGAGGTCATTTGGTTTACCAATATCATTGGGATGTTGTCTTTTGACATTTATCCCACCTCATACATACTTAAAAGCAGGAACTTTTTGTGAGCACCTACCTTTTGCTAGAATTTCATTGGTTTAGAAACAGTAAAAAAAAAAATCATGAAAATTGAACTGCCTAATTAAATTGAATTTGACATAGTTATTAAACATGAATTATATATATATCTGCCTCCTTTTTCCGTCATACATGTAAAATAGCTGACATGAAAATATCCAGTCATATGTTCAGTAGTTGTCGTTTGTTGATGTGGATAAGTGTTTCTCGTTTCTCTTTTTTTATATAGATTATACCTTTGGTTTTCCCATTTAAATGGTTTTACACTAGTAATTTTTTGGGGTCCTTTATAGCTTGCTATTTGGTGTGAGCCAGTACTCTGTGTTTAAGACCGTACCTTGACCTATAATGGTTTACTTTTATGAATTGTGACTTGGATGGAGAGTTGTCTCATTGGAACTCATTCCACATCTTCCTATCTCTATATGTGGCAGAATCTATGTATGAATGATATTATTCATGTTAGTGGCAACAGAAACGTCTGTAAACAAATTATCTAACAAATAAACATGTCTATTTGGACATGTTTTAAATATTTTTTTAAATTAAATTATAGCTTTTTTTTCATTTTTAAATACATATATTGTTAATTTTTAGAGAGATCATGTAGGAGCTTTATATGGAATGGCTGCAGCTTATATGGTTCTGAAGCAAACCCCTAGAGCAAGAAATCAACTGAAAAGAGTTGGCAAAAATAACTGGACCATGACAGTAAGTGAAAAAAGACCTAAATACACTGAAGAGAGAATAGAACTGGATTGAGCCACACCTAAGCTATTTACTACATGCAGTATAAACAAATTGAGCATTTTTGCATCAAAATTTTTATTGGGCATTTTGTGGATTCATTTATTTTTGTAGGTACCAATTTTTGTGGATTATAGAAAACTAACGTGCTCGTGGATATTTAATTTTGTGGTTTTGCCAAAGTCTGCATACAAGCCTATTGAAAATTTGTTATTCATTGAACATTTAATTTCGTGGTTAACCTGTATACACGAAATCAATGGTTTATAGTCAGTTGATCAATTGTTAATGAACAGAATGGTTTCCAAAAGTAAATATGTTAAGGATACATCTAACATGAATAAAGTCTGAAAGATACTTGGTAATTGTTGAATTATATATTTTTTTAAGGATGCAGAAGACTTAGAGAAGAGTTGGTTATTGCTGGCAGACATTTATATACAGGTATACAATATAAACAAGTGTTGCGGGGACTGAATGACAATTTAGTAACTTTAATGAATTATCTCCCCATAGTTACAGTAGTGAGTAATCTTCCTTAACAATGTTTGGAATGCTTATAAGATGTTGACAAAAGTTATTTAACATACAGGACATATTGATATAAAATGAAGTTCAATGACTTGTATAATGTCTTTTTATACCACAAAGATACTTGCATGGAATGAGTATCAGGTGTCCTGTGTAAACATGTAGATTTCATAACCCACAATATGAAGCCTTTTTGACAATTGAGCATAGGAAACCTGCCGAAAAGGTTATATTGTTTCAATTTATATTTTACAATATCTATGTTTAAAAAAATCCCAATCTAAATTCAAAGCATCATGTTGATTTTTTTGTGCCATTACAACACCATGAATTGAGATCCCAAAATGCTTAGCAGAATAGTGTAAACTTAAAAAAGTATTTGCATTCAGATTTCATTGAATTATCCTACCGGCTATATAACAAACAATAGGATATATTGAAAAAAAATATCAAGAAGCAAATATGAATTTTAGACTTGAACAAAAACTGAAATGCAATGCAGTGCATGTGTACCCGGTATATGACTGATTTGCTTGTGATATATCAAAATTATTATGAAATTTAGAAATAAAAGAACTTTATCACAGAACCCTGCTGATCTGTTTCAGTGAATGTACCATTTTAAGTTTTATCTGGAATTAACTAATTTGACTTTCTATTTTCAGTCCGGGAAATATGATATGGCAACAGAGTTGTTAAAAAGATGTCTACAACACAATAATGTAAGTCTTAATTCAAGGAGAAGAAGGTTAGGTTAAAGATAAGGCTTTTCTCTGGCATACATTTATTTTTCTGCTTATCACTGATGAGTTTTGCTTTAAATGTATCTACCATATATAAAAAAGAAGGCTGTGGTATGATTTCCAACGAGACAACTCTCTACAAGAGACCAAATGACACAGTTATTAACAATTGTCATATTGAATATTGGATATTGAATATTTCATGCATGAAATGGAATGAAACTTAAATTTAAGCTTAACATAAGTAGTAGAATGGACATTGCACTGTTTATATTTGCTCACTTTTGTTTGAAAGAAAAAAACATAATGGAGTTCAAACTTACAAGAACAGTTAACATAATCTAAAAACAAGTAAGAGACATAAATAAAATGTTTAGAATAAGAAGTCAATTGGGTATCATATTTTTAAATGTTTTCTGATTTTTTTTAATATGGTAGATAAATGAGTACCATAATATTGCTCCTTTTTGTAAAATCTTACAAAGAAATGTTTTCCTTGTCTTAAAATGTTTGTTAATATTTGATTTTAGTCCTGCTGTAAAGCCCATGAGTACATGGGATATATTATGGAGAAGGAACAATCATATAAAGATGCTGCTCAGAATTATGAAGCAGCGTGGAAATATGGCAACAAAAATAATCCTGTTATAGGTAGGTATAATAGAGTAAAAGGACAAAAAAAAAATTCTAGATTGCAAATAACTTGTGTGGTCAAGTTGCTGTCATTTGGGTCTAGCTCATGTTCTATTTGTATTGGGACTCTAATCATATTTTGGTGGGAAAAAAAGGGAGAAAATTGCATGATATTCAATCATTTTTGTCACATATTACTCCAATACTACTGAACTGAATAACTTCATATACTGTCAACAGCTCAACAATGATGAATTTTAACATGTGTACGATTTGAAATCAGTCAGACATACTTCCTGTTTTCTGATACTATGAATTCGAAGTAAGTCTATAGATATAGGAAGATGTGGTATGAGTGCCAATGAGACAACTTTCCATCCAAGTCACAATTTATAAAAGTAAACCGTTATAGGTCAAGGTATGCATACGTATTATGGTATACCGTTGTCCGTCCGTCCGTCCTTCGTCCACACTTCAGACAATAACTCAAAAACACTTTCACCAATTTCCATGAAACTTAAGTGAATTGTTTATATCTATTGACATAAGCTCCCTTTCAATTTTTTTTAATTTCAGATTTTAAGTTTTGGATTTATGGGGCTTTATTCATAAAAAAAGGGGGGATTTTCAACACTTCGGACAATAACTCAAAAAAGCTTTCACCAATGTCCATGAAACTTTGGTGAATTGCTTATATCTATTGATGTAAGCTCCCTTTTAATTTTTATAAATTTCAGATTTTAAGTTTTGGATTTATGGGGCTTTATTCATAAAAAAAGGGGGATTTTCAACACTTCGGACAATAACTCAAAAAAGCTTTCACCAATGTCCATGAAACTTTGGTGAATTGTTTATATCTATTGATGTAAGCTCCCTTTCAATTTTTATAAATTTCAGATTTTAAGTTTTGGATTTATGGGGCTTTATTCATAAAAAAAGGGGGATTTTCAACACTTCGGACAATAACTCAAAAAGGCTTTCACCAATGTCCATGAAACTTTGGTGAATTGTTTATATCTATTGATGTAAGCTCCCTTTCAATTTTTATAAATTTCAGATTTTAAGTTTTGGATTTATGGGGCTTTATTCATAAAACTAGAGGCTCTAAAGAGCCTGTGTCGCTCACCTTGGTCTATGTGCATATTAAACAAAGGACACAAATGGATTCATGACAAAATTGTATTTTGGTGATGGTGATGTGTTTGAAGTTCTTACTTTACTGAACGATTTTGCTTCTTACAATTATATCTATAATGAACTTTGCCCATTAGTAACAGAGAACTATATTTGGTAAAAATTTACATAAATTTACCAAATTAATGAAAATTGTTAAAAATTGACTATAAAGGGGCAATGACTCCTTAAGGGGTCAATTGACCATTTAGGTCATGTCGACTTATTTGTAGATCTTACTTTGCTGAACATTATTGCTGTTTACAGTTTATCGCTATCTATAATAGTATTCAAGATAACCAAAAACGGCAAAATTTCTTTAAAAATTACCAATTGGAGGGCAGCAACCCAACAACCAGTTGTCCAATTCATCTGAAAAATTCAGGGCAGATAGATATTGACTTGATTAACAATTTAACTTTTTGCTTATTTGTAGATCTTACTTTGCTGAACATTATTGCTGTTTACAATTTATCTCTATCTATAATAATATTCAAGATAATAACCAAAAACAGCAAAATTTCCTCAAAATTACCAATTCAGGGGCAGCAACCCAACAACCGATTGACCGATTCATCTGAAAATTTCAGGGCAGATAGATCTTGACCTGATAAACATTTTTATCCCATGTCAGATTTCCTCAAAATGCTTTGGTTTTTGAGTTATAAGCCAAAAACTGCATTTTACCCCTATGTTCTATTTTTAGCGGTGGCGGCCATCTTGGTTGGTTGACCAGGTCACGCCACACATTTTTAGCTCACCTGGCCCGAAGGGCCAAGTGAGCTTTTCCCATCACTTGGCGTCCGTCGTCCGTCGTCGTCCGTCGTCCGGCGTTAACTTTTACAAAAATCTTCTCCTCTGAAACTACTGGGCCAAATTTAACCAAACTTGGCCACAATCATCATTGGGGTATCTAGTTTAAAAAATGTGTCCGGTGACCCGGCCAACCAACCAAGATGGCTGCCATGGCTAAAAATAGAACATAGGGGTAAAATTCAGTTTTTGGCTTATAACTCAAAAACCAAAGCATTTAGAGCAAATCTGACAGGGGTAATATTGTTCATCAGGTCAAGATCTATCTGCCCTGAAATTTTCAGATGAATCGGACATTTCGTTGTTGGGTTGCTGCCCCTGAAATGGTAATTTTAAGGAAATTTTGCTGTTTTTGGTTATTATCCTGAATATTATTATAGATAGAGATAAACTGTAAACAGCAATAATGTTCAGCAAAGTAAGATCTACAAATAAGTTAGCATGACCAAAATGGTCAGTTGACCCCTTTAGGAGTTATTGCCCTTTATAGTCAATTTTTAACCATTTTTCGTAAATCTTAGTAATCTTTTAGAAAAATCTTCTCCTCTGAAACTACTGGGCCAAATTTAACCAAACTTAGCCATAATCATCATTGGGGTATCTAGTTAAAAAATGTGTCCGGTAACTCGGCCAACAAACCAAGATGGCAGCCATGGCTAAAAATAGAACATGGGGGTAAAATGCAGTTTTTGGCTTATAACTCAAAAACCAAAGCATTAAGAGCAAATCTGACAGGAAGTAAAATTGTTGATCAGGTCACGATCTGTCTGCCCTGGAATTTTCAGATGAATAGGATAATCGGTTGTTAGGTTGCTGCCCCTGAATTGGTAGTTTTGAGGAAATTTTGCTGTTTTTAGCTCACCTGGCCCGAAGGGCCAAGTGAGCTTTTCTCATCACTTGGCGTCCGGCGTCCGTCGTCCGGCGTCCGTCGTCCGTCGTCGTCGTCGTCGTCCGTCGTCGTTAACTTTTACAAAAATCTTCTCCTCTGAAACTACTGGGCCAAATCAAACCAAACTTGGCCACAATCATCATTGGGGTATCTAGTTTAAAAAATGTGTGGCGTGACCCGGTCAACCAACCAAGATGGCCGCCACAGCTAAAAATAGAACATAGGGGTAAAATGCAGTTTTTGGCTTATAACTCAAAAACCAAAGCATTTAGAGCAAATCTGACAAGGGGTAAAAATGTTTATCAGGTCAAGATCTATCTTCCCTGAAATTTTCAGATGAATCGGTCAATCGGTTGTTGGGTTGCTGCCCCTGAATTGGTAATTTTGAGGAAATTTTGCTGTTTTTGGTTATTATCTTGAATATTATTATAGATAGAGATAAACTGTAAACAGCAATAATGTTCAGCAAAGTAAGATCTACAAATAAGTCAACATGACCAAAATGGTCAGTTGACCCGTTTAGGAGTTATTGCCCTTTATAGTCAATTTTTAACCATTTTTCGTAAATTAAAGTAATCTTTTACAAAAATCTTCTCCTCTGAAACTACTGGGCCAAATTAATTCAAACTTGGCCACAATCATCTTTGGGGTATCTAGTTTAAAAAATGTGTGGCGTGACCTGGTCAACCAACCAAGATTGCCGCCACCGCTAAAAATAGAACATAGGGGTAAAATGCAGTTTTTGGCTTATAACTCAAAAACCAAAGCATTTTGAGGAAATCTGACATGGGATAAAAATGTTTATCAGGTCAAGATCTATCTGCCCTGAAATTTTCAGATGAATCGGTCAATCGGTTGTTGGGTTGCTGCCCCTGAATTGGTAATTTTGAGGAAATTTTGCTGTTTTTGGTTATTATCTTGAATATTATTATAGATAGAGATAAACTGTAAACAGCAATAATGTTCAGCAAAGTAAGATCTACAAATAAGTCAACATGACCAAAATGGTCAGTTGACCCGTTTAGGAGTTATTGCCCTTTATAGTCAATTTTTAACCATTTTTCGTAAATTAAAGTAATCTTTTACAAAAATCTTCTCCTCTGAAAACTACTGGGCCAAATTAATTCAAACTTGGCCACAATCATCTTTGGGGTATCTAGTTTAAAAAATGTGTGGCGTGACCTGGTCAACCAACCAAGATGGCCGCCACCGCTAAAAATAGAACATAGGGGTAAAATGCAGTTTTTGGCTTATAACTCAAAAACCAAAGCATTTTGAGGAAATCTGACTGGGATAAAAATGTTTATCAGGTCAAGATCTATCTTCCCTGAAATTTTCAGATGAATCGGTCAATGGGTTGTTGGGTTGCTGCCCCTGAATTGGTAATTTTGAGGAAATTTTGCTGTTTTTGGTTATTATCTTGAATATTATTATAGATAGAGATAAACTGTAAACAGCAATAATGTTCAGCAAAGTAAGATCTACAAATAAGTCAACATGACCAAAATGGTCAGTTGACCCGTTTAGGAGTTATTGCCCTTTATAGTCAATTTTTAACCATTTTTCGTAAATTAAAGTAATCTTTTACAAAAAGCTTCTCCTCTGAAACTACTGGGCCAAATTAATTCAAACTTGGCCACAATCATCTTTGGGGTATCTTGTTTAAAAAATGTGTGGCGTGACCTGGTCAACCAACCAAGATGGCCGCCACTGTAAAAATAGAACATAGGGGTAAAATGCAGTTTTTGGCTTATAACTCAAAAATCAAAGCATTTTGAGGAAATCTGACATGGGGATATAAATGTTTATCAGGTCAAGATCTATCTGCCCTGAAATTTTCAGATGAATCGGTCAATCGGTTGTTGGGTTTACTGCCCCTGAATTGGTAATTTTGAGGAAATTTTGCTGTTTTTTGTTATTATCTTGAATATTATTATAGATAGAGATAAATTGTAAACAGCAATAATGTTCAGCAAAGTAAGATCTACAAATAAGTCAACATGACCAAAATGGTCAGTTGACCCCTTTAGGAGTTATTGCCCTTTATAGTCAATTTTTAACCATTTTTCATAAATCTAAGTAATCTTTTACAAAATCTCCACTGAAACTACTAGGCCACAATCATCTTTGGGGTATCTAGTTTGAAAAATGTGTCCGATGACCTGGCCATTCAACCAAGATGGCCACCACGGCTAAAAATAGAACATAGGGGTAAAATGCAGTTTCTGGCTTATAACTATGAAACCAAAGCATCTAGAGCAAATCTGACAAGAAGTTAAATTGTTAATCAAGTCAATATCTATCTGCCCTGAATTTTTCAGATGAATTGGACAACTGGTTGTTGGGTTGCTGCCCTCCAATTGGTAATTTTTAAAGAAATTTTGCCGTTTTTGGTTATCTTGAATACTATTATAGATAGCGATAAACTGTAAACAGCAATAATGTTCAGCAAAGTAAGATCTACAAATAAGTCAACATGACCTAAATGGTCAATTGACCCCTTAAGGAGTTATTGCCCTTTATAGTCAATTTTTAACAATTTTCATTAATTTGGTAAATTTATGTAAATTTTTACCAAATATAGTTCTCTGTTACTAATGGGCAAAGTTCATTATAGATATAATTGTAAGAAGCAAAATCATTCAGTAAAGTAAGAACTTCAAACACATCACCATCACCAAAATACAATTTTGTCATGAATCCATTTGTGTCCTTTGTTTAATATGCACATAGACCAAGGTGAGCGACACAGGCTCTTTAGAGCCTCTAGTTTTGTTATTATCTTGAATATTATTATAGATAGAGATAAACTGTAAACAGCAATAATGTACAGCAAAGTAAGAACTAAAAATAAGTCAGTATGACCAAAATAGTCAATTGACCCCTAAGGAGTTATTGCCCTTCATAGTCAATTTTTAACAATTTTCTTAAAATTTGAAGATTTTCAATACCATTTTCCACAGAAAGTACTGTTATAGATAGAGATAATTGTAAGCAGCAAGAATGTTTAGTAAAGTAAGATCTACAAACACATCACCATCACCAAAATACAATTTTGTCATGAATCCATCTGTGTCCATTGTTTAATATTCACATAGACCAAGGTGAGCGACACAGGCTCTCTAGTTTAAACTAGATACCCCAAAGATGATTGTGGCCAAGTTTGGATTAATTTGGCCCAGTAGTTTCAGAGGAGAAGATTTTTGTAAAAGATTACTTTAATTTACGAAAAATGGTTAAAAATTGACAATAAAGGGCAATAACTCCTAAACGGGTCAACTGACCATTTTGGTCATGTTGACTTATTTGTAGATCTTACTTTGCTGAACATTATTGCTGTTTACAGTTTATCTCTATCTATAATAATATTCAAGATAATAACCAAAAACAGCAAAATTTCCTCAAAATTACCAATTCAGGGGCAGCAACCCAACAACCGATTGACCGATTCATCTGAAAATTTCAGGGCAGATAGATCTTGACCTGATAAACATTTTTACCCCATGTCAGATTTCCTCAAAATGCTTTGGTTTTTGAGTTATAAGCCAAAAACTGCATTTTAACCCCTTTGTTCTATTTTTAGCCGTGGCGGCCATCTTGGTTGGTTGACCAGGTCACGCCACACATTTTTTAAATTAGATACCCCAAAGATGATTGTGGCCAAGTTTGGATTAATTTGGCCCAGTAGTTTCAGAGGAGAAGATTTTTGTAAAAGATTACTTTAATTTACGAAAAATGGTTAAAAATTGACAATAAAGGGCAATAACTCCTAAACGGGTCAACTGACCATTTTGGTCATGTTGACTTATTTGTAGATCTTACTTTGCTGAACATTATTGCTGTTTACAGTTTATCTCTATCTATAATAATATTCAAGATAATAACCAAAAACAGCAAAATTTCCTCAAAATTACCAATTCAGGGGCAGCAACCCAACAACCGATTGACCGATTCATCTGAAAATTTCAGGGCAGATAGATCTTGACCTGATAAACATTTTTACCCCATGTCAGATTTGCTCTAAATGCTTTGGTTTTTGAGTTATAAGCCAAAAACTGCATTTTACCCCTATGTTCTATTTTTAGCCGTGGCGGCCATCTTGGTTGGTTGACCAGGTCACGCCACACATTTTTAGCTCACCTGGCCCGAAGGGCCAAGTGAGCTATTCCCATCACTTGGCGTCCGTCGTCCGTCGTCCGTCGTCGTCCGTCGTCGTTAACTTTTACAAAAATCTTCTCCTCTGAAACTAATGGGCCAAATTTAACCAAACTTAGCCATAATCATCATTGGGGTATCTAGTTAAAAAATGTGTCCGGTAACTCGGCCAACAAACCAAGATGGCAGCCATGGCTAAAAATAGAACATGGGGGTAAAATGCAGTTTTTGGCTTATAACTCAAAAACCAAAGCATTAAGAGCAAATCTGACAGGAAGTAAAATTGTTGATCAGGTCACGATCTGTCTGCCCTGGAATTTTCAGATGAATAGGATAATCGGTTGTTAGGTTGCTGCCCCTGAATTGGTAGTTTTGAGGAAATTTTGCTGTTTTTTTGTTATTATCTTGAATATTATTATAGATAGAGATAAACTGTAAACAGCAATAATGTACAGCAAAGTAAGAACTAAAAATAAGTCAGTATGACCAAAATAGTCAATTGACCCCTAAGGAGTTATTGCCCTTCATAGTCAATTTTTAACAATTTTCTTAAAATTTGAAGATTTTCAATACCATTTTCCACAGAAAGTACTGTTATAGATAGAGATAATTGTAAGCAGCAAGAATGTTTAGTAAAGTAAGATCTACAAACACATCACCATCACCAAAACACAATTTTGTCATGAATCCATCTGTGTCCATTGTTTAATATTCACATAGACCAAGGTGAGCGACACAGGCTCTCTAGTTTAAAACTAGATACCCCAAAGATGATTGTGGCCAAGTTTGGATTAATTTGGCCCAGTAGTTTCAGAGGAGAAGATTTTTGTAAAAGATTACTTTAATTTACGAAAAATGGTTAAAAATTGACAATAAAGGGCAATAACTCCTAAACGGGTCAACTGACCATTTTGGTCATGTTGACTTATTTGTAGATCTTACTTTGCTGAACATTATTGCTGTTTACAGTTTATCTCTATCTATAATAATATTCAAGATAATAACCAAAAACAGCAAAATTTCCTCAAAATTACCAATTCAGGGGCAGCAACCCAACAACCGATTGACCGATTCATCTGAAAATTTCAGGGCAGATAGATCTTGACCTGATAAACATTTTTACCCCATGTTAGATTTCCTCAAAATGCTTTGGTTTTTGAGTTATAAGCCAAAAACTGCATTTTACCCCTTTGTTCTATTTTTAGCCGTGGCGGCCATCTTGGTTGGTTGACCAGGTCACGCCACACATTTTTTAAATTAGATACCCCAAAGATGATTGTGGCCAAGTTTGGATTAATTTGGCCCAGTAGTTTCAGAGGAGAAGATTTTTGTAAAAGATTACTTTAATTAACGAAAAATGGTTAAAAATTGACAATAAAGGGCAATAACTCCTAAACGGGTCAACTGACCATTTTGGTCATGTTGACTTATTTGTAGATCTTACTTTGCTGAACATTATTGCTGTTTACAGTTTATCTCTATCTATAATAATATTCAAGATAATAACCAAAAACAGCAAAATTTCCTCAAAATTACCAATTCAGGGGCAGCAACCCAACAACCGATTGACCGATTCATCTGAAAATTTCAGGGCAGATAGATCTTGACCTGATAAACATTTTTACCCCAGTCAGATTTGCTCTAAATGCTTTGGTTTTTGAGTTATAAGCCAAAAACTGCATTTTACCCCTATGTTCTATTTTTAGCCGTGGCGGCCATCTTGGTTGGTTGACCAGGTCACGCCACACATTTTTAGCTCACCTGGCCCGAAGGGCCAAGTGAGCTATTCCCATCACTTGGCGTCCGTCGTCCGTCGTCGTCCGTCGTCATCCGTCGTCGTTAACTTTTACAAAAATCTTCTCCTCTGAAACTAATGGGCTAAATTAAACCAAACTTGGCCACAATCATCATTGGGGTATCTAGTTTAAAAAATGTGTGGCGTGACCCGGCCAACCAACCAAGATGGCCGCCATGGCTAAAAATAGAACATAGGGGTAAAATGCAGTTTTTGGCTTATAACTCAAAAACCAAAGCATTTAGAGCAAATCTGACATGGGGTAAAATTGTTTATCAGGTCAAGATCTATCTGCCCTCAAATTTTCAGATGAATCCGACAACCTGTTATTAGGTTGCTGCCCCTGAACTGGTAATTTTAGGTAATTTTTGCTGTTTTTGGCTATTATCTTGAATATTATTATAGATAGAGATAAACTGTAAACAGCAATAATGTTCAGCAAAGTAAGATTTACAAATAAGTCAACATGACCAAAATGGTCAGTTGACCCCTTTAGAAGTTATTGACCTTTATAGTCAATTTTTAACCATTTTTCGTAAATCTTAGTTATCTTTTACAAAAATCTTCTCCTCTGAAACTAATGGGCCAAATTAATCCAAACTTGGCCACAATCATCATTGGGGTATCTAGTTTAAAAAATGTGTGGCGTGACCCGGCCAACCAACCAAGATGGCCGCCATGGCTAAAAATAGAACATAGGGGTAAAATGCAGTTTTTGGCTTATAACTCAAAAACCAAAGCATTTAGAGCAAATCTGACATGCGATAAAAGTGTTTATCAGGTCAAAATCTATCTGTCCTGAAATTTTCAGATGAATCGGACAACCTGTTGTTGGGTTGCTGCCCCTGAATTGGTAATTTTAAGGAAATTTTGCTGTTTTTGGTTATTTATCTTGAATATTATTATAGATAGAGATAAACTGTAAACAGAAATAATGTTCAGCAAAGTAAAATTTACTAATAAGTCTGCATGACCAAAATGGTCAGTTGACCCCTGAAGGAGTTATTGCCCTTTATAGTCAGTTCTTAACCATTTTTTCGTAAATCTTAGTAATCTTTTACAAAAATCTTCTTCTCTGAAACTACTGGGCCAAATTAAACTAAACTTGGCCACAGTCATCATTGGGGTAACTTGTTTAAAAAATGTGTGGCGTGACCTGGCCAATCAACCAAAATGGCTGCCACGGCTAATAATAGAACATAGGGGTAAAATGCAGTTTTTGGCTTATAACTCAAAAACCGAAGCATTAAGAGAAAATCTGACAGGGTTTAATTGTTTATCAGGTCAAGATTTATCTGCCCTGATGTTTTCACATGGATCGGACAACCCGTTGTTAGGTTACTGTCCTGAATTGGTAATTTTAAGGAAATTTTGCCGTTTTTTGTTATTATCTTGAATATTATTATAGATAGAGATAAACTGTATACAGCAATAACGTTCAGCAAAATAAGATCTACAAATAAGTTTACATGACCAAAATAGTCAATTGACCCCTTAAGGAGTTATTGCCCTTTATAGTTAATTTTTAACATTTTTCATAAATTTTTGTTAATTATTAGAAAATATTTTCCACTGTAATTACTGGGCCAAGTTCATTATAGATAGAGATAATTGTAGCAACAAGAATGTTCAGTAAAGTAAGATCTACAAACACATCACTATCACCAAAACACAATTATGTCATGAATTTATCCGTGTCCATTGTTTAATATGCACAAGACCAAGGTGAGCGACACAGGCTCTTTAGAGCCTCTAGTTTAAACTAGATACCCCAATGATGATTGTGGCCAAGTTTGGTTTGATTTGGCCCAGTAGTTTCAGAGGAGAAGATATTTGTAAAAGCTAACGCCGGACGACGACGGACGCCGGACGCAAAGTGATGAGAAAAGCTCACTTGGCCCTTTGGGCCAGGTGAGCTAAAAAAGGGTGATTTTCAACACTTCGGACAATAACTCAAAAAGGCTTTCACCAATGTCCATGAAACTTTGGTGAATTGTCTATATCTATTGATGTAAGCTCCCTTTCAATTTTTATAAATTTCAGATTTTAAGTTTTGGATTTGTGGGGCTTTATTCATAAAAAAAAGGGGGATTTTCAACACTTCGGACAATAACTCAAAAAGGCTTTCACCAATGTCCATGAAACTTTGGTGAATTGTTTATATCTATTGATGTAAGCTCCCTTTCAATTTTTATAAATTTCAGATTTTACTTTTTTGTGTTATGAATTTTTATGCTTAAAAAAGGGGGGATTTTCCAATTTTGGGACAATAACTAACACTTTCACAAAATTTTATTCAACTTTGATAAATTGTTTATATCTATTGACATAAGCTCCCTTTCCATTTTTATAAATTTTAAATTTTACGTTTTCTTAAGTAATGAATTTTTATACTTAAAAAAGAGGGATTTTATGAAACTTTGGTAAATATATTAATGTAACATCCCTTTTGATTTGTATATATATTTCTAGTTGATCATATAAATTCATTTAAAGCATAAAAGACGAGTTAAAAGAGCAACGGGCGTATCATGCGCTAAAGCGCAGCCCTTTATTAAAATTCTCTTTGAATGCACAAACATATTTTCATTACACATCTATGATTTATTTTGCACAATACTGCACACATGCATCATCTAGAAATTTTATTCAATAATGATTTGTTTTTTGCAGGTTATAAATTGGGATTTAATTATCTGAAGGCAAAAAGATTTGTAGATGCAATTGATATTTGTCATCATGTAAGTAATAAATACTATTAACACATCTGTTATTGCACACACAATAAGCAAATAAACAGTACACACACACACTCACCAAACAATCATGTTTATTTTGAGTAGTTTATTCTCTTATAAACCACTAGATTTGCATTTATGTATCTTGTTATTATCACCAAAGACTTGTTTAATAGCACACATTTATTCAATACTTATTGTTTTCATAACAGAACAGCTTTTGCAACTCAGAGATATAACTTCAAAAGTATTTTGTTGTCATCGTTCTTTAAAGTGGCATAAAAAAGGTCAGCAAACTGGCATAGATTTTTCTACATAGTTGAAGATTGTGCACATGCTATTTGATTTTTTTTTCTCAGTGATTTAGAGTCTTTTTAACTTTTATTTTTTCAAAACATGTATTTTATTACTCTTGTAATGTGAGATAGCACATCAGACAATCAAGAGTTTTAAGAATATTTTTGCCAAAATCATATTGATATATGAAAACATATTGACGGAAGTTCTAATTGTTTAAACTACAATTCTTATTTCTCTATTTCAGGTTCTAGGTAATCATCCAAACTACCCAAAGATCAGAAAAGAAATTTTGGACAAATCTAGAGCTAGTCTACGTGTTTAAGGACCGCAATATGACATTATCGTTTAATTTATTATTTGAAGGGGTTCAGAACTCTGGACATTCAGAGTTTTGATATAATTTCAATTACAAATGTATAAGTGATGAAATATCTATAGAAAAGGAATTTATACTTTCCTGAACTAAGTAAAATATGTCATTGATGACAAAGAAAAGTGCAAAATGTTTGAGTCGCTATAATTTTGAAGAGATTTTTCTAAAGTTATGAAATATTCATTTTGACATTCTGGCATTATCAAACACATAGCAAAATTTCAAATGCTATTACATATCTCATGAATGAGTTTGGACAAATTATTTTGTTTTTGGCTTATCAAAAAATGAAGACCAGCTTTTCAAAAGAAATACAGAAAAGAGTTTATAGTATTAACTGAATTTAATGTGTGTTCTTTGTTTTCAAAACTAAGCTGGGTTTTTAATTTATAACAGCAGAACTTTAATTTTGCACAATGATAAATGCGGTAAATATTTTACATTTAAATAGATTATATTTTGTAAACAATACCAAGTCTTTGAATTTGTCTTTTTAAGCTTGTTTGTTAAATATCTGTTATGTTATGTCTGTGAACATGAGCACTTAATTGTATTGTATCTGTTTATACAATTCTTGAACATTTTTAATGAGATAACTACATTTGATACCATACTGTACTTGTTTGTGTGGAAAATAATTTGTGTACAATTGTATTTATATTTATTGTAAAAGCTAAAAATGTGATAAATACATTCCGTCCATCTGAAGTCTTGAGTCTTTTTGCAATTCATAATTTAATTTTGTATTCATTGATTTGAGATAGTTGCATATAAAGCTCTCAAAATGATTCCTATATATATATATATATATAGGTTTAGCTGATCTGTAACAATAACATCTTCATGCCTTATATATCATGTACTGTAGTATGCCGCTAGATTAAAACTGACGTGGAAAGGTAACACACGGCCAGCGAAAGCTCTTTTTTTGAGAGCCCAGGTGGTCGTGTGGTCTAGCGGGACGGCTGCAGTGCAGGCGATTTGGTGTCACGATATCACAGTAGCATGGGTTCGAATCCCGGCGAGGGAAGAACCAAAAATTTGCGAAAGCAAATTTACAGATCTAACATTGTTGGGTTGATGTTTAGACGAGTTGTATATACATTATGTACACAGCTATGTATCACCATCATTGATGGGGATCCGATGGATACATCTGTTGTAGAGTTGTCACTGACTCAGACGTATATATATAAATTTGCGAAAGCAAATTTACAGATCTAACATTGTTGGGTTGATGTTTAGACGAGTTATATATATATATGTAGGACTCAAATCTATGGCGGGTTCCAAATCTATGGCAGATTCCTAATCTATGGCAAATATGACGTAACAGCCGTCAAATCTATGGTAGATTTTTGTTTTCTCCTAATCTATGGCAGATTTATGAATTACGTAATTTTCCGGGAATAAAGAGTAAAATATAACATCACAATAAAATAACGCCACATATAAGTTTTTGCCGACTTCAGCAAAGGTTTATTATTATACCCCCGCTTTAAAACCCCCGCTTTAAAAAAGGGGGGTATACTGTTTTACCTCTGTCTGTCCGTCAGTCCGTCCATCAGTCAGTCCGTCCATCAGTCCGTCAGTCCGTCAGTCAGTCCGTCCCATGAAACTTTCGTCACATTTTTCTCAGGAACTACACATCCACCCTTTCTGTAATTTGGTATCAACATTTATATATGTCAGCCATACCGTGTGATGCGTTTTCAGATTCATCACTTGACAACTTCCTGTTTACCGAACACTTGTCTAATTTTACACATGATAGCCAAGTTGAAAATTTTCGTCACATTTTTCTCAGGAACTACAATACAAGGATTTCTGAAATTTGGTTTCAGGATTTATATAAGTCAGCTTTACCGTGTGATGCGTTTTCAGATTCATCACTCGACTACTTCCTGTTTACCGAACACTTGTATGATTTTACACATGATAACCAAGTTCAAAATTTTCGTCACATTTTTCTCAGGAACTACAATACAAGGATTTCTGAAATTTGGTTTCAGGATTTATATAAGTCACCTATACCGTGTGATGCGTTTTCAGATTCATCGCTCGACAACTTCCTGTTTACCGAACACTTGTATGATTTTACACATGATAGCCAAGTTGAAAATTTTCGTCACATTTTTCTCAGGAACTACAATACAAGGATTTCTGAAATTTGGTTTCAGGATTTATATAAGTCAGCTATACCGTGTGATGCGTTTTCAGATTCATCACTCGACTACTTCCTGTTTACCGAACACTTGTATGATTTTACACATGATAACCAAGTTCAAAATTTTCGTCACATTTTTCTCAGGAACTACAATACAAGGATTTCTGAAATTTGGTTTCAGGATTTTTATAAGTCAGCTATACCGTGTGATGCGTTTTCAGATTCATCACTCGACAACTTCCTGTTTACCGAACACTTGCATATTTTTACACTATTAATATTATCCACTTGCGGCGGGGGTATCATCAGTGAGCAGTAGCTCGCAGTTTCACTTGTTGACCGTGCAAAAAACATACGTAAGCGTATTAGCGCCACACATTTTATTTTTTTAATTTTTCTTACTATGTTTGCGTTATAACGCAAACCTTTGCATTATAACGCAAACCTTTTGCGTTACAGTGCAAACCTTTGCGATATAACGCAAACCTTTGCGATATAACGCAAACCTTTGCGTTATAACGCAAACCTTTGCATTGTAACGCAAACCTTTTGCGTTATAACGCAAACCTTTGCGTTATAACGCAAACCTTTGCGATATAACGCAAACCTTTGCGTTATAACGCAAACATCTTTATTTCAATTATTCATTAAGTTTTGTATATATGTCCGTCTGTCATTCATTTCGGATGTGATTTTCTTGTAGATAAAAAAAGAAACATACATACAAGGCCAAATCATTATAATAAATATGCATAGGAATAATGGAATAATTGAAGTGCAATTATACATAAATTAAGACTGATTTGTGCATCAGAAAAGTATATAATTTAACAAGAAAATAGATATAGTATATAGTCATATTAAAATTGAAAGATCAAAAATAATGTCATACAATTGTGAAACCTCCAAGTCAAATAGACAAAAGGATCTTTCTGCTTTAAAATGAATTATTAATAAGGAAACATTTTTAAATCTCAGAATATGATCAAGATTCTTTGATAGAAAGTCATTGAATTTTCATTTCAATATAATGAAGTATTTTTAAGATGCTTGGGTAGCAATTTGAATAGAGAGAACATAATTTTATTGATAAAACATCTTCATTCTATACATTTATTGCCAAAGGGTAGCTTGTTTGAATGTAACCTACTTTACACAGTTCTCAAACGAGAGCTCACTTTGGAAGTATATTTATATTCGGTTATAGCTATATTAGCAGGGTTGATTTTTTTCTTAGGTATAACCTCAATTTACTCAATTTTCTTTGTAATATATATACTAGTAGTAACTGGGATATCGTTTTTGGGGACCTTTATAGTTTGTTGTTTAGTTTGAGCCAATGCTCCGTGTTGAAGACCGTAATTCGGCCTATGATGGTTTACTTTTACGAATAGTGACTTAGATGGAGAGTTTTCTTATTGGCACTCATACCACATCTTCTTATATTATTATGCTCATTATTAGTCATTGATATGATCTAATTATTCAAGCAGTTTACTTTGCAATTACTACAAAGGTGATAAATTTTATTATATCCAGCCTCCTCCATTAATAACTACTGTTTCCTTTGAATCTTAAATAAGAAATAAGATAAAACAAATGTTTGCGTTATATCGCAAAGGTTTGCGTTATAACGCAAACATAGGAAGAAAAATAAAAAAAAAAATGTGTGGCGCTAATACGCTTCCGTAAAAACATCCATTTGCAAAGGCTCTCCAAACTTTCATGAAGTCATGTGTTTAAAATACTCATAAAAACACTTTGCGTTTCCCTCAAAAACAATTTGCCGATTGTTTAAAGAAAGATGTGATCTTTTATTTATAGGACGGATAATACTTATTTGATGTACCGTTCGAATTCGGCGATGAAGAAAGGCAAAGCTGTTTTAGTAGCGGATATTTTAGGAATGGAGTGATAGTAAATAATTTAGCGTCTATGGCTAGCATAGTCCTTAAAGTGAGAAAATGGAATTACAGGATACCACCAAGTTGACTTAAATCGTCACCAGTTAAAAAAGATTGATTAACGCTAAAATAAATATTATGTGAAAAGTCAAACTGTTTAATTTTTATTTTAAGGCCAAATAAAAAAGTATATGTGGTTCCAGTTACATCTTTAAAAAAAATAGGGTAGGTAGGTAGGGATTTTTTTTTATTTTATGTTTTATTTTTACATTGAGTCTATGGGAGCAACATTCTGACTTTAATAGTGCTTTAAAATGAAAAATGACAATAAAATCTTTAGGGTAGGCTATTTTTAAGACGAAAAAGTAGGGAAGGTAGGGTCACTGGAACCACACATATATTTTTATTTGGCCTTATATACAAAAACTGCTTTCTTGTTTGTTAATGGACTTTTTTCTAGTTGTTTTAATCAATGGATTAAGAAAAGCTAATTTCGGTATTATGGTATATCACTTTTACACTTTTTTATGTTTGACATCACGATTTGGTTGGCCATTATGGAATTTTTATTTAACAAATAATTTAGACATGCTCCCGTTGTCGTACAAGTCGACTTATTTAACACAAGTTAGTGATCGTATGTGTACTGCCTTGTTCTACATTTGCACAAAATCTGGAAAATTTGGAAACAACAAAAATCAGCCATAGATTAGGAAATTACAAAACTTGACATAGATTAGGACTATAAAAAATCTGCCATAGATTTGGGATGGCATGACGTCATATTTACCATAGATTTGGAATCTGCCATAGATTTGGAACCCACCATAGATTTGAGTCCTACATATATATATATATATATTGATTTTTAGCTCACCTGGCCCGAAGGGCCAAGTGAGCTTTTCCCATCACTTTGCGTCCGGCGTCGTCGTCGTCCGTCGTCGTTAACTTTTACAAAAATCTTCTCCTCTGAAACTACTGGGCCAAATTGAACCAAACTTAGCCACAACTATCATTGGGGTATCTAGTTTAAAAAATGTGTGGCGTGACCCGGTCAACCAAACAAGATGGCCGCCACAGCTAAAAATAGAACATAGGGGTAAAATGCAGTTTTTGGCTTATAACTCAAAAACCAAAGCATTTAGAGGAAATCTGACATGGGGTAAAAATGTTTATCAGGTCGAGATCTATCTGCCCTGAAATTTTCAGATGAATCGATCAACCCGTTGTTGGGTTGCTGCCCCTGAATTGGTAACTTTGAGGAAATTTTGCTGTTTTTGGTTATTATCTTGAATATTATTATAGATAGAGATAAACTGTAAACAGCAATAATGTTCAGCAAAGTTAGATTTACAAATAAGTCAATATGACCGAAATGGTCAGTTGACCCCTTTAGGAGTTATTGCCCTTTATAGTCAATTTTTAACCATTTTTCATAAATCTAAGTAATCTTTTACAAAAATCTTCTCCTCTGAAACTACTGGGCCAAATTAATCCAAACTTGGCCACAATCATCTTTGGGGTATCTAGTTTAAAAAATGTGTGGTGTGACCCGGTCAACCAACCATGATGGCCGCCACGTTTAAAAATAGAACATAGGGGTAAAATGCAGTTTTTGGCTTATAACTCAAAAACCAAAGCATTTAGAGGAAATCTGACATGGGATAAAAATGTTTATCAGATTAAGATCTATCTGCCCTGAAATTTTCAGATGAATCGGTCCACCCATTGTTGGGTTGCTGCCCCTGAATTGGTAATTTTGAGGAAATTTTGCCGTTTTTGGTTATTTATCTTGAATATTATTATAGATAGAGATAAACTGTAAACAGCAATAATGTTCATTAAAGTAAGATTTACAAATAAGTCCACATGACCGAAATGGTCAGTTGACCCCTTTAGGAGTTATTGCCCTTTATAGTCAATATTTAACCATTTTTCGTAAATCTTAGTTATCTTTTACAAAAATCTTCTCTGAAACTACTGGGCCAAATTAATCCAAACTTGGCCACAATCATCTTTGGGGTATCTAGTTTAAAAAATGTGTGGTGTGACCCGGTCAACCAACCAAGATGGCCGCCACGGCTAAAAATAGAACAGGGGTAAAATGTAGTTTTTTGCTTATAACTCTGAAACCAAATCATTTAGAGCAAATCTGACATGGGGTAAAATTGTTAATCAAGTCAATATAGACCTGCCCTGAATTATTCAAATGAATTGGACAACCGGTTGTTGGGTTGCTGCCCTCCAATTGGTAACTTTTAAAGAAATTTTGCTGTTTTTGGTTATTATCTTGAATACTATTATAGATAGCGATAAACTGTAAGCAGCGATAATGTTCATCAAAGTAAGATCTACAAATAAGTCAACATGACCTAAATGGTCAATTGACCCCTTAAGGAGTTATTGCCCTTTATAGTCAATTTTTAACAATTTTCATTAATTTGGTAAATTTATGTAAATTTTTACCAAATATTTTTCTCTGTTACTAATGGGCAAAGTTCATTATAAATATAATTGTAAGAAGCAAGAAAGTTCAGTAAAGTAAGAACTTCAAACACATCACCATCAACAAAATACAATTTTGTCATGAATCCATTTGTGTCCTTTGTTTAATATGCACATAGACCAAGGTGAGCGACACAGGCTCTTTAGAGCCTCTAGTTTTTTTAGGTATGTTATTATTGTGTACATGTCGGTCTAGCAGGGTCAATTTCACCTTTCAAGTTGTTTTTTTTTTTTTTAATTTTCTTGATTAGGTCTTTCTCAGATTTTTTAATGCAATAGTTCAACTGTTTTTTTTGTGTTCAGAATGATTTAAGGTGTACATGTCTGTCTGGCACGGTTCTGGTGCATCAGTGGTAATGTAAAGTTTATATAAATGTAGAAAAACCTTTATCATAACCTCTCTTGTATTTTGAGGACTTCAAACTTCTTCTAGATTTAATGAAATGAACTGCAGGCACTTTTTGAAAATCCCCTTGTTTGAGATCTTGTCATTAATATTTCGATAGTACCAATAGGATTATCAAAAAAGATAGTTTGCTTCAAAATATCTGGTCTTATTCAGAGAGGTTAATGCAGGTATAAGATATCTTTTTGTCGAGTTTTCGACTTTTGTCAAAAAAGCAAGACATAGCGATCCTACATTCCATCTGCATCAGGGGCGGCAGCGGCGACAAATATTCACTCTGTGGCAAAAGTTTTTGAAATTTTAATAACTTTCTTGAACTATCCTGGATTTCTACCAAACTATGGCAGAAGCTTGTTTATGATCATAAGATAGTATCAAGAAGTAAATTTTGTAAAAAAAGAAAATCTAATTTTTCCTTATTTTACTTATAAATGGACTTAGTTTTTCTGCCAGGAAACATAACATTCACTCTGTGGTTAAAGTTTTTAAAATTTAAATAACTTTCTTAATCTATCCTGGATTTGTAGCAAACTTGAACAGGAGTTTTTTTATGATCATAAGATAGCATCTTAAAGTAAATTTTGTAAAAATGAAATTCCATTTTTCCGTATTTTACTTATAAATGGACTTAATTTTTCTGCCAGGAAATATTACATTTACTCTATGTTTAAAATTTAAAATTTTAATAACTTTCTTAAAATATCCTGGTTTTTACCAAACTTGGACAGAAGCTTATAAATGAACTTAGTTTTTCTTCCAGTAAACAGCTTGTTTATGATCTAAAGCTAGTATTTAGAAGAAAGTTTTGTTAAAGTTTTGTACCTGTTTATCGGTATTTTACTTATAAATGAACTTAGTTATTCTTCCAGTAAACATTACCTAAACTCTGCAGTTAAAGATTTTCAAACATTTATTATATTCATAAACTATCCTGGATTTTTACCAAACTAAGATAGAAGCTTCTTACAATCAAAAGATAGTATCATGAGTAGTATTTGTATTATTTTTTTTCCTCATTGGGCCAGGTGAGCTTTTCTCATCACTTGGCGTCCGGCGTCCGGGGTCCGGCGTCCGTTGTCGTCGTCGTCATCGTCGTCCGTCGTTAGCTTTTACAAAAATCTTCTTCTCTGAAACTACTGGGCCAATTTTTACCAAAGTTGGCCACAATCATCATTGGAGTATCTAGTTTAAAAATTGTGTCCGGTGACCCGGCCAACCAACCAAGATGGCCGCCATGGCTAAAAATAGAACATAGGGGTAAAATGCAGTTTTTGGCTTATAACTCAAAAACCAAAGCATTTAGAGCAAATCTGACATGGGGTAAAATTGTTAATCAGATCAAGATCTATCTGCCCTGAAATTTTGAGATGAATCGGACAACCCGTTGATAGGTTGCTGCCCCTGAATTGGTCATTTTAAGGAAATTTACCGTTTTTGGTTATTATCTTGAATATTATCATAGATAGAGATAAACTGTAAACAGCAAAAATGTTCAGTAAAGTAAGATCTACAAATAAGTCAACAGGACCAAAATGGTCTGTTGACCCCTTTAGGAGTTATTGCCCTTTATAGTCAATTTTTAACCATTTTTCGTAAATCTTAGTTATCTTTCACAAAAATCTTCTCCTCTGAAACCACTGGACCAAATTAAACCAAACTTGGCCACAATCATTCGGGTATCTAGTTAAAAAATTGTGTCCGATGACCCGCCCAACCAACCAAGATGGCCGCCATGGCTAAAAATAGAACATAGGGGTAAAATGCAGTTTTTGGCTTATCACTCAAAAACCAAAGCATTTAGAGCAAATCTGACATGGGGGTAAAATTGTTTATCAGGTCAAGATCTATCTTCCCTGAAATTTTGAGATGAATCGGACAACCCGTTGATAGGTTGCTGCCCCTGAATTGGTAATTTTAAGGAAATTTTTCTGTTTTTGGTTATTATCTTGAATATTATTATAGATAGAGATAAATTGTAAACAGCAAAAATGTTCAGCAAAGTAAGATCTACAAATAAGTCAACATGACCAAAATGGTCTGTTAACCCCTTTAGGAGTTATTGCCCTTTATAGTCAATTTTTAACAATTTTTCGTAAATCTTAGTTATCTTTTACAAAAATCTTCTCCTCTGAAACTAATGGGCCAAATTAAACCAAACTTGGCCACAATCATCATTCAGGTATCTAGTTTAAAAATTGTGTCCGATGACCCGCCCAACCAACCAAGATGGCCGCCATGGCTAAAAATAGAACATAGGGGTAAAATGTAGATTTTGGCTTCCTACTCTAAAACCAATGCATTTAGAGCAAATATGACATGGGGGTTAAATAATCTATTAGGTCAAGATCTATCTGCCCTGAAATTTTCAGACAAATCAGACAACACGTTGTTGGGTTGCTGCCCCTGAATTAGTAATTTTAAAGAAATTTTGCAGTTTTTGCTTATTATCTTGATTATTATTATAGATAGAGATAAACTGTAAACAGCAATAATGTTCAGCAAAGTAACATCTACAAATAAGTCAACATGACACAAAATCGTCAGTTTACCCCTTAAGGAGTTATTGCCCTTTATAGTCAATTTTTAACCATTTTTCTTTTAGTATTCTTTTAAAAAATCTCTCCTCTGAAACTACTAGGCAAAATTTAACCAAACTTGGCCACCATCATTATTTGGGTATCTAGTTTTAAAAATGTGTGGCGTGACCCTGCCAACCAACCAAGATGGCCACCATGGCTAAAAATAGTACATAAGGGTGAAATGTAGATTTTGGCTTATATCTCTGAAACCAAAGCATTTAGAGCAAATCTGACAGGGGATAAATTGTTTATCAGGGCAAGATCTATCTGGCCTGAAATTTTCAGGCAAAACAGACAACCTGTTGTTGGGTTGCTGCCCCAGAATTAGTAATTTTAAGGAAATTTGGCAGTTTTTGGTTATTATCTTGAATATTATAATAGATAGAGATAAACTGTAAACAGCAATAATGTTCAGCAAAGTAAGATTTACAAATAAGTCAACATGACCAAAATCGTCAGTTTACCCCTTAAGGAGTTATTGCCCTTTATAGACTTTTTTTTAACAATTTTCATAAATTTTTGTAAATTTTTGTAAATTTTTGTAAATTTTTAGTATATATTTTCCACTGTAATTACTGGGCCAAGTTCATTATAGATAGAGATAATTGTAGCAAGAAGAGTGTCCAGTAAAGTAAGATCTACAAACACAACATGATCACCAAAACACAATATTTTGTCATGAATTTATCTGTTTCCATTGTTTAATATGCACATAGACCAAGGTGAGCGACACAGGCTCTTGAGAGCCTCTAGTTTCTCTAATCTTCAAACAATAAGACCACACATTTCTCTAATCTTCATTTTTTTTGCCTGTTATTCTCTAATCTTCATTTTTTAAGGGCATTATTCTTTAATCATTTAACGTACAGCCCGTAACAGAGAAGTGATCGAATTGATGTTTCTTTACCGTCAAAATTGGCTACGTTATCGACAAACTTAATTGAGTAGTGACCGAACTATTGGTACTTTAACGTTAAAAATATTGACAATGCTGACAAACTTTCATGTGTCGATAATCAAGTTTAATACCGATAATATTGAAAATAATTCTTATAATATGAAACAAAATATGTCCATGCACCATTTCGATTGGGATAAAAGTAGTCATTTCTTCAAAGTCAGAACAGAAAAAAAAGATTTATGGAAGGACGTCTTGATAGTATTATTTCCTTTACAATTTTACCCAAAACTAAAAGAAATATACTGGTAAACAACTAAAAAGGTGTTTGATAGGAATGAAGTCCTTTATTTTTTCGGACTACAATGTGTACCGTATGTGTGATAACTTTGAAATGTTTTCTCATATGTATACACAAAAGGGAGGACTGGTATTTGTACTTCTGTTAGAATATGTCTTCGTCCGTTTCACATGCCAAACTTTTTTGGTCTGAAGCTTTATCAAGGTGAATTGTTCCGTGTCTCCCCTTTTCAGGTCTGTCATTCGTCTACTTCCTGTTTGGCGGGGGCATCTGTGTCTCATAGACACATTTTTTCTGTTTTTTTATATAGTTTATACAGGAAAATTTTGTTGACAATTTTTTTTTCATATTACAAAATATTGAGGCAGGAGATTTTTTTAGTCAAAATCAGGGTCAGAATATTGTTTTCTAAAAACTACCAGGCCCCTTCCTCCATGAAAATTAAATGGTCCGTGGCAAAAATAAAAAAATCCCACATGTTCAACTTCAAAATTTGATCAAATTCTATTCTTAACTGTCGGATAACATACTAGGATAACACAAAAAAATGTCCTGTATGGGACGATTCTGTACTCATACTTCACGCGTAGTTGAGTACAAGTGTCCTCGTAGTGAACGCACCCGACTACGCGTGCAGTAAAAAGTGTACTCTTACGTCGGATACCGGGCAGTTTCTTTGTTATATCTGTACTTTATCAAATACATGTACTACATGTTAATATTTACTTATAATAATATTAAATAGGTAAAAATTATTGCTGAAAGCCTGTTCAGGGTTTCTTTCTTGTGTATGATTATATAATTTTTCACATGCCTGAACTCATTGACGATAATGTAGGGTGCTCTATTAGAAAAAAATGGATTTCTAGTTCGGGTTTGAAAAAGAAATTTCGCCTTTTCTTGAGAATGTTTTGTACATTTAGTTTAACAGATATGATCCAATGGATATTTTCACATGGAACCTTCGGTAAATAGGAAAATGAAAAGATATGGGGTAATTTACAGAGAGACCACACTCCATCCATGAGAAAAACGGAGGGAATTTAAAAATCTAGAAGTCTCCTGGACTAGGCTTTCAACAAGGGTGGAATCTCACTACATACGTTTGGTCATCAAGAGATTCTGGTTTCTCTTAAAACTGTTACATTCAATTCGGATTTAAATTTAATTTACCGAAACATTTCCGTACATTAAATCTTAGGACGGTCAGAACATTTTAAGGACGCAACAGATCGAAGTACAATTTTAAGTAGTACATAGATGTGCAATAATTCAGCTTCCTGTACATGTTCATGAAGTTCTAAATTTTGAATGTTGATTTCTTTAAAAAAAAAACACCATTTTTTTACAATAACAAATCTCAAAATGTCCGTTAACAATGAAAAAGTTTGACCATGAAAAATCACATATCTAAGAAAAGCAGTCGTTTAATTGATTATAAGAAAGTTTCAGTATATCATGTCAAATTTCTTTAATTTGAGGGTTTTCCTTTAGTTACAAATGTAGCTCCATGTCTGATGGTGAAATAAAAATGAATGTCTCAGAAAGTGGTGAATTAGTTTCCATAAATGACAGATGAATCGGGCCAAGCTTAGTAACTTACAGTAAACAGACTACTGTAACACTGACGCACTCGTCGAACTGTTTAAAAGATTTGTGTTTATGACCAAAAATGTATATACAACTTCATTTATAAATTAATCTGAATTTCATAGCGCGTCGTCACAATAATGAAAGTTATAAAAAAAAATCTATAACCAGCAGATCTAGACTATACTTCTATAAAGAAAGTATTCTTGTACAAAAGGGTATTTATTATAAAATGGTCCTAACTATAGAATAGATAGTTTACTACAAAATCTTAAACGGAAGTTTCGACAATTTTAAACAGAAGAGATTTGAATATAAATTTAACTTTAAATAAACACTGAAATAATTTTAATACCTCGAAGGTGTAAAGAATAAACCAACAATCTCAATCTTTAAAAGTGTCTTTATTGCACTTACCGACGAGTCATGTTAACAGTAGAAACAGTGGATGTGACTCCAATAAATTCATTATATAAAAAAGAAGATGTGCTATGATTGTCAAGAGACAACTATCCACAAAAGACCAAAATGACACAGACATTAACAACTATAGGTCACCGTACGGCTTTCAACAATGAGCAAAGCCCATACCGCATAGTCAGCTATAAAAGGCCCCGATAAGACCATGTAAAACAATTCAAACGAGAAAACTAACGGCCTCATTGTAGTCATGAATATTTATCGTTTATATTAAATTGATAAAGATTTTATCGAGGTCGCACCAACTGTTTCTACAGCTAAGATCAGTTACATGTAACATGATCTCGTCGATTCGCACGACGAAGCCATTGTTTATGACAGAACACACATTCTAGATTATGTATTTTTGTTTCCGTCAGTTCGAAAGTATTTGATCATTTCAACTCCTTTGTATTTCATAATATGTGTCATGAACAAAGACATATGTTCGATTGAATAATGATTTCCTCGTAACAAATGATAGAAATTTCGGAGATCCCGTATTTGATCCTTTACCGTTAAAATGAAAATGCCAATGACAGAGGTAGATCATAAAAAATGTTTTACTGTGTTAAAAAAACTTCGACTTAAACAATGAAAACTTACACGTTGGACATGAAATATTTTGTCAATGAAGAAAATTAAATTATGTCACTTCTGAAATAAGTTTGTCGATAACGTAACTTATTCTGACGGTAAAGAAACGCGAATTCGATCACTTCTCTGTTACGGGCTGTACCCCATCCAAACCCTCTTGTACTGTTAAAAAAATCTATGAGTTTAAATATTTACTTCATGTCATGTTCTTAAGCTTGCTTGAGATTTTTTACATCATATCCTTATATTTTTATTTGTATGTTTTATCTGATAATATGAGATTTTTGGCAGATATAAAAAGTAAAATCACAAAAATACTAAACTCGGTATAAAATTCAAAACGGAAAGTCCCTCATCAGATGGGAAAATCAAAAGCTCAATAACATCAATCGAATGGATAACAACTGTCAAACTCCTGACTTGGTACAGGCATTTTCTTATCTAGAAAATGGGTGGACTAAAACTTATTTTAAAGCAAGCTAAGCCACTCACCTGTATGACAGTCCAACAAATTCCATTATATTGACAACGATGTGTGAAAAAACAATCAGACAAAATTGGTAAAAATGTCATAAATAGGGGTACAGCAGCAACACGAACCCCACCAAAAACTGTATTATTATTTGTTTGTTTGTCTTTTTATTTTTAGTCATGGCATTGTCAGTTTATTTTCAATCTATGAGTTTGAATTTCCCTCTGGTATCTTTCATCACTCTTTGAAACTATTCATGAAACAATTCATGCTTTGTTTCATAAAAAAAGAATAAAAATTCACTGATTCAAACAAAATCAACCAAAAAAACCAATATCATTACTAGTATTCTTGTTGGACATTATATTTGTAACGTTTTGAGATTTGTCTTTCAACAAACCATCGGCATTTCAATTGGAAGCAACTGTGCTCCTATTTTTTTTTCTTTTTTCGTTCATACATACGAAGCTTACTTCATGACAGGAGATTCTTAGGTAGTATGAAAAGAAGCTAACATTATCCGTTAACTTCACTTTTCGCTTTATAGATGATTTTCCATCTCTCTAAATAACTCACAATGTGGTGTAAATGTTGAATGCATCTATCCCTTCAAATTGAAAAAAGGGTACAACAGATACAATAAAATCTGCTTTTTATCTTGACCAACACATAGAAATGAACAATAATGGCCGGTTGAGAACAAAATTGTTTTACAAAAGAGATGTTTTCAGCTTTCGAAGTGTGAACTTTCCATTTTTATGTAGCAACATTCCAACAGCGCTTGCATATGGAGTATATATCTCCAAATTGATAAGATATTCCAGAGCTTGCATTTCCTATCATGGGTTATTTTCTAAATGGTTGCTGCTTACAAGGAACCTATAAAACCTAGAGCTCCAAGTGGTGAAGTTGAAATCAACCTTCTATTCAATTTGCTCTCATTTTAGTTCTCGTCATGAACATGAATGCAATACTTGCCACTGGACATAAACAAATTAATATTAAGCAATCCATCAGCCACTTCAGTATTCTATTTGATATCTATATTGATCATGTTGATCAGCCATGCCAATCTTATAAAAGTTTTTGTGTAGAGCCTTTTACATTCTGAGTCATATCTAAAACAATAAGAGGTCTTTTCTCACAATTTATTCTCATATCCTATGGAATTTGTGTTTGGCTTATTTAACAGCCACACTTTACGTGTTTGTATTGTAAGAGAAAGTACAATTTGGAATCGCCACTCTTATGAATAAGGAATAACAATTGTACTTAACTTCAAAATATATTTAATAAAAATTATAATGCACACATCTATAAACCAATTAACCTGCTACAAACATGACAAATACTTTACTTAAGTACAGCAGAAGATACCAGGATTTTGTGTTCATGACAAAACAATTTGATATTAAATTTATTCATCACTTAAATATGATTTATTAATAAAAGGATCAACATGACAGGACAGAAATCAAACAATATCTCTGAGCTCCTGTAAGCTCGCTATATGACACCATTAGTGTCTTTTTTTGTTATCTCTTTGCACTTTAGTTTAGCAATAAAATATTTCATTAAATTATTTCAAGTTTTACCATGATAAAATTGTCCTTTTTCAGACAAGTTACTGTGATCACATGCCCTTTTAAAAACTGTACATGTTTGCATTTAATTCTCTGCTAGAAAATTGTTTAAATATATAATGTATATCATTTATTTATTTCAATAATTGTATTTCTTTGATGTTTTCTTTTGTTATCCATAAAAAAAAGTAAATAAATACAGTTGCATTATTGATAATTAATCATAAAAAAAATCTTTAACAGGTTTAATGGAAAATAAAATGCATTTTTGTTATCATGACATTGGAAAATCATACACATCATACACATAATATACATATACATTAGTATGAATGTATAAACGTATAGAAAATGTAAAAATTATTTGAAAACAAAACTTTTGTAAAAAGTGACCCAAAGACAATTCCTCCATTTGCTCGTCCATATATACAATAGTTCTTTAAAACAGAAGTTACATAAAAATAAGTACAGTCAAACCTTTTTGACTGAGTTTTGTGCAATAATTAACATCTGAACAAATCATAAGAACAATTACGAGTCAGATTTTGAACTCGTTTGTTATAACAACATATACATCAGATACAAATTGAACCGTCCCATTGTACATACATGTACACGTGACATACTAAATCATGTAAGAGTAAAAACATTAGTAAAATATTAGTAAAAGCCAAGGTTAGGCATCACATCAAAACAGCTAAAAATTAGTAAAAAAAAGTCAATGTATGTAAAACAAAATAATAGTATCAAAATATAAAATTGTGTAGAAAGCATGAAAGATATTGGGTACTTGTCACTAATATAAAATAAGGAGATATTGTATGATACATGTATATCTTCATTCTTATAACATGTACATTGTACATATAAAATGTATATCTACATGTACATGTATGTATGCGTTGTAATAAATAAGGTCATGTGTAAATGTACATGTATCTAATCTAATTGGGTGATTGATTTATTGATTGGTGTTGGCTATATGCTGCCTGTGAATGTGATTTATAAATACTGCATGTGTTTGTACTAGTCTACATTGTAATACATTACATGTATGTACATTTTCAAAAATATCTAATTATATAATGACATATACTGGTAATTAGTTTTACATGTCCATGTACCAAAAACTAGCTTTTAAGTTTCATACAATAATAAATATCTGAAAAATCGAGACATTTACATGACACATTGTACATGTAATGTATAGATAATTATATCATTTATATATTAATGTAGATTTTGTTTGGGTAAAAATCATGGGCATGTTTATTTCAAACAATACACTAAAATATATACAAATGTGAAATAAAAGTACAAATTTACATGTACATTTGTACATTGTAGGTACTGCAAAATAGATCAAAACTTCAAAAGGTGACAGAAAAAAACACTGACAGTTTGACTAAAACATTCTTTTTTATGGAATTGAAATTTTACAGGGAATATAATTGAATTTTCATTGTATACATATTGTACATACACTTTTGACATACATAAACCATTTTTTAAACATGTATGATCTATCAAATTTTTTGTCCAAGATCAAAATGGTTCTTATACATTTGTACAAGTATATAAACATGATTTTAAATTCTTCATGAATTTAAAGGGATAAAAATGTCATGAAAATATACAATTTGCTAAATATTCCAATAAATGTAGTTCCACCATGACTTTAAAAATCAGAATTAATAAAAAAAAAATTGAATATTTTAACGTTACATGTACAACATGTACATTTTGTTTGAGTGCATGCACATGCATATGTAGTAATGAGCTTTAGAACCACAAATTTTTGCTATATATAATACATGTCTTACTTATACTGTACCCACTATTGATTTTTTCTTATCTTATATCATAAATAATGGTAAATCATAATTAATCTTGATTATAATATAAATTAATGATGTTATCAAGTTTATATTCAAATGACCAATTTGATGCATATTTTGGAATGTTAAATCATAAATAGAAACTTCTTGTAAAGTCACAATGTATGTACAATGTACAATGATGTAACTCATAAAAAAAGGTTCTTCTTGTGCTACAAAAGAGTAATTATTGACATGATTGAATTAGGATCAAGCCAGTCACACATGATTTTTTTTTAAAATACATGTTTCAAAAACAAGATGAACAGACATTGAATGGTTTTTTAAATTCTCAAACTGCATATGCACAGTACACTAAGCTGTGATTCATTTATACATGATCCCTTCTTAAAAATATCTATTTTCAAAAGTTACTGCAGCATTTAATCGATAGTAACACCAAACCATATTAACAATATTTCAACGAAGTCAAGTGAGTAGCTTGTCGCAGCTATCCCTCCAATCATTCTGATGTCTTCTCTCTTTGGGTAAGTACACTGTGACATTGTAAACACGTCTAAAACAATCTCAGATAACTTAAAACACACAGTTAGTCTACCAAGGTGCTCTTGGTACCAATAATGATGATACAGTTGTTCAGTGTCCAATACAATAATTGTGAGTATAACTAAACATATCACATATCCGCCCATTATCCTCACTGTTATTTTATGACTTTTAAACCCCTGTACTTTCCACACGTAAAAGATTAATGACAATGTAACAATCAAACCAAATAGGAAACGGACTGTCAACAAGCGTCCTAAATACAATTGTTCGATTTTTATTGGGTCTTCGTCGAGGTCTGGAGGCCACAAGAAACGAGTCAAAAGCCATAGAGTGATGTCTGTCTTTAGTGGCATTCTGGATTTCTATTTAACTGGAATTTGTAAATTCTAAATAATAGCTATCCCTTCTTAAGAGACACCAGATGAGTAGATGAAAAGAGTTCTGATAAATTCTGTTGTTTGAGTCAAATTATGGGATGTTACAACAGGAAATGAATAATTAAAAGTCTGTTTTCATTCGGAACGACACAAATTTCCGGTTTTGTTAAGTCAAATAGATGGGCGTTTTTCAATAAAAACGTACTTTCTTGTCCCAGCCACTTTAAAAAAAATGTGTTTGATCTTTGCAAGTAATTTTTTGTGCAGTCAGTACATTGAATTAGATATAACATTTTAAAGCAAAGAAACAGTTTATTTTTTTGGGGGATTGATAAGATATTGATTCCTGAATGGTCCAAAACAACCAAAATGGCATGTCCCTAGACCGCCTGTTCAACATTCATACTCTCAAATATCGTAAAAAATGGTAGAAATAAATATTAATTTTACTTAATATAAGTTCTTTAATAATTCAAAAGTATGTTTAGAGCCAACATATTTTAATAAACAGCTTTTAACATAGGATTTGTTATTTTAGAAGGTGTGTCCCTAACACAATGTCCACTACGAAACGAAGTCATTGAAAACTTGATTATAAACAGTTTTATAAAATCAATGTAATTTTTTGTTTGCAAGAGATATAAACATTAGGGTCTTACAAAAGAAGTGATGCTTTTATAACGGCAATTAAACTGTTGGTAAGAAAAATTGAGCACATCAAATGGACCAGAGTGATACCGTATTATGGTAAATGTCCACTACGAAACGGGTCAAATCTCCTTCAGTAACTGGTTTTAAAATTATAAGAAAAATATCAGTGTACAGCTTAATAACGCTTTGATGAATACAGTCAGTCTTGTTACTATTGCAATATTGGGGTTGTGAGAAAAAAAATAAAACATGTGAATATACGTCCCCTACGAAACGGTCCCCTACGAAACAAGTTTGGGAGAAAAACGTTTCGTAGTGGACACTACCACTACCATGCAGTCTTTTTTTACTCTTTTTATGCCCCACCTACGATAGTAGAGGGGCATTATGTTTTCTGGTCTGTGGCTCCGTTCGTTCGTTCGTCCGTCCGTCCGTTCGTTCGTTCGTCCGACTTCAGGTTAAAGTTTTTGGTCAAGGTATTTTTTGATGAAGCTGAAGTCCAATCAACTTGAAACTTAGTACACTAGTTGCTTATGATATGATCTTTCTAATTTTAAAGCCCAATTACACATGTTACACTTTTGACACCAATTCCATGTTCCACTGAACATAGAAAATGAAAATGGGAGTTTCAGGTTAAAGTTTTGGTCAAGGTAGTTTTTGATGAAGCTGAAGTCCAATCAAATTGAAACTTAGTACACTTGTTGCTTATGATATGATCTTTCTAATTTTAAAGCCCAATTACACTTTTGACCCCAATTTCATGGTCCACTGAACATAGAAAATGAAAGTGGGAGTTTCAGGTTAAAGTTTTTGGTCAAGGTAGTTTTTGATGAAGTTGAAGTCCAATCAACTTCAAACTTAGTACACACGTTCACTTTGATATGATCTTTCTAATTTAATTGCAAAATTATATTTTTCATCCCAATTTCACGATCCACTGAACATAGAAAATGAAAATGATAATGGGAGTGGGGCATCCGTGTACTATGGACACATTCTTGTTTTAATTATATTCGTGCAAAGCAAATAACAACGGTTAGTTTCATGTAATTTTTATTATGTTTTTATTAACATAGAATAGGGTTGATGTCAACTACGAAACTTTTTGTCCACTACGAAACGGTTTTGTCAACTACGAAACGCATCAAAATGTCCACTACGTAACATGAGTTGTACCTTCATATGTGAAGTACTGTCTAATCTTTATCGATAAAAAATGGTTCTCCAATTCAGAAAAAAATGAGATTTTTCTAGTATATAAAGTAAACAAACTGGAATGACTATAGGAAACATTTAAAATTGCAAAAATATGTGTGTTTAGAAGCAGTTTCGTAGGGGACAAAAGTCCCCTACGAAACAGTACACAAATTATGAAAATAATATCATTTTAAAGAGTATTTAAGATTGCAGTTTTTGTTTACAAACATGTCTATAATAGAGGTATTCAAAATAACTCTTGAAAATAAATTTTAGACTAGTTGATTTTCCATTTTTTTAGGTCTGAAAGGGACGCTTTTATTGAAAAACGCCCATAAGTGAACTAACTGTTACACGTTATCTTGCTATATGCGAATCATATTGCAAAACCTTGTTCTAGAAAACGCAAACAAATTGCAACGCGCTTCTTTTTACGCGCGACAGATGTGTTGAAATAATGAATACATAAAAGTACACATTGGCTAGATGTATAGGATGAGGGTTGATATTTCACAAAACATGTTTAACCCCGCCTAAATTTTTCATTTGTTACTTTTGTATATTTTTAAATTTTAGCTCATTTGTATGTTTTGGAGTTTATGCCTCGTTCACACGGACATTAAATTCGAATTGAATTCGAATCGAATGCGAATCGAATTCGCTAATCGCGTTCACACACTCTTCTTTTTTAATTCGAATTGATTCGAATTGGCTAATTCGAATTATCCAATTCGCATTAGAAATACGCTTTTGCCAATGCGAATTAAATTTTAACGTCGTTTGGACAGTATTTAGCGAATTTGACGCGCATTGTAATTCGAATTAGAATTGACGTTAGGACGTGAAACGTTTCGAATGAGAATTAAACTAATTCGAATTAGTTAATGCGAATCGAATTCGAATTACGTGTGAACTCAGCATAAGTATGACGTCAATTTTCCCTCAACTAGAACACATTTTTGTTAAGGGTCCAGCTGAAGCCTGTCTTCAGTTCCTAGATTTTCTCGCTGTGTTGAAGACCCATTTTTGGCCTTGGGCTGTTTCCTGCTCTTTGGTCGGTATGTTGTTTCTTTGACATTTTCGTCATTTCCATTCTCAATTTTACACTCAAGTTCCTTCGGCGACGATGATTTCAATGTTCTTAGAGATGAAATGATCAATATACAAAGGGAAGTCTGGTGCATTTTTTTCTAAGGCCGTCATCAACAAACTCAAGGTCAAAGGTTGTTGGTGCCAATTAATAATCCAATTTGATATTTCGTCGGCTTATAATTTTATTTCATGGCAAAGACGTCGATCTAAAAAAAAAGGCGAAAAAATAAAAACGTTGAGACAAGCAAGTCCACAACACAAAAACTCGAACAGAAAAGTAAAGACTGGAGAAGTTGATTCCCGCACGACAAATTCATTGTGAATGAGAAAGCTAAACTTTCCCTTTCCTTTGCGTCCGTCCTGTAGCCAACTAATGTTTCGGTACTGGCATTGTGTCGTTTATAAATTTTAATTGTAAATTTTGCGTTTCATATAATTTTTTATTCAAAACACGTCTCAGGTAATGTCATTGTAAAATTGATTTTAATTTGCACAGCACCAAACAAATTATTACTACTCAACTGATCTACGTCATAGTTCTCGTGGGGGAAATACGGATTTATCATAGATTTGTTAAACATCAAATGAGCTCGGGACGGTTTTACTAATGCTGTATCAAAATCGTAGTTATGCTCTGCGCACACTCCATATTTTCGTCTACCAAACCACGCCATATTCATAATAGTCTCATATGGTTTGAAAAAAGAAAAGTCACGAACCCTTATCCACGGTTGATTATCTGTGGTCGAAAAATTGGCTTTGAATGTGTCTTGATTAAGTTTGATTTCATAAGACGAATCTGACATATTCATGTTAGCTTTAGAGGCATCTAGTCCATACATGATGTTAGATGAAATACTGTTTAATGACGAACTTTCGAACAATCTTTGTTTATAATTCAAAACAGATGTTTTGCTTTTAAAAGATGAGACGAACGGAATTTCAAACTTGAATTCTAAGAAGTCCGATCGGAGTGCAGAAGACACTGAAGGTCCGCAGTTAAATTCTTTTCCTATTTCAAACAATACAGGGTGCTGATTCGGTGGAAATCCAGTTAGCGTTTTTTTCATAAGCTTTACATCCACCATATTTTCAAGAGCTGAAACAAAAAATCATAATTTTATATTAAATATAATTATTCCAGTTTAACACATAACATAGGCAAAATCTCTTGGTTCTAACTTTGCCATAATCTGGATAATACACAGCTAAGGTGTACAATAACTTCCTGAGACTAACTGCACAGTTCAAAAGTACTCTTACTTTAAGGGACGAATCCTGGATTTTGAAAGGGGTGTTATTACGTAAATCTAAAAAAAAATATATGTCACCGAGTGTAGCTACACTTTAAAAAACTTACGATTTAATTTAAAAATATGAAATAAAAAGTGTTTCTCATATTTAAGTTTGTGTCGAGACAGGGGATTGGCTGCAGATCAATCAGACTTCGAGTAGATGGACATGTCTTCAAAAATGAATACATTAAAAGAAAAAGACATTTAAAGACAAAAAAAGGGGTTGTTAAAAATTGATCAGTGAAACTTTTTTTCTGTTTATTTATCATTATATATTAAGGAACTAACATCTCTCCTCGGTGTATCTTCTCTAAAAATATCACTGAGGTAAAGCCGATGAAAACAAAACTGTAGCAGATGTAGGTCATACGTGAATAAGACAGCAATAAAAAGACATTTAACAACTAATGACATCTAGCGGGCAACATATAGTTTTCAACAATTGATACAGGTGTCAACACAATATGTCAAATTCTTAATAATCAAAAATGTATATACACATTGTGAATAGATTTAAAAAGAAAGATAGAAAAAAATCTAGCATTAAATTCTTCTAATGATGTGACAACTTTAGAAGAAGCCTAAATATGAAAAAGTTAATAATTTAAAACTTTCCAACCTTTTACAACATAAATTAAAGACGTATTTCACCCTTTCTTAACCATACGCGCAACTTTCATAGGAGTGGGGGATTGCGGAATTTTGTTCGCATATTTTTAAAACGTTCACGTAAATTGATGGTGTCATGTGTTAAAACAGTAATTATCCAATCGAATCGGTATATATCATTTAATCTGCACGGTTGGGATGACCCTTTAAACCGAACATTACGTCGTTCGGATTAATTCGAGTCATCGGAGCCGTGCAGATTAATTGATATATATCAACTCGCTTGGTCAATAACTATAACTTATATAAGGAACATCGACTCCAAGATATTTCGGCTTTACCAACATATTTCCCCGATGTGTATGTTCCCAAATGCCGAACCTAGCTGACTTAACAGGATGACATGTAAACAAAGGCCGTGACCGTTCCTAGTTAATGATAATTATCAAACATCTTGTTCGTCAAAAGCGACTATAGAATGGTACAGTGAAAACGCCAGTTATTGATAGTTTGTTTCAGGTTCCTATCTAAATTTCCACCGAGTACAGATAGCTGGAATTATTTTATATGTACAACGACTTGTTTGCTGAAATTAAAAATTGTAAAAAATAAAAAAAATTGCCAGTTATTTCTCAACATATACATACCATGTAGCATGTGAAATGCACTGCTGGTATCTACACCAAGTATTACCCACCATGCATGGTATGTTCCACGGATAAAAGATTCATGTTTAGCATCACTTTTACGTTTTAATTCATTACAACTACTAGTAATTATAAAATATATCGAAAGAAATATAAAAACTGCTGCGTATCTTTTCATGGTTTAAATAAAAATGACCATATCTCTTATCTCATGTCGATTAAAATGGATACGTAAGACATGGTAGTTCAAGTCACTGCCAGTGATAGATAATTTGTTATGTTTAACATCCAATGAGAATTAAGATTATCTATCTTCGTATGCCCTATACAATACCCTATCTACATATAAAAAAGTGTTCCTCAAACGTTTTGTCAGTCTCACAATTTTAATTGAAATCCTATCGAAAATAACATGTTCATCATTTCTTTTAATCTTTTTTAAACGATTCTTTTTAGCTTATTTTAACACTATTTAGTATGAATGGTGTATGAAAGGTTTCTTGAAATGACTATGATTTTGTAGTAGCAGATTTTGTTGTAGTAGGTGTCTTGAAATGACTCTAATTTCGAGTTTTCAGCAGTTCGGTAGTCATTTTGATAAATTTACTGTTTGCAAAAATATGAATTATTCGAAATACTAAGGATTTTTTTTATCCCAGGCATAGAATACCTTAGCCGTATTTTGCACAACGTGTGGAATTTTAGGTCCCCAATGCTCTTCAGCTTTATACTAATTTGGCTTTTTAACTATTTGTATCTTAGCGTCACTGATCAATCTAATGTAGACGAAACGCGCGTGTGGCGTATCAAATTATAAGCCTCGTACCTCTGATAGCTATGTACATTACTGGGTCAATGCCACAGTTGGTGGACGTTTCGTCCCCGAGGGAATCACCAGTCCAGTAATCAGCACTTCTGTGTTAACATGAATATCAATTGTATCGTCATTTTTGAAAATTTACTGTTTGCAAAAGTATAAATTATTCGAAATACTAAGGATTTTCCTATCCCTGGCCTAGATTACCTAAGCCGTATTTGGAACAGCTTTTTTGAATTCTGGGTCCTCAATGCTCTTTCACTTATACTTATTTGGCTTTTTAAATATTTAATCTGAGCGTCACCGATGAATCTTATGTTGACGAAACGCGCGCCTGGCGTATCAAATTATAAGCCTGGTACCTTTGATCACTATTTACACCACGGGATCGATGCCACAGCTAGTGGATGTTTCGTCCACGAGGGCATCACCAGTCCAGTGGTCAGCACTTTGGTGTTGACATGAATATCAATTGTATTGTAATTTTTATAGGTTCACTGTTTGCTAAAGAATGAATTATTCTAAATACTAAGGATGTTCTTATCCCAGGCATTGATTACCTTAGCCATATTTGTCAGAACTTTTTGGAACTCTGGGTCCTCAATGCTCTTAAATGTTTTACTTGTTTGGTTTTTAGACAATTTAATCTGAGCGTCACTGATGAGTCTTATGAAGACGAAACGCGCGTCTGGCGTATCAAATTATAAGCCTGGTACCTTTGATAAATGTTAATACCACTGGATCGATGCCACTGCTGGTGGACGTTTCTTCCCGACGGTATCACCAGCCCAGTAGTCAGCACTTGGGAGTTGACATTTATAACAATTATGTGGTCATTTTAATAAATTTACTGTTTGCAAAAGTATGAATTATTCGAAATAGTAAGAAACTTCCTATCCCAGGCATATATAACCTTAGCCGTATTTAGCTTTACTTTTTGGAATTCAGGATTCTCAATGCTTTCCAACTTTATACTTATTTGGCTTTTGAACGTTTTTGATATAAGCGTCACTGATTAATGTTTTGTAGACGAAACGCGCGTCTGGCGTATCAAATTATAAGCCTGGTACCTTTGATAACTATTTGTTACAATTGGATGAAAATCTTTGCCGCCAACAGATTGATTCTGATGGCAAACTCTTGTTTATATTTTGTTCTGAAAATCTTAGGCGAAAGGTTTGAAACTTAAACAATTTATTTCAAAAAATCCTCCAAAAAAGAATTTCAGTTCATTATGAGAGAATGTCAGAAAGGTCAACTAAAAAATTAGATAGAAAAATCATAAAATTCTGCTTCTTATATGAATTTCTCTATTCTATTTTAACCGCACTTTGCAGAAATTGTGTATGAAAGTCTGCAGCAACTTGCCCTTATTTGGTAATGATTGGACGAAAAAAGGAGTACAGCAAGAAAGAGCCTTTTTAATTTGGATTTTCAAATATCTTTAATAAAACTTAATCGCGAAAAGGTTTGAAACTTTAGAGGATTTATTTTATTGTATCACCTTCCACAAAGATTCCCCATTTAGTGTAAATGTATATGATATGATTGGTCGTAAACATGATGGCATTGATTCCTTATAATTTACATTCAAAAACTTTATGGAAATTTTGGGTGTGTTATTCTTTTGATTTTACCATTGCTTAGGGACGTTCCGTTTGGAGTTTACCATGCACTAAGTTTGGTATTTTTGTTATTTTACCTTTTAAAGTTTATCATTTCTTTTTCTATGCAATAAATTTATGATTTTTACTCCTGGTACTTTGATAACTATTTACACTACTGGGTCGATGCCACTGCTGGTGGACGTTTCGTCCCCGAGGGTATCACCAGCTCATAGTCAACACTTCGGTGTTGACATGAATATCAATAATGTGGTAATTTTTATAAATTTCCTGTTAACAAAACTAAGGATTTTTTATCCCAGGCATAGATTACCTTAGCCGTGTTTGGCACAACTTTTTGGAATTTTGGATCCTAAATGCTCTTCAACTTTGTTTGGCTTTATAAATATTTTGATATGAGTGTCACTGATGAGTCGTATTTAGACGAAACGCACGTCTGGCGTACTAAATTATAATCTTGGTACCTTTGATAACTATTTAACACTATTTTCGATGAATTTCTGTTTTAAATGATTAATTTTGTAAAGATCGGATAAAAATCACTACCACTAGCAACGATTGATTCTAATGTCTATTTGTGTTTATTATTTGCTCTGAAAATATAGACGAAATGTTTCCAAAACTCAAACAATTAATTTTTGAAAGATATTCAACTAACGACCTGCAATTCAGGTTGAACGACAAAAAATACGGAAGCATGTGTTGTTCACGATTGAACCATTATAAAAAAAATCAGTGGAAATGGTGTCTCATATGGTTCTGATCATTTCCATTCTCAATTTTATAACGTGAATCATACTCTACTGCATTAGTATACGTTAATTTTAAAGAACACCATGCACTAGATCTACTGATATATAAAGTGCGAATCCAGTTATAGTTCATTTTCACTGTCATATGCGAGTTGTAATGGCTATTGTAGAATAAAGGATGATGGGTAAAACTGCGTTGACTGAAAAAAGAAAATAAATAAATTGAAAGTATTTTGAACACACTTTTGATAGAATATACCTTTTTAATGTAAAATAACAGGATTAAACTCCCAACAAGTGTAATTAAAGCAGCAGAATCCATAATATTGAGAACTGAATGCGATTCGTTTTAACTTTAAATGCGATGAATTATCACTGTAAGTTCGAGCATTTGTGATGTGGAATTTTTGGAGGTGCGATGAGTTATCATTGTTATACAACATTAATACAAATGCTAAAGGTACATATTTTTGCAAATATAACTTAACTGCTGCTTTTGAATCTATTGCACACTCTGTTTGTGAACTATTCTTGATATGTATCTATTTGCGTATCAATTTTACACATTGATGGCTGTAGGCGCGATGAACACCCGCTCGCACCTCTTACCTATATCATGACTTTGTATCAACAGTGTTATATTATAATTATGCTATTTCATTAAAAATTTCGCTTCTACATTTTATTCATTATGTTTCAAGTTCCATAACTGTCAGTTCAACACAAGTTTCTCATTTACTCAGGCAAATTTCTTTCTAGATTTCTCTTTTGGCTGACAACATCTGATGCAATCTGCGCAAACAAGAAGAACCAATGGCAGTACTAGCAGTATTATTCCAACATAACCAAATGATGAAGCAGAATGTCTGTGGTCAGGTGCTGATGTTCTACGTCTTATTGCAGACGATGTATTCTTTTTGTCGACGGTCAAATTCGCTTTGATTTCAACCAGTTCATGTTTCATCATTTCTTTCTTTTCTTCAAATGTGAGGTTTCTTTCGTTCAAGTGATCCCATTTGAAAACTTGAAAGCAGAAAAGCGTAACATGATTATTGACGATGCATGTTATATTATTTTTTTTAAGAAGAACTGAATGTTTGCCAATGATAAAACTATCAATAGTAGAAGAAAGACCATTGATTTAAGCATCTGCATGTATATATATATATAAATAAGAAATGACTGGGTTTGATAGCCAGTGAGACAACTATCCACAAAATTGAAAATAACGGGGGAATAAGGTCATATAGGTCAACATATGACCTTCTCTAATAATCCAAACTATATTGAAAGTTATAAAGGCCCAGTATGAACAAATTTTTGAATGAAAAGTGAAAAATTTGTTTTGTTTGGTTTACGAAGAAGTCAATTCGCCTGATAATTGTCGGGTATCCTAAAACCTTTTTAAATAGGTAATGATCGGTGGATGCTTGACGTCCAGCAGAAATAATGACATTACTTTATCAATATCATATGCTCATGAATCCTACTGCTGGAGCCGGATTTTTCAACATACCAGCTCTCAATGTAACAGTCTGCAGGGAGAAACTAAACCCTCCGCAAACACATTATTCTGACGTCAAGGCTACACAACTAATATTGTATGACTACAATTTCTGTTTTCTCATTTGCTAAAAGCATAGGAAATCTTCTTTGATAACACGTTATATTCACGACACGAGGGCAGAAGTCACGAGAGGTAAATATAAGATTTGGAACACCGTCTGTGATATACCAAGGCAACATCAAAGACGAAGTGTTATGTTTTCAGTGTATTAGTCTTAAGTTAACTCTATTGAATATTTCAACTTATGATATTTTCAAAAGCATATGATATATTTTAAAGTATAAACATAGCGGACAGCTTTTAAGGTGTAATACCACCATTGATTTCCCCCTATTAGTCTTTGTTAAATTTGCACTTTTCAAAAAAATGTGCAGAATTTATTTTTGTTTCACATAAAGAAATACTTGGCATGAGTAAAGTTTTATCCTGTCCAGTACTATAGAAAAAATACCACATAACATTTCATTGCATATAAATAAATAACCGTCCTTGGAAGTTTACCAATCAAATATCTTTCATTATTTAACCTGTGTACACGATTTAGTAACCATGTAACCTCCAGTTTACAAAATACAATATATTAGAAACCCCAAATAAAAAAATAATTGTGCTTTGACATACTCATATTTGACATATGTTTATGACACAGAAATATTTTACTGCATTAAAATGTAGGATTAATTACCTGCAACTGTCAAATTCAAGGGAATATCTTTTTTCGACCTATTTTTGTATACAACCGGATGTGACGTACCATGACTTGGTGTATTACACCTAAAAGTATCTTGATCAAATATTAGAAAATTGGAGAATGATAAAATATAATCAAACAATTGTTGACTTTTGATTTCAGCTGAAACAATGATGTATCAACTCCAGATATAAGACATTCACTCTCAGCCGTTGGCCTCGGCGAATAACATATCTCTGGCGTTGATACATAGATATTAATACATGGCCTTTTCCATATCAGCCTGGGTATCATCCCGAGACCCCATATCAGCACCTCGACTCCGTCTCGGGCTGATATGGGGGTCTCGGGATGATACCCAGGCTGATATGGCAAAGGCCGTGTATTAATCGCTTTATCATATACTTCCGACAATAGTTTTATGTAAGGCATATAAACAAATGCAATAACTAAAACAGTCAAAAACTTTATAAAGAAGTTAAATTATGAATGAAATATACTATAATTGTCCAACAACAGCAGCATCACTACCTCCTTATATATTTATTGTAACATTTCCTAAAGAGGCATTTTGAAACATTGAAAATTTGGAAGAGTTGTATGATCATTACTATTCCATGTTTGTTGTTCTATAAAATGATTCATAATTGTCGATAGCAAGTCCACAAAAGTTCCCGTAAATTTTGACGTCGTCATAAAAAATATCTGACGTAATAATAGAAAAGTAAACAACCGATACCGGAAACACCGGAAGTAACTTGCACAAGAGGCACTATTATGGGTTTTGTGCACGAGATGCACCTGATATGGGTTATCAGCCCGGGTGGGAAATTATGGCTTGTGTACTTCCACTCATTACACATATGCAAAAGCTATCATATCAATGCTAAGTATATGATAAATCATTGTATCAACCTCATCAAAAGTCAATAATTGTATATTATTTCCCTGATATTGAAATATATAAACAGCACCTCAGCATGGAGTCTTTTTGAAGATATTCACGCAAGTCAAATATATTGATTAGGGAATTGCAGTTATCCATTTAAATAATATTAATGGTAATAAAAACCTTAAATTAATATATTTTTTAATCTTAAATGAGCAAAATATACGGCGTAATCATTTTTCTCCAACATTTGATAATTTTGAATACGTGTAAATTTTTTTCATGTCGCCAAAAATGTTTTTATTATGTAATAAGAATTATTGATTTTATCTGTAAGAGTTGCAGTAAATTCAGTGAAAATCAGACAAATGATCTGACAGAAGAAAACAAAAATCAAGCAGATTTTAAGGAATAAAAAAACATTTTTACAAAAGCACTGATATAATAACATTGCACAGAAGGCAGGCTATGCAAAATATTATTAAGAGTCTACACGATACCAAAATGTGGAATCACGCATAGACCAAATGTATTTTAACATGCAATTCAATAGAATTGCCGCGTAAAGTTGTCATTTTTTTTCTATTTTATGATATCATGCCTCAAAATGAGTCCGTATACCGTATGCCATATCAATTGTGTTCATATATCTTTGTTGGCCATGCATCTTTCTAGTGACCTTTGCAACATTCCAGCAGCACCTGCATACGGGGTATATATCTCCCAATTGATACGATATTCCCGTGCTTGCATTTCCTATCATGATTTTCTTGATAGAGGTTTGCTGCTCACAAGGAAGCTATTAAACCAAGAGTTCCAAATAGTGAAGTTGAAATCATCCCTTCGTAAATTTTACGGACGCCATCACGAGTTTGTTGACCGTTATGGAATAACCGTTTCACAAATGATATCGGATATGTTCCTTACGTCGTAACTACAATCCCCTTCCCTTTCATGAATATGACCTACCGAATTAGACTATTTACCGGATTTGTAATCACATAAGCAACACGACGGGTGCCACATGTGGAGCAGGATCTGCTTACCCTTCCGGAGCACCTGAGATCACCCCTAGTTTTTGGTGGGGTTCGTGTTGTTTATTCTTTAGTTTTCTATGTTGTGTCGTGTGTACTATTGTTTTTCTGTTTGTCTTTTTCATTTTTAGCCATGGAGTTGTCAGTTTGTTTTAGATTTATGAGTTTGACTGTCCCTTTGGTATCTTTCGTCCCTCTTTTATTACCACTGGGTCGATGTCTCTGCTGGTGGACATTTTGTCCCCGAGGACATCATCCGCCCAGTAGCAAAACTACATTGCATGAACTTACGAAGATCAAACAGGAAACTGGCTCGGACGTCGCCCAGTATAAAAAGGTCCGAAACAGACGTCACCATGGACACGGTGTCGTCTGATACGGCAGGTGTCCCCTCATCACCAGACATGACAAATATCTCAAACACGACTCATTCAGATCATCGTCCTAGTGACAATAACAATATTACACATATACAGCCATGTTCAGTTCTCCTTAAAGACATTTTGGTGTTTGATGACACAGTACAACACTGTCGCATTTCAAAATGTGAGACCAAAGGCTGCAAAACTTGTGCTATTTTAATTACAGATGCTGAATTCACTAGCAATTTGACCAAGAAGTCATATTTTACCAGAAGTTACGATGATCTGAATTGTAAATCGATAAATGTCGTCTACGGATTAGAGTGCAACCTTTGCGGATTGGTATACGTCGGTGAAACGAAAGGAAGGCTTAACAAACGTATGTGCGGTCATAGATCAGACATTAACCTTAATGCTAACGACATTCTATACCAGCATTTCAATCAGCCCGATCATTCCATCGTTTCTATGACAGTTCGCATTATCGAAAAGATATACCATAGCTCTAGCAATCCTAATCTTTCAACGACTCTCCGTAGACAAAAAGAAGACTACTGGATTAGACAATTGGGAACTGCAACACCTTATGGCTGCAATGACAAAATTGATGGTATAGGTATTCTATCTAGTCCTTCGTGTAACTCGTTGAATGTGATGAATATTTTCAACTCGACTCCTCGACGTAGACGCAGTCATGGACATCGTCATTATACATCACCTTCTCTGCATGATGTCTCTATTAATGACTTGCTGCCATTCATACAAAAGCCGTTAGGTATTCATAACATTCGCACGAAACTTTATTCATTACCCCTTTCAAAACTTCATTCTCTGTTCAATTTATGTTTGGAATCCACTGTTACAAACCCTCATTCAAACCAATACAAACTTGAAGCTATAATTTCGGATATTGCAAGTCACAGACTTTTCAAGCCAGTTCGCATTGGAAAAGATGAAAAAGAGAAAAGATTTTTTCTTAATCTTTCCTTTGCCAACAAAGGTCTCGATGGCGTCAACCTAGGCAATATCCTTCATCATAAATTAGTACAATCGAAAATACCTCCTTATTTCAAAGACCAGTCTGTACCAATAATTTCTTATACCTATACCAAACCTATTGCAACTAAAATTTTCAATTACAAACGCGTTTTGCAGGATCTCGATATTGACGACTTCAAGTCTAAACCTCCTGATTGCACTTGTGCTAGTTCCAAATTCACATATAATCCTGCTGGCCACGTTATTACCGGTGACCTTAACATTGTTAATAACACTTCTCTACGAAATATGTTATCGAAAGGTCCCAAATATCGTGAGCCTAAATCCATCAATTGGAAATACAACTTTAAAATTTTGATGGATTCAGTCGAGGATTATGCCAGGCAATGGGCTAAGCGCGAGAAGGAAGACGTAGACACTCTTTCCGAATGGATTAAGGCAGTGAGGTCGTTGATACAAATCAGAATTAAGAAACTGAATGGGTCCATCAATGCCCATGCTACGTCAATCTTTAAAGACCCAAATGTTGCAAAACACCTATCCGACCTCCATGACAAATATGTTGTTGTCCCCGCAGATAAAGCCCCAAATAACATCGTTTTTGTGTGTAAAAGTCACTACATCAACTGCTTGATAAACGAATTAGGTATTGACAATTCACTTGGAAACTCAACATATACCCTCACGACACTTACCAAAGAGGAAATCCTGGATAATCATAGGTCTGTTCTATGTTCCTTTGGAATTTCAACCATAGATGAAGAACTGGATCTTCCATCACTGTATTGGATACCTAAACTACATAAGTGTCCTTACAAACAACGGTATATTGCTGGGTCTTCCAAGTGCTCCACGAAACCTCTTTCTAAATTATTAACATCTATTTTATCAGCAATCAAAGACGGGCTCCAAAGTTATTGTGAAACTGCCTATTCTAGAGGTGGCGTGAATCAGATGTGGATACTTAAAAATTCAAAAGATCTTTTAGAGTACATACAATCTAACTCTCTTTCATCTTGTAACAGTATTAAAACATTTGACTTTTCTACTCTGTACACAAGTATTCCACATTCCAAACTAAAAGACAAATTGAAAGAGTTGGTATTACTTTGCTTCATAAAAAAGAATGGCCAACGTAGATACAAGTATCTTGTCTTAGGGAGGGATAAATCCTACTTTGTAAAGAATCACTCTGATTCAAACAAAAAATTCTCTGAAACTGATATTATCAAGATGCTTGATTTCTTGATTGACATATTTGTTACGTTCGGAGGACGTGTTTTTCAACAGACTGTCGGCATTCCAATGGGAACAAACTGTGCCCCTCTACTCGCCGACTTGTTTCTTTGTTATTATGAGGCTGACTTCATGCAGGAACTTCTTAGGAAGAAAGACAAGAAGTTAGCAATATCCTTTAACTCTACTTTCCGCTATATAGATGATGTTCTTTCACTAAACAATTCAAAATTTGGTGACTATGTGGAACGCATCTATCCAATCGAACTAGAGATAAAGGATACTACAGATACAATTAAGTCGGCTTCATATCTTGACTTACATCTAGAAATTGACAATGAGGGTCGGTTGAAAACAAAACTTTACGACAAAAGAGATCATTTCAGCTTTCCAATTGTGAACTTTTCATTTCTAAGTAGCAACATTCCAGCAGCACCTGCATACGGGGTATATATCTCCCAATTGATACGATATTCCCGTGCTTGCATTTCCTATCATGATTTTCTTGATAGAGGTTTGCTGCTCACAAGGAAGCTATTAAACCAAGAGTTCCAAATAGTGAAGTTGAAATCATCCCTTCGTAAATTTTACGGACGCCATCACGAGTTGGTTGACCGTTATGGAATAACCGTTTCACAAATGATATCGGATATGTTCCTTACGTCGTAACTACAATCCCCTTCCCTTTCATGAATATGACCTACCGAATTAGACTATTTACCGGATTTGTAATCACATAAGCAACACGACGGGTGCCACATGTGGAGCAGGATCTGCTTACCCTTCCGGAGCACCTGAGATCACCCCTAGTTTTTGGTGGGGTTCGTGTTGTTTATTCTTTAGTTTTCTATGTTGTGTCGTGTGTACTATTGTTTTTCTGTTTGTCTTTTTCATTTTTAGCCATGGAGTTGTCAGTTTGTTTTAGATTTATGAGTTTGACTGTCCCTTTGGTATCTTTCGTCCCTCTTTTGCAACATCTAATTTGTGTACTTTTCTTTGAATTCTATGTTTGATTCATTTTTTGTTGTCATTCATGTTATAGTGTCTTCTACCAGGTAACTTTCCATTTTAGTTCGAATAAATAAACTGCAATTTCAACTGAGTGAGTCAAAGTTAGGTGTGTATAAGATACGTTTTCATCATTGTTTTATTCCATATGAACGAGTATTCTCGATAGTTATTACTTTTTGAAATACCTGGACATTTGGTTGGATTATACATATTTTCTTCGATGGCTGTTTTGTTTGATTTTTTTTTTTCAACTGTGTACTTTTATTTGAATTCGGGGTTCGATTCCCCCTTGTGCCATTGCTGTTAAAGTGTCCTTTACCTGTATTTTTTTTTCATTTCGAACAAATCAACAGCAATAAGTAAGTTGAAGTTCGATTGTTTAATTATATTTTCATCATTAAGTTGTATTTGATATGAATAAGTTTTCACAATAGTTATTCAATTTTTAAATACCTGGACATTTGGTTTGATCACAGTCTTTTTTTCCTATGTCTGTTTCATTCCTTTGAGCGCTAGATAAGAAACGATTTCTGGTCTGATGCTGAATTCCTTGTCCGCACGTCACTGAACACCCTCCTAGATTATCCCAATTACTCCATTGTCCTAAATCATCTTTTAGAAGAGAGAATAAAGTAAGCCATCATGTCTTACTTTGACCAAAAGTAATGTGATAACTATCATATATGTCATATACTAGTATGTCGATATCAAAAGTTATAATGATTTAAGGAATAAATGTGAAGGAGATCAAGCGTAATTTCGTAAGCTCACCGCTTACGAACATAAATGTTTTCGACACAGTTTATTATATTTTCCAGTCTCAATAATACTCCACGATGGTAGCAGCGTGGATGTATTTGCTGATCTGTTTTCTAATTGAACGAACATATCATTGGCGATGTTATTTAAAACACACATTTATATTTTGAGATATAGTCTGTGATAAAGTCTGCATCATAGTAATATTTTATAATATTTTCTTTAATTAAGTCGCTATCCGAATATTCAGTAATTGAAGCTAACAAAATAATTGAATAAATCGTTATCAAATTAATATTGAATTCTATGATTTAATTGATATCAAATTTTTATAGTGGTAAGATAATCTGTGATTCAGTCTAAATTTTCCCGTCAAAACGGAGTCGAAGTGAAGTGTGTATAAGATACGTTCTCATCATTGTTTTATTCTATTTGACTTATTTTTCTCGATAGCTATTACTTATTGAAATACCTGGACATTGGGTTTGGTTACACGGAAATGTTCGGATGTCTGTTTCAATTTTTTGAGCGATAGGCAAGAAACGATGGCTGGTCTGATACTGAATTCCTTGTCCGCACGTCACTGAACACCCTCCTAAATTAGCCCACGCACTCCATGGTCCTAAATCAACTTTTAGAAGAGAGAAGAAAGTAAGCCATCATGTCCCACTTTGACCAAAAGTAATGTTGATAACTATCATATATGTCATATACTAGTATTTCGATATCAAAAGTTATAATGCTTTAAGGAAAATACGAACGTAAATGTTTTCGACACAGTTTATTATATTTTCCAATTAGTTCTTTATGTCTCAATAATACTCAACAATAGTCGCAGCGAGGATGTATTTGCTGACCTGTTTTCTAATTGAACGAACATGTCATATTGGCGATGTTATTTAAAACACACATTTATATTTTGAGATATAGTCTGTGATAAAGTCGGCATCATAGTAATATTTTATAATATTTTCTTTAATTAAGTCGCTATCCGAATATTCAGTAATTAAAGCTAACAAAATAATCGAATAAATCGTTATCAAAATAATATTGAATAGCATATTCTGTGACTTCTTAGTTGATATAAATTTTTTAAATCTTTTTGACACAGTTTATAAATAAACTCATCAAAGATACCAGGAATGAAGTTTTGTATTTGCATCATACGCGCGTTTATTCTGTAAAGTATCACTAGTGACGCTCAAATAAAAAAAAGTTCAATAGGCCAAATAGAGTTCAAAGCTGAAGAGTTTCGAGGACAAAAAATCCTTAAAGTTTTGCCAAACAAAAACAATGCAAACTATACTATGGTATGCACTCACTGATCTATTTACTAATTGGACGCCACGGACATGTAATTGTTGATGTTTATTAAAACACACATTACTATTGTGTGATATATGGTCTGTGATAAACTCGGCATCAAGTTAATATTTTATAATATATTCTTTAATTAAGTCGCTATCAAATTAAATTGATATATTTTATCGAATATTCAGTGAATAAGTTGCTATCAAAATATATGGCGTGAATAAATTGCTATTAAAATAATATTGTATAGTATATTCTGTGGCTTAGTCGGTTTCAAATTATTATTTACCAACTGACTACAATATGTATAGAAATGCCCATTCTTTATAAAAGGAAAATTTCAACAACTGGTCATGATGAACGTATAAATAGCTGCAGCCAGTAATTACGAAATCTCAGTCATGCTTTACGAAATCACATCCTTTGCATTACGAAATCACAGCCATGCATTATAGACAGATGAATGGGGACATCGATTAAATCAATGCGTCGTTTATTTTATCAAATAATTGACAATTTAAAAAAAATACCTTAATATTATTAAAAAGATTATCTGTTGTTCAGTTTTTTGTAACGACTCGAAACGGAAATGTTTCACAGCCTTTTCGAGTACGACTTTCGAGTATTATCCCTATTTCAATTCCGTTGATCAATCAACAGAACGCAGACGAGTAAGAATAGTTAAAATGTTTGATTTATTCTTCCAAGCTACTTTATATTTGTTTGATGCAATTAATTATAATCGCATAAAATTAAGTACATGGATGAGAAATCAGAAATTATATCTGACAATGTTGACCAAAAATCCAAAGTGAATGCGGGGGACATGTTTAGCATATGTTTATGAACAGATGAATTCCCGTATCTTCTTCGCGGTAAGAGTTATTCTTTTTGTTTAATCGACGAATTAAATAAAGGCAATAGTAGTATACCGCTGTTCAAAACTCATAAATCGATAGCAAAAAACAAATCATGGTTACAAACTAAAACTGAATGAAACGCATTTTAATATAAGAGGAGAACAACGACACAATATTAAAATGTAACACACACTGAAACGAACTAAAAATTAGACAAAAACAGACGAGAATAAAAAATATAACATCGAAACTAAATATATGAATCTGGGATAGAAAAGTACCGTGACACGTCTATAAGAGACTTATCATTTTTATCTGGGAAAAGGGGGGGGGGTGGTAAAAATACAGGGGGATAAAGTTTTTTCTTTATGTGGAAAAGAGGGGTTCAATTTTTTATTATAAATTCAAAGTGGGGGGATCAATATTTTTTGCACATGGAAATAAGTAGTTTTCATACTTTAAAAGACAAAATGTCAAAAAGAACATTACAACAGTCAAATCAAAATATACTTGCACCACCATTCATATACAATGAAGTAAAACATCACAAGACCTTTTTCAACTGATTTTTATAGTTCTTTCTTATGTTCGTTCTAATGTTGTCCTGTTATACCAATGTCCCAGGTTAGGGGAGGGTTGGGATCCTGGGACAGTAATATAACAATATAACATAAGAACGAACTATAAAATCAGTTAACCCCGCCACATTATTTATGTATGTGACTGTCCCAAGACAAAACCTGTAATTCAGTGGTTGTCGTTTGTTTATGTGTTACTATTTGTTTTTCGTCCACTTTTTTATATAAATAAGGCCGTTAGTTTTCTTGTTTGAATTGTTTTACATTGTCATATCAGGGCCTTTTATAGCTGACTATGCGGTATGGGCTTGGTTCATTGTAGAAGACCGTACGGTGACCTATAGTTGTTAATGTCTGTGTCATTTTGGTCTCTTGTGAACCGTTGTCTCATCTTCTTTTTTTATATTTGGTGATGTAGGAAGCTGCCATTTTGTGTCATTTTTTCTCAAATAAAATACATAGGTGCTTCATAACCCGAATAATTCAGTCGTTATATTTCACTCACTTCGATCACTAAATTAAAAAGTATCCCTTAGTTTTGTTATAATCAGTTTAATAGTTTGATAAAAAATCAGTAAGAATTAAAACGAAATCTACACAGTTTCTGCAAAATTTTGTTCAAAAATCCAAATCATGCCGCATCAAAAAAGAAAAAAGTGTAGAGCAATACATCCTTCCAATAAATGTTTAAATATGCATCTAATCTACATACAAACAGTTTAATATTAATACAAAAGATGATTCTGAGATGATGAACAACACTTCTGTATCTTTTTGTTTCATTGCAAGATCCCTTTGGGTCCATTTATACTTCTCAATCCCTCAAAATTTGTATTTTTTTAGCTAAAAGATCAAAAATTTATTATTTGTAATTTTTTTTAGAAGGCTGAAAACATGAACTATTCATATAAAAGTTAAGTGACTCAATGGAGATTTCAATAAGGCCAACGTAAAACTTAAGTTTAAGTAGCATTCGAGAGAGGGACATATAAAAGATCCCTCTTAGTAAATAATGTGTTGTTACGGTTTCAAAAAGTTTACTTTTAAATGTATATTTTTTACAGAGTTACTGAGGATCAAGTTTTCTTTAATAGCACAATATAGAAAATTAGAAAAAAGTCGATCGGAAAAAGCTTCTAAAAGCACTGGCTTGCTCTACCTACTAATATTCATAAAAGAGCCATATTTCTAGGCAATTTTCTTCCCTCAAATATGTTTTTGGACGCAAAATTTTCGTGAAATAACATAACAAATGTTTTGCATGTTAAATTTTGGCATGTTTTAAAAAAAGGGGGGGGTCACATTTTTATCAATGTTTTTACGGGGGGATCAAATGAAAATTATGAAATATTATGGGGGGTTCAAGAAATATTGTATGTTTCATTTCAAAATGACCAGCCCCCTCCCAGGTAAAAAATGGTAAGTCCCTAATAATGTGAATTCACACTTAAATATAAGAGGAAACAAACGACACAAAAGAACACAACGTTAAAATGTAACACTCACAGAAAAGAACTAAGATATAACAATGGCCATATTCCTGACTTGGAATAGGACATTTTTTAAAGAAAAAAATGGTGGATGGAACCTTGTTTTGTGGCATGCCAAACCTCCCGCTTTAATGGCATTGTTAAATATAACATTAAAATGACAACAAAACATTACAGGACTACATTACAAATAAAACCATTTAATAAAAGTGTTATGAACTGCCTATTTCTGTATTGGTCCTTTTAAGATTCGTGATTAGCTGTATTTGAATACGAGACTCGAAGACAATTCTCGAACCGTTGAGTGAAGTTGCCCTAGTTGGTTAATAAAAGTGTCAATATATATTAGTATGGATAATGGCCTCGGACAGTTTTAATGGCCCTCGGCGTTGACTCAGGGCCATAACAACCATCCTTGACCATAATTAATACACCGGGCATGTTACAGGGCCAATATGAAAAAGTCCATACATTAAAACTATAATATTGTATAGCATATTCTGTGACTTAGGCGGTATCAATTAAATATTGTATAGCATATTCTGTGACTTAGGCGGTATCAATTAAATATTGTATAGCATATTCTGTGACTTAGGCGGTATCAATTAAATATTGTATAGCATATTCTGTGACTTAGTCGGTATCAAATTATTATGGTGGCCAGATATTTTGTGATTCAGTCGGTATCAATTTTGTTCAAATTATTGTATACAACTAGTGTAACATATGCTTTCTTATTTACTATAACTCTTAATGATTAAGATTTACCTTCAAATAATGAAATGTCGAGTTTACAACTATCTTTTCTCAGTTTTACATCTTGTGAATCTTTTATACAGACGTTTACTTCTGGATATTGGTAGCCTCCATCCGCAGTTGCACAACAATGTCCGGACCTTGTAATACAACAAGTTAGATCATTCCAGTTATCTGTAACATTTCAAAAGAGAAAGATGCTAGGTACAAGGCTTATAATTTAATACGCCAGACGCGCGTTTCGTCTACGTAAGACTCATCAGTGACGCTCAGATGAATATAGTTGGAAGGCCAAAAAAGTATAAAGTTGAAGAGCATTGAGGACCAAAAACTTCAAAAAGTTGTGCAAATACGATAAAAAAGACCTAAATATCGTCCTCCAAAATAGATTGGAAATAATGTTGTCAAGTCATGAAAAAAAGTAAAATAACAAAAATATCAAACATCGAGGAAAATTCACACAATCAAATGTCAAAATCAAAAGCTCAAACACATCAAACGAATTGATAACAACTGTCAAATTCCTGAATTGGTACATGTATTTGCTTTGAAAATGGTGGATTTAACCTTGTTTTATAGCTACTTAAACTTCTCACTTGTATGACAGTCGCATAAACTCCGTTACATTGACAATGTGTGAACTAAAAAAACGGACATAATAGAGTTTTTTTTTACAATCTGACGAAAGGTACGCTTGACAAATCATACGCAAGTCTCGTTTTAAGGATCCTTTATTTTGACGTTTTTAAGCGTCACGGAACTTCGATGGCGTTTCACGTTAATGTTTGCCTATTAATGACCCTTAAACTGCATGCAATTACCCGTTTTAAACTTAAATTTTCGTTAGATATAGGAATTTCTGGGCGTGCGAAAGGTGAAAATATAATACCAACAGGGGGAGTAAGATACCTCTATTAAAATTCCGAAAAATATATGCTCGTCAGAGGAAGAAATAAACCTAAATATAAAATATTGCGTTTACCTCCCCCCCCCCCCCCCCCCCCTTCCCCACTCCCCAACCCCCGAAAAACATTTACAACTTTGCATTATTTAATCTACGAAATACAAAGCCAAACACGTTGGCTTCCCCCGCACACAAAATATTTCCTAAATTTAAAAATTAGCACCCCCAGTATATATGAATAAGGAAAAAAATGACCTCCACAATATATGCAGGGGTTGCTATCATGTAGCGCTTCATCACTTCTCCCTGGGAACCACCCTTGAAACGTTGCTATGTGTCCATACACCTGAATTAGGCTCACCAATGGAACCGCTCTTTCAGTGTATTATTACGTTTTAGTCCGTAACATTCATGAAATATTTGCCACTGAACGTTAACCGATCAATAATCAAATATAATTAATTGATCTATAATTAAAATTCAAAAACGGAATTACTCAACAGACGCATTGTATTATTTGTTCTGTTTCATATTTGTTTCCTGAGATCGCAAGAGTCACATTACTTTTTTTATCACATTTAACCGTAACATTGATAAAAAAAAAAACTTTTTTCCCTAGATTTACTTCACATTACTTTTTCAAAACATCGAAGAATTCTTATCTTACCACTTTTGACAATTTCATGATAGCATATATACCCATTGTCAATGAAAAAAAAATCTTGTCGTTGAATTTAGAGTATCATTGTTCAATAATTTCATTAAACTGTTAATTGTAAAACGTATGCTTGAAAAGTTCCCGGGCAAATGTTTGAAGTAATTACGTATCGGACGTATGTGTATTTGAAATTATTTTTCTTTATTTTCAGAAATTAAAGGAGTATTTTATTTGCAATATAGTATATACTTTTCAAAGATACTTTTGATTATAAAAGGAATACTGTTTTACTCGATAAGAAAAAGACTTTTATCGCCGTAACTTGACGTAACTTGCTGTAGCAAGAAAAGAGGAAGCATTCATTTGTTCAATAATTTTAGACTAGCGGATGTGCTCTTCTGTTAGAAATGTCCTTTACACAAAATATACATGCAGGGTTCTTTTCGACCATTTTGAGTTGTAGACATATTTTATTGACTGCGAGGACAATCAGATATGTTCTTAGTGTCTCTTTTGTTGGAATGGGAAAGGCAATGCATCGTTTTAAAAACTTGGCATCAGATCAAAAAATTAAAAGCCCTGTGCAAGCAAAAGAGGTATATCGAATCTAGGAGTGAACGCCTCTAGAAAAAAAAAATGAATTCGAAAATAAAACATCATCGGATTCGGGATAACTTTGCAAAAAGAATATCAAACTGTTTACTGTTATATTTAAGCACGCTGCAAAATCGGTAGAAATTTCCAACTGCTTAAAATTACTGATCGTTAACGATGCGTTTGTCGAGTTTCGTCCGTTCGAACAAAAATGAAGAGTATTGAAGACCCAAAATGTTGGGCCAAATAGTTAGATGTCAACATTTTGAACATTTCAATCCTGTCCGATTTTCTCTGGTTTTAGCAATATAATGAATTTCTTAATAATAAACAACACATTCAATTAAACCACATGTTCCTTATGTAGCCATGGCGGCCATGTTGGTTGGTAAGCTGGATCATTGGACATATTTTTATCTTGATACTCAAGTGATGATTGTGGACATGTTTGTTTTAATTTGGTAAGTAATTTCAAAGGAGAACATTTTTATCGACGGAAAACGACGACGAAGACGGAATTAAAGATATCTGAAAAGGTCAATTAGCCATTTGGACTTGTTGAGCTTAAGCAGCCTAATTGATGCTAACAGTTTACAATATTTATATCATTACATGAACATTATTTAACAAAAAAAAACTTCATATAATCGAGTGAGAACTGGTAATTGAATTAAGAATCAGCCACATTTTTTTTTCTAAAAAAATAGCATAGTTTGTATGTTGTTTAATTTTCAAGTTAACAAATATCTTTAAAAAAAGGGTATATTTTTGTAAATAGAATGAAATTCAAAACAGTGTGGCTGTGGCCATTGATTGACACATTAAATTCATCCATTGACCGAGAGAATTTACATGAACGTTTGTCTGTAACGACCACTGTTCACGACGTACCTACGATAGACATTTAAACTGTGGGGTCACCAAAGGTTTCTTAACGCCTTTAATTATAAAATAATTCAAAAAATTAATCAGGAATAACCTTTATGTTTTGATTTATATAATTGATATAAATCAAAACATCGTGTTATTTCTGATTAGTTTTTCGGATTACTTTATTAAGGTGTTGAGAACCTTTGGTGACCCCATAGTTTAAGTGTCTTTAAAAAGTACATAGTGAGCAGTGGTCGTTACATACAAACGTTCACCTAAATTGTCCCAGTCAATGGATGAATTTAATGTGTCAATCAATGGCCACAGCCCCACTGTTTTGAAGTTCATCTACTTAAATTGTCGATGATACATTTTGCTGTAAAACATAAAAATATAAGATAAATAAAAATTTGTTTCAATAAACGAAAATGCAAACAAATGGAATGTTGAAACTCAATTTGCGCATAATTAAAAGAAAGTATTATGATATGTATCGTCTGATACCCATGATATATGTCAGTGCAACCATTAATCAACATAAAATTACCGTTCTTTTCTCATTCAACTTGCCATTATACACTTCAATACGATCTAATGAATTAAATGAAACATTTTTTTCAATTTTGTATCAATCATATTCATTTAACAAACTCGATTGACATTGATTTAAATTAACACAACAAAAAATATATGATTTATCTATAGTTACATAGCTGATACATCGATTTCTTATTTATTCATGCAATAGCACATCATTGCGTTTGGAAACGTAGTTCACACGTAGTCCTTTTCATAAGGTTACTTTTAAACATTGATTGGCGGAGCTAGGAAGAATATTAAATAACACAATCTTAGAAAAAGAATATTTTAAATTACTTAATTGAGCAAACGCGTAAAAACTTTCTGTACTGGTGCAAAACACATGTTTTTTTCATTGAGAATTTAAAGGTAGTTATTGAAATTGAATGATGCAAAATGGCAATGACATCTGAAAAATATACAGTTTAGCGTTGTTTTTTTGTGTATTTCCTTGTTATACTTCCTTATATTTTTGCTTGTTGCTATTAAGATTGTATTGATTAACACCAAACATCAGTGCTTATACTGAACACCAGTTCCGGCATACGGAAAATATCATCGTAGTGAAACTGTCCAATCGGTGATAATTGAATCAGTCTATACATGCTTGAAACTTTTATCAAAAGTTGGAAAATTTCTAAAAGATTTAACTAGTGAATATTCATGAAACATGCAACTTAACACTGGACTCTTAAAAATATACCTATAATGTAAGGATAATCATGGGAATGCACTTTTAACATCAGCGATTCACAAAACAATACACAATCTAACAAATCAGTGGAATTTTTAATCAATTGAAAAGCACAAGCAAACATGCTGCGTAGAAATAACACATGTCTATGACATTGGTTGACGCAGGAATAAAATTGAAAATTAGGCCGCAGGAATTCTTCAGGAGAACCAAAAAAAAACCCATTTCTCATGAACTAATCTATTATTTTTTTTATTTATAGAAATTTCGTTCGAGAAAGAAACATGAAACACTTGCCCACCTACACGACCAGATCGTCATGTCTCTATGTTAGGTTTAATCAAGAGGTAAAATATACAAACACTTTGACATGCGTACAAGAAATATTTTTTAACAGTACTTACCAAAATGATTTATTCTGGGACACAGCTGTCTCGCCCAATATATGTAGAAGAAATTTAGACATCACTTGAAACCACCACAAACCAGCAAATTTTGTTAGAGTAAGTTTCAGATTTTAGTCGAGTTAGATTCTGATTTTTTTTTAAATGGTTAAGAACTGGTTAAGTACAGATCGGGAATAAGTTCAGACTTTTCAGTATACTGTTACTGTTGAATGGTTTTATGTGATATTCGTTTGATGTGGCTCGGTACTTATACATCTCGTCAATGTGTCTGTATTGGCTTTCATTTTTTGGTGGTTTGTTTTATATATGCGACTTTTTATATTTCTTTTGTTCTTATAACGTGACTCTGTACTTTAAAAGATCCCGTCAGTATGATATTGTTCTATTATATGTCATTATGATATATTTCTATTATGAAGTACTATATACGTTGAACCACAAACGTCAAAATCATTCAATCGCGTAGTGGAATTAACTATTTGTGGATTCTTATAAATTCTTAATATAACTTTTGGACTAGTTAAAATCTCGGTCTATTTCTGAAATTTATTCTTACATACTTTTGAATTTTTAACCCTGTATGCTAACATTGCCAATGTAAAATTTTAAAATCGTTTGTATGCACATTGAACGAAAAATTTATGTGACGTATAAAATTTTCTGACGTCAGACACTCAAATCAATGAATGTGTTCGTAGATAGTAGATGTTTTTGTGTTCTGTTAAATTGTTCCTTTTAAAATTGTTATACGATGATGACTGATGTACCCATATTTTGACTATTTTATTTATTGTGTCTGTTCATTTAACGCATCAATGTAAATATAACGGAATTTGATGAGACTGTCATTATAAAGTGAGAGGGTTAGCGCTATAGAACCAGGTTTAATCCACCATTTTCTACATTTGAAAATGCCTGTACCAAGTCAGGAATATGACAGTTCTTGTCCCATGATTCGTTTTTGATACGTTTTGTTTTTTGATTTTGCCATGTGCTTATGGACATTCCGAATTGATTTTCCTCTAAGTTCAGTAATTTTGTGATTTTACTTTTTAGACTTAGTTGAGTAATATCAGGTCAAAGTTAAACCATTCCAAAGGGTCCAGTAAAAATCAATACAATCGAGTACAAAACACTTTTTAACAGCCTCCGTAATATAGTTGATATTGTAACAAAAACCGGGCGGTCGGGCCTTATTGTTATTTATTTTAAGTGTATCCCTTAGTGTGTTCCTATTTGTTTGTAAGAATGTATGAACATATATGAAATAAAAGTTGGAACTAGTGACCCTTCTTTGGTAGCATGCGTACTCTGGTTTCGTGATACTCTGTGGTACTCTGGTATTCTGAATACCTACTGGTAAAGTAGGTTCCTCTGGTAAGGTAATGACTCGCATATAAAAGGGTATATAGGAGTATAGGTTTTTGTATGGTAACTCTCGATGTTCGTAAGAATAACAGATTCGTTAAATAAAAATCAACTTGTATTAACTTTACGATGCATTAAATATCAACAATACATACAAATATTAAATCTCTTAACAGTAATCTAGTCAAACAGATAACACTTTATTTTCCTTAGAATATCGTAAATTGAAGTAATAAAGAAAATGGACAGCGGAAAATATACCCCGAATGTTTATTAATTGCAATTTGGTTATTGACAAATGGTAAAGCAAGTTCAATGCCAATAGAACAAGTTTCTATCGATTTTTTTTTCTGTAAATGCAACTTGTAAAGGAATTACCAAATACACATTATACGGACGTAGTCTCCCCGGATATCATAATAGTGTTGGCTGTCTGATTACTACCTGGTTTGGTACATGGTATCTGTACATATATAAAAATAGCTTGGAATTAACGAGTGTTACTTGCCCAGGGTGAAATCGTGCTGAAGTCTGTATTGTCCGCCGTATTTATACGTAGGTAAGATAATCTACCGATTTGGTTTACCATTTTGGTAATTTAGGTTTCCATTTAGGAAAAAAACAAATTACCAAAACTGAAACTGACGTCATTACCAAAATAGGTTATACGTCATTTTACGTCAATTGAATAACAATTCAGCGGTGTTCCGACTGACAAAACATAGGCAAGAATAATATTTTTTTTTAGAGTTAACAATGTTTAAACATAGTTATACAAGAAATATGTAATAAGAAAAGTCAATTATCGGTACGATTTAGACAACGTCATCACACAATTGTAGGGGAAACAAGTTCCATTTCAGGGAATCGACATTTCGTTACAATATCAATGTTTTTCTGACTTTGAAAATGACTTTATTTCGATTGTCCGATGCAATTGTTCCTCACTTGGTTTGAAAAGGATGGAATAAAAGGACAAGAAGACTGAGTGTTTATCCAATTTAACGATATTTGGAATGCATTAGGAATGAAAGGACTTCTATGAATGAATCTGATTTGGTTACAATCAGTTGAAAACCATTTCTATCAATGAAGATTGATTTGACGGCTAATGTTGTTTTTTAATCATATGTCTTTAAAATCTCAGGCGAAATTTTTCGAAACCTCAAACAATGTGTTTCAAAGATCCTCTACTTGCGACCTTTAGTTCATTGTGACCAAGATAATTTAAGGTAGTTCTACTAAGAGATAAGAAAGACTTTCATAAATTCTTTTACTTGTATAAAATTTCGTATACTATTTTACAAAATCCCCCAAAAATTATGTTTATCATTTCCATTACTCTGCAAACTTTTAACAATGTTACACTAGTTCTAGCATGAATTGTTAATTACATGACCTTTTTCAAACGATACAGATTTGAGTAATGATTGGATGAAAATCATTGCCACCAGCTAATGATTATTATTTAATCTTCTGCTCTGAAAAGATAAGACGAATTGTTTCAAGCCTCAAACAAATTACTTTTGAAAGGTTCTCTACTAAAACCCTTCAACTCATTTTGACTGATGGAAACATGTCGTTAACAGTAAACTGTAATACTTAGCACAATAATAGAAATAAATCCGATAACAGTGTACTAGAATATAGATGAAGCTATCAGTATTAATATATTAAAACAATATTTAATTGTTTAAATGTCATGAGCATCAGTGGAACTAGAACTGCTTAGCAGTCGGGATAACCTGAATATAATGCTTCTCCTGATTTTCAGTAAGATCCCTGGAGTCAAATGTAAAGGCTATCTTAATACATGTTGAAATGGCAAACACTAAACATTTGATTTTGCATTGAAATAACGCATTAGTATTATATGCTTTCCCTTCCACACTACTGCCTGTTTAATCAACCTTTAATTCATTATACTTCAAGTTTTGCTTTTACTTGGTTAAATTCTTTTCCTACTAGATTTCTCCTTTGATTGACAACATCTGGTGCAATCTGCACAAACAAGGAGAACCAATGGTAGTACTAGTAGTGATATTCCAAAATAACCAACAGAAGAAGCAGAAGGCCTGTCATCAGGTGCTGACGTTCTACGCCTAACTGCAGCCGATGTATTCTGTTTGTCGACGGTCAGGTTCGCTTTGATTTCAACCAGTTCGTTTTTCATCATTTTTTTCTTTTCTTCAAATGTGAGGTTTCTTGAGTTCAAGTGATCCCACTTGGAAACTTTAAATGTAGAAAAAAAACATAAAATAAATATTGACGATACATATTGTTATATTGATGAAAAGTTATTTAGCTATAGAAAAATGGGAAGAAATGGAAACGATTACCTATTAAACAACTACCTCCCAGAAAAGAAAGACCGTATCTTCATGTTAATAAAGGTTGTGGTTTGATTGCCTGTGAGACGATTACCCACAAAAATGCAAATACTTGGAGCCAATGGTATATTTCATGACATCGATTTGAAGATATCTATGCGATTCAGATATTTTTATAATGTTATCGCAGTCATTCCAATATATATATAATACTACTTGCACTAAAAATAATAAAGTTGTTATTTATGACATTATGATTGACACTTTTAACTTCAACAGACAACGTAAACATATTTCTTTTTACATTTGATAATTCTGTGTTTAGGTTTATCATTTTTTGTTGGAGAAACTTGATTATTTTGTCATGAGGATTAATGGTTTAACCTGTAATAGAAGTACATAGTATAGTTTAAGTAAAGACAAAGTGATAGTATTATAAAGAAACTGTACACTTTATTCATGCAACGTCAAGTAATGTTATTAAGGTTTAATTCAAACATAAAAAAAAAAGAATTTTTAAGTTGACTGAGATTTCAGTGGTCGATGGGTCTAAGTAGTAGAACTACTGTATCACCAGCCTGTCAAAACTGAGTTGGAAGTCCGATTCCTTCATTCTATGTGATAATCGATTTACACGGATATCTCCACAACAGATTAAGAGCTGTCATCAGTAGATTGAATATGTTTTCCTAAGTGCCTTAGTTCTGTGGCTCATTTTGAACCTTATTAGATTCACTATTTAGCCGTTTATTTTGCCATTAATCTATATCATTACCTTTGGGACATCTCAACTGTGTACTTTTATTGTTGAATTCGGAGTTCCATTTCCCATTGCTGTTAAAGTGTCCCCTACCTGTTAGCTTTTTCATTTCGAACAAATCAACAACTATAAATAAGGTTGGCATGTTTAAATATGTTTTCATCATCAAGTTGTATTCGGTATGAATGAGTTTTCTCGTTAATTTTTTTAAAAATTTTTAAATTTTTAAATACCTGGACATTTGGTTTGATTACAGACTTCTTCTCCTATGTCTGTTTCATTCCTTTGAGCGCAAGATAAGAAACGATGTCTAGTCAGATACTGCTTCCCTTGTCCACACGTCACTGAACATCCTCCTAGTTTAGCCCACTTACTCCATTGCTCTTAAAAGTAAAAACAAAAAAACAAACTTATATTAATAAGACGAAAGTAAACGGCAGACTGTTTTAAGAGCAAAATTTGATCTATGATTATCAACCTGGGCTTATTCACCAAAAGCAGGCTTAAAACATATTTATTTGTTTATCGAACATTTTGGAATTTAGAATTTTTCAGTATCTTAAACATTCTTTAAACACTATTGGTTGCACTATATAGAATCAATAAACGATACAACCGAAGTGTAATTATAATATGTAGAGCAAAAACTTTTATTTTAATGTTGCAATTGATACAACTAGTATTATTGATTTTTTTTCAACTTAAGATTACCATTAGAATAAATCTTGAATTTTCATACTAAGGTAACAAAATATGCTAAACAACTATGTGCTCTCTAATTTTAGAACAGTTTGGGTCACACCATTTTAACAGTAACCGCAACATACAAATATGTTATGGAATGCTTCATTTGGTGAGCATTTGTAAGCAAATTTACATATGATATAACTTTATTTTGAAACACAACCAAACACAGATTGATACAATCAATATGTATCGTTGAATATAGCCGTTTCCACCAAGTGCAAGTAAATGAAATACTAGACAATAAATTTCGTGCATACAAGAATTCTTTCTGGATTCACCCTCAATAGACTCGTTAAAACCCAAATATTTGAAAGTCAGGGATTTATATACTGTTCAAACTGTCAAGCAAGGGATAATCTAAAGATTGGATAAATGAATACTAGACAATTTTCTATTGTTGCAGACTTCATTGACCCTATACGTTTCTAAATAGTTATGCCGTTCAATTGATATAACATAAGCAACACGACGGATGCCACATATGCAGGATCAGCTTACCCTTCCGGAGCACCGGAGATCACCCCCGGTTTTTGATATGGTTTCGTGTTGCTTAGTTGTGACTTGTGTACTATTATTTGCCTGTTGGCCTTTTTTTTAGCCATGGCGTTGTAAGTTTATTTTCAATCTATGAGTTTGAGTGTCCCTCTGGTATCTTTTGCCCCTATTTGTCTTATAGAATTATATGTGTTGACCTTCTTACATACCAATAGTACATGCATAAAACTTACCTGGACATGTGCGGCGGTCAATGTTACAGCGTTCTGATCTCTTGTTATACATTCCGTTATCATTTGCACATACATAGACTGCCATGGATGTACAGTTGCTATCATCAGACGTACAACAACCTGTGTCATCTTCATAACAACACTCAAGAGGCTCACATTTTTCTATTACGTTTTAAAATATTAAAAGAACCCAAATTAAATCTATTGTGTGAAGCAAATGTTAACATACAATAATGAAGTTTTGAACTTTGACAATACAGAATAATCAAAATTGCAACAAAGTTAGATACTTACTAAAATTTCAAATACACAGTAATTTACAGAGACCTGATACAACCTTCATCCGATACCACTGACAAAACGGATTTAAAAATAACCTGTGATGCATCACTCACGGAATGGGAGATATCTAGAGATATTTATTCGTCTATCCGTCTGTGATCTCCATGCCATACTTCTACACTCGAGGTTTATCGGTGAACCATGTAAACGAAAAGTGTCAGATGTGTATGAAAGTCACTTATTCATTAACCATACTTGAAATTATTTTTTAGCTGCTTAACTGGAATTATTCGTCAGTGACTTATAACGAATGAAAATAAACTTTTCACAACTCAGAGTTAATCTCCTGGTTATGCATTGATCACAGTAGGGAAACAATTAAAGGTGTTAACAACTAATTTGGTTATATCTATTTCACGATGTTCACTACTGTGCCCGATTTTTTACATTTCAAACCTATAATATAGATATAAGAAGATGTGGTATGAGAGCAAATGAGACACTATCCATCAAAGTCAAAAGTAAACCATCATAGTTGAATGTAAGTCCTTTAACACGGAGTCTTGTGTCTTTGTTTTGTTTAACATTGTCGTCAGGACTATGCCAGCTGTTCTTCTTTTGTTGAGCTTTTTATTTTGTCTTTTCATAAGGGACTTTTCGTTTTGAGTTTGCTCGGAGTTCAGTATTTTTGTGATTTTACACTATACTACGATGTGTTTTGTCATTTGATTTTGCCATTTGATTAGGGACTTTCCGATTGAATTTATTTTCTATTTTCAGTTCAGTATTTTTGTAATATGACTTGTCCTTTTTGCAATCAAAATTGTTTGCTTAAATGTCCTTCTTTTACGATAGTAGGAAAGTATACCTGGTCGAATATAATTCGCATCGTTCAAATATACTAATGTTTAAAAAACTGATGAGCCAGCCAAACAAAAAGTAAAGGATAAAGAGATGATGTAAGCTTTACAAGTGTGTAAGCAAACACATTGGTGCTGCAGGCTTAAAATGTATATTGTTGTGCAACTACTGTATGGTATGTTAATGTTTTAAAGCTAGCTAAACCTCTCACTTGTATGACAGTTGCATCGAAATCCATTATATATGTGAACAAAAAAAACCCAGATATGATAGGTATAAATGTCAAAAACAGGGGTACCACGTCAACATTGTGTCAAAATCTTAATCAGTATAAAGACAAACAAATATATAATCAAACATTAACCAAGGCACAATAACACAGTGACGGGATTGACATATGTAAAAAAAAAAAAACACACACAAAAGACATATAGACAAAGTATATTAGTAAAAATAAATTAATTTTGCAAGTGGTCAAAATTGTCGTGCAGCCGAAAGAGTGTGTGAATGGACGTATGGGTATATCTACTACGAGTGTGTTGTAATGCCGAAAATATAGAATTAAAACAAAGACAAGTTATATATGTTACAGGTATTTTCTAAATTCAGACATTTTGTAAAATAACTAAAGTTGACAGGCATTTTGTAAAATGCCTGACATTTTTAATGAAAATTTCACAAATTGCCTAGTCTGTTTCAGGCAAATAGGTGATAAATATATATTGTAAAGCTACAAAAAAGGGTTGAGTAATATAAAGTTTGCTATATTGCGAAACCAAGGAAACAGAACTAGATGTTCATGTGTGGGCCGTATGTGAAAATCTATGTTTTTCGAATATCCAGTGTTCGACTTTTGCACAGTACATACATGTGCTGTGTTCAATAGGAACCATGTCTGATACTATAACTTCAAATGAAGAGGTCATCACAAATGAAAGAGTATCAGATTCAATGCGAAAAACAAGATGTCGGGATGAGAAATCTATCGGAAAGTGTTTTGACATAGGTGGATGTTGGAGCGAATGTATAAGTTGGAATTCCTTATGTAGATCGAGGGAAAGGAGACCCGCGTAACCTTAAGGCTGACTGGAAAGGAAGAGCATGGTTATCAACGGGGAATTAGAGATGAAATAATACTTGGACTTTACACCAGGAATCAGTTTGAACTGTCTGACAGTAACTTTATTGCTATTCAATCTGTAAATTATGATAATGAAATATCCTTCACTAAAGCTGTCAGTAAAGTTTCTTTGTGTGATGGTCAGGGTTACACAAAATGTTGCGGTAGTGCTTGTCGTAAGACTAGATGTAACACTAAACGTCGTCTTTGCAAATGTGTTACAGTCGCTGTCATCCAAACATTACATGTAGCAACAAATAATTGCCATCTTCAGTGTTAATGTAAATAATGTAATAACAGTTATAAAACTGTAACTGTTTAATTGCATGCTATATTTAATGATAGAATAAAATGATCCAGTCGTTAAATGTGGAGTACATTCCATTCAGGTTTAGTCTTTTAGGCATTTTGTAAAATGCCTTACAATTTTTCAGGCATTTTATAAAATGCCTGAAAAAATAGTCAATTTTTAAAATGCATAAATCATGCAGGCATTTAAAAAAATGCCTCGAAACTTTCGTCATTTCATAAAATGCCTAAATTTAGAAAATGCCTATAACATAGTGTAAATAATCTAATTACAATTATAAAACTGTAACTGTTTAAATTGCATGCTATATTTAATGATAGAATAAAATTATCCAGTCGTTAAATTTTGAGCACATTCCATTCAGTTTTATTTTTTTTAGGCATTTTGTAAAATGTCTTACATTTTTTTCAGGCAAAAAAAAAAAATAGTCGATTTGTAAAATGCATAAAAAAAGCCTAATAATGTCAGTCATTTAACAATTACCTAAATTTAGAAAATGCCTGTAACATATATATAAACTCGGGATAGTTATACAAGTAATGCAGATACAGTGTTTCTTTCTGTTTGTACTGATCGTTCACATGATGACGAGTCAAATCAAATTTATGAGGAGACTTCATGAAAGCAGGATGGGTTGTTGTTTCTAATTTTTTTTTAAAAGGATTATGTACCCATGTGTTGTTCAATGCTAAACATATGGAAACTTTATAGAAAATCCACAGCCTTTCTCAATGTACTCTCATATTTGGCTTTTCGGTACATGATGGGTATAGGATTTTAGCATAATTTCCTTAAAACAAGTTTATTAATTTATCTATTGGTAAAAATAAATATGAATATGGATCAAATCAAGTACACCTTTAAAGGTGTGCTCGACTTAAGTGACTCAACACGAGGTTTTTTACAACTAACAGGTTGTTTAGAACTTTTTGTAAAAAGTAAACACTAACACGTCATAGAAAAGTAAGTGAGTAATGTATGTTTAAAATTTTTAACAAAAATTTCTGTATAAAAGGCTGTGGATTTTCTATAAAAAATCTTAGTTTATTTGCCACAAAGTCCACCTTTTCTATCAAATGCAACGAAACAATAAATGATAATGCTTTCCACGAAGTTTCCCCTTGGTATAAGTACAAAATGATCAGCTCTATTATTCATTATATTTTTTGCTTTGATACTATTGCAGTTTGAAAAGTTCGTACTTAATTGGCTATAGAAGGGTAATAAACCTTAAACCCGTTGTACTAAACTATCAACAGAGGCTATTTCAGCTAAACAGCTATAATTTCGGATATTGCAAGTCACAGACTTTTCAAACCAGTCCGCATTGAAAAAGACGAAAAAGAGAAAAGATCTTTTCTTAATCTTTTCTTTGCCAACAAAGGTCTCGAGGGCGTCAACTTATGCAATATCCTTCATCATAAATTAGTTCAATCGAAAATACCTCTTTATTTCAAAGATCAGTGTGTACCAATCATATCTTATACCTATAAAAAACCTATTGCAACTAATTTTTATAATTACAAACACGTTTTGCAGGATCTCACTATTGACGACTTCAAGTCTAAACCTCTTGATTGCACTTGTGCTAGTTCCCAATTCACATATAATCCGGCTGGCCACATTATTACCAGTGACCCAAACACTTCCTGCAAAATGTGTTATCGAAAGGTCCGAAATATCGTGAGACTTAATCCATCAATTGAAAATACAACTTCAAAATGTTGATGGATTCAGTCGAGGATTATGACAGGCAATGGGCTAAGCGCGAGAAGGAAGACGTAGACCCTCTATCCGAATGAATTAAGGCGGTGAGGTCGTTGATACAAATTAGAATTAAGAAACTGAATGGGTCTTTCAATGCCTATGCTAAGTCAATCTTTAAAAACGCAAAACACTTAACCTACCTCCATGACAAATATGTTGTTGTCCCCGCAGATAAAGCCCCAAACAACATCGTTTTTGAGTGTAAAACCGTTACATTGACTGCTTAATAAACGAATTAGATACTGACAATTCACTTGGCAACTCAATATATACCCTCACGACACTTACCAAAGAGGAAATCCTGGATAATCATAGGTCTGTTCTATGTTCCTTTGGAATTTCAACCAAAGATGATGAACTGAAACTTCCATCACTGTATTGGATACCTAAACTACATAATTGTCCTTACAAGCAACGGTATATTGATGGGCCTTCCAAGTACTCTACGAAACCTCTTTCTAAATTATTTACATCTATTTTAGCAGCAATCAAAGACGGACTTCAAATTTATTGTGAAACTGCCTATTCTAGAGGTGGCGTGAATCAGATGTGGATACTAAAAAATTCCAAAGATCTTTTAGAGTACATACAATCTAACTCTCTTTCATTTTGAAATAGTATTAAAACATTTGACTTTTTTACACTTATGTGGAGCAGGATCTGCTTACCCTGGCGGAGCACCTGCTTATGTGGAGCAGGATCTGCTTACCCTGGCGGAGCACCTGCTTATGTGGAGCAGAATCTGCTTACCCTGGCGGAGCACCTGAGATCTCCCCTAGTTTTTGGTGGGGTTCGTGTTGCATATTCTTTAGTTTTCTATGTTGTGTCATGTGTACTATTGTTTTGTCTGTTTGTCTTTTTTAGTTTTAGCCATGGCTTTGTCAGTATATTTTCGATTTATGAGTTTGACTGTCCCTCTGGTAACTTTCGTCCCTCTTCTATTTCAGCTAGCTTTATATTTACCAGTATACAACTAATATTTGCTATCACTCATACTTAAATACATACCAAACGGTAATCCTAGAGCTGCTGTGGTATCGGAGACAGACTCTGATGTCATAAATCCACCACAACCTCCCATGTGCATTTCAAAATCAAAATAGAAATCCTGAGTCATGTGTTTACTGTCATTTAACACAAAGGAATGATCCATCCAACCCGTCATAAACAAGGTTGAACTACCTAACTTTACTGGAGTGTTGTTATTTGGATTATAGTAGAAAGAAATGTAACTATTTGGTTGGCCATCACAGTTTGTGAAGTTAAAAATCGTATCTGCAGCACGATATCCTTGAATACTTTGATTTATTCCGGCCAAGCTTATAGGTAAAAAACCAAGAAATAGATATGGTGACATGGTAACGACATCACCAAGATTCGGTCCTTGGTATGAAGTGTGGTTGTTCTGTACGAAATTCAAAACCGGTATGGTACCATCATTAATATCTAGTTCGATCAAATTTTGGTTGCTTTGTCCGAAGTACAGATCCGATTTATTTATATTTCCAACTGTAACTTCTCTCTGCGTACCATTACTCATGGTACGAATTTTTGCAAGGTCTTTTCTCGTGTATAACTCTGATACATTTAATGATGTTATGTTCGAAAATTTTGATATATACGTATACCCCACATTACCTTCGAATGAACAATACACTTCAATAGGATTTTCATCATGATAAAGCGTATAATGTCCACTTTGGGTCTCTCTACTAAGTATAAGTCAGCGCAGGAATCTGAAAAGAAATAAGTAAATTTTCCAGCATGTTATCCAAATATAAAACGAACTTTACTTATTCCAGGGGTTGACACCAATAAAAGGTTTTTAAAACTTGTTTAAAGCAATCATTGAACTATTAAAATGAATTTAACATTTGAGCTGCGTCGGATAAAAATCGACCTTATGCAAGTGCACAGTCTTCGATTTGGAACAATAAAAAAAGGTATAAATGATAAATTTTGGTCTGCTTTGAACGGTTCTTATATACCTCAATTTCGAAACAGTTATAAACTTTCCATACAAAATTTGTTCCACCCTGAATAAGTTAACATATGCATTGTTAATGGCAGATGTGTATTTGCATATGGTCCGAAGCAGCTCATTTTATGTGCTGCCTTATGTCAAAAAGGTACCAAATAATTTCCCTTTAACTATCATTCAAGTAGACAGTGCAATATTTTATTAACTATATCTTTAGAATCATTAAGGTACATGTAGGACAAAAGTCACATGAATGATACCAGATTTAGTACTCAAGGATAGCATTCCATCATAAAGACCCATTAACGACGCCCGTGAGAAGACTTTATAAGTTTGATTAACTTGTGTCTCATCCCTTTTGCACATTTACGCAAATAAAATATGTTTAAACTAAACTAACGACGCCCGTTTTAAAAAGCAAGATTAACGCGTATTAAACTTTATACATGATGTGTATTATAATACTTTAAACCTTATAAAAAACTTGCAACACAAGAAACTATAACATGTCTTTAGTGGTCATCATACCAGTTCCAAAAATAAATAAAATTATTTTTCACCATAGGAAAATGTTAATTGTAGTCAAATTGTTCCCATTAAAATCCAAATTGTTCCTTTTGACTTTATACATGTACATTTAAAAGTTGAGTAGTTTAAAAAAAAAAACGAGCCCTTTGTCTATATTCCATGTTCAAACCCTCAAATTTTTTATATATATATATCTTTACGTTTTTGTCGCTCGTAAAAATGTACATTGATAGCAGATAGTTTTTTGTCCCTTTTAAGTTTAATTACATCTGTATTACACACACTGTCGTTAAGTAGTGCGTTATACATTGCAAGGGCAGCACATAATCTGTCCTTGGAGAAATAAAAATATTGGAAACCATAAGCTGACTTCTAGATTTCTTTTATGTCATTTTGTCATTAAATTAGTTGTTGGTTATGTATTCTATTGACCTCTGGTCCAAATTACATTTTAATGGTATGCATTTATTAAAGGAATTCACCAAAATATAATCGGCAAATACTCACTATATGTATCAATAAATCTGTAAGAACAAGCCAGTACCATGATTATGAACAGGACATTATGTACGGCATCCATTTTGTCTTTGTCTTAGATTAACTAAAATAAAGAATAACAAACAAAAAATCTTAAGGAACAAACATTAAAACGTATAACTTTTTAATGACTCTTTCATATGTCTTGTCTTAAGGTGGTACCTTACACTTTAACTAAAATTAATTTGGCTCGTTTAATTTTCTTAAAATTTTGACAGAGTATTTACTTTGACCCTTTGACAAAAATATAAAAATTTCAAAAATTTGAACTAACCGTTTAATCAGAAAAATTACACTGGTTATATAGCAGTTTGACAAACACTTATCTTGATCATTGAGAAGCTTAATATTCCCTTATGAACACAACGTCATTAAAACGTTCTGCTGATTTTACAGAGTTATCTCCCTGCAGTGTTAGGTACCACCTTAAGCAAGACCCAAACATATTTTTAACAGATTGCAGCATTATCCAGTTTGCAGCATGACAAGCTACTAAAAGACAGATACCAACTAAGAATCATCAACGTGATAGACTATATGTTCTCTGACGCAGTTTCGTATCTATTTTCAAATTGTTTGGGTCAGAATATTTATCTATTCTTTGAATCGATTACTTTGTGAAATATTATGATTTGTGAAATTTTATATATATTGTTTTGAGATATTTGAAATATACTTGAAAACGACCGCGACATTGTGGATCTGGGACTCAATTAAAGTATTTACAATTTATTGTAAGCCTACTTAAGGCTAACTTATCTCTGACACTTTTTATAAGGAACTATTAAGACACTTTAAGCAATGAATCCATTGTCATTAGATAATTATTGAAAAATATTTTATCTATTTATGTTCTTTCCTGTGATAATAACGTGACTATGGTTAATAGCAATGTCCTATCAAAATTTCAGTATATGTCACTTTTTTTCCGGTATTTACCGCCGGCTTGCAAATTATAAGTTTTAACCAAGTTTTTTTTAATAACCTTGCATATATATCTGATATACCGCACGATTACAGTGACGCCAAATCAACGTGGCCCTCATTACCAAATGGTGAAGTCCAAGAGATCATACTGTTTTATATATAGGTCAATACTTATTATTATAGTCATATTTCATTCCTAATTAATAAATTCAGCCTGACACCAACAGCTTAAAATACCGTTTGTTAAAATTAAATTAGATGATCGATTTATTAAAAAGAATGTTAATTATGATTAAATGAATAGATGGTTTTGATAACGCGTTATAACAGTTGAATTGTACACTGTGACATATAAAATAAAGCCATGGACCAGTTGATCAAAGACGTCTAAGGATTAGAACATTTCATAAGACGATTCATCAAACGTGCCGCAATTTAGGATTTTTCATATCATTTTTTTAATGACATCAATTTAGTTTTTTTTATTGAGAGGGTTCTAACGTTGGAACATATTTTACTCTACGTAATGTGTATCTCAACAACCCTCCCCCCTTTTTAGCACTTTTTGGGTGCCATATTGGTAATTGAATAGTAAAGATTTCTGTTTTTAGGACAGCCGGTTGTCTGGCGACAGAATAGGTAGGAGTCCTCTAAAATAATTTTTGGACATGTTCTAATCCTAAGATGTCTTCGATCAACTGGCCCCCATATCTTTATTTTTATATTTATATTGTAATAGATTTCAAAGACAAATCTTGTTTATAATATTTCTTTAAAATACAGAGTTATATTAAAAATATTAATCATTCACTCGAATACTTTTGTGCAATACTGAAAAAATTAAATCATTTTGAATTTTTTTAATAATTTGACCTTCTGTACCATTCTGAAAACTTAAAGCAGGTACAAAAAGGAAAGATGACATATCAGCCTTTTCATAATCCGTTTAATTTTGAAAATATATATAACTTACCTTTGACAATAGTTATTTATCCATTTTTCCAAAACATATTATTTTTTTATCAATGGACGGCCAATTTGTTTAGAGTCTGATTTGTGAACCTAATATTTCTATAGTTTGTATACATAAAACTAAAACAAAAAATATCGTTATGAGAAAATCCAACTTCCCGAACAGTGATTGTCAATAGATACAGAAAATCAGCTTACTGATAAACTTACATGAAATTTCTTGAACTGTACTCTATCGATCACGTGACAAAAACCGGAAATGATGGTATTTGTTTTTTAAATTGTCACAAAATTGGATCTATACCTACCTTTAAAGGTTCAGAAATTTACAATCGCGAATTCTGAAAGGTAAATATATCTCTTTTTTCAATGGAGAGTTGTATCATTGGCATTCGTTCCACATCTTCTTATACATATGAAGTAGTACGGAATGCCGATGTAGACATTAAAGGCACCAGTTCAACTGAGGAGAGTTAGATAGTAAATATTTGTTTTAAATGACCATAATTGGGCTTGATAAGGCTTGAGGGTGAGTAATTAAGAAAATCGCACCGGACACAGATTATCATATTATGGGAATACTTTTACTCCTCCCCTTTGGACAGCGGCGGTTGGAACATCATAATTAAGATAATCGTGGGACGGCCCAAGACTATCATAAATGGTGTGATAAGGACACCTACGATAAACAAGGCAATGGTAAACGTTTAAATTGAATTTCTCCTATTTCTATGATCAGACTTTTAAGTTGTAAAATAGTAAAATTTGGATTCTTTTTTGTCATTAATGAGTCATTAACCTTTTACAAATAAAATTATGCAAAAATGACGCTGGCATGTCTGTTCATCTTAAATAAATACAGCGTATATTATTCAAATTACTTTTTCATGTTAGCAATGTTTTATTTATTTATATTTCCTTGTACATTTGTATGTGTCGTTTAGACTGTACTAATTAGCATACATCAGGGATTATACTGAATATTAGTTCCGGGATCAAGGGAGAGCAGAAGGTATGGATGAATAAGTCCATAAGAATTAAAAACATGTCATATAGTGATAATCTATATTCCTTTTATGAAAAAGGCTTGTTAACCGAGAATACGATTTTTAATTCAAATAGTTTACACTCGATCCCCATTTAAGAATCTCCATTGTAAGATAATAGTTTATCCAAGATGGTCATTTTTTTTTAAAACTTCAGTATATGTTGAATGAAGTTACAAAGAAGACATTAAAAGATAAAAACAATAACTGTTCACACACAAAATGTGCTTTTCTTCAGTTGTTTCTCCTAATTATACAAGCTTATATATTTTTTTTAATTAAGTTCTATTTCAAATATTTATAAGTAATTACAAAAAACAAAAAAAGCAGCTTAAATTACAATTAACGTAAAAAGTTTAATCAAGTATTTTCTTTGGTTACATCTTCTGACATCAGACTCGGACTTCTCTTGAACTGAATTTTAATGTGCGTATTGTTATGCGTTTACTTTTCTACATTGGTTAGAGGTATAGGGGGAGGGTTGAGATCTCACAAACATGTTTAACCCCGCCGCATTTTTGCGCCTGTCCCAAGTCAGGAGCATCTGGCCTTTGTTAGTCTTGTATTATTTTAATTTTAGTTTCTTGTGTACAATTTGGAAATTAGTATGGCGTTCATTATCACTGGACTAGTGTATATTTGTTTAGGGGCCAGCTGAAGGACGCCTCCGGGTGCGGGAATTTCTCGCTACATTGAAGACCTGTTGGTGACCCTCTGCTGTTGTTTTTTATTTGGTCGGGTTGTTGTCTCTTTGACACATTCCCCATTTCCATTCTCAATTTTATTGAATGATTCCTTTTATAATTTTATTGGGAGTAAAAGCGTTGACCAAACTATATTCTGTACGGAGCGCTACTTGAAAGAATTTTTGTACACATTGTCAACTCGTTTAGATGCAATTCATTACTAATGTCTTGACGGTTCCCATTGTTACATTCAAATTCAAATTCTTTATTAACTTTGAGCCTTACGGCTCATCAGTATAATCAAGTACATGTACAGTGTATACATATGGCATATTACAAACAATATAAACAATATGCATAATAAACAAAAGGTGACGTCAGAAGTTTCATCAATACAAAATATCTTTTATTACAATAAAATACATGAAACCATAGCGGTGAAATTGTTCGTTCTGTTTCACATGAATCGGTTTTAATTGAACTTGGAAATCACAGTATTTCATTGCAATAAATAATATAAAATATTTTAACAAAATTAAAAGGGTATTGAGGAAGAAGTTTACAGAAAGACAATTCAATTTGTTCTTACAAAAAAATCTGCTCCGAACGTGATGAAAAGCGTAAAACTATTGTTGGTTTTTTTCTAACGCAAAATTAGGGTTATTATAATTATCTTCTTTTTTTTTTGGAGAGTTATCATTTATTTTCTAAATTTTCACTTCTTTTCATGATCATGATGGTTAGTACCTTTTAAAGATTATCCCCTTCTTCTGGTGGTAGTGCCAGGAATGCAAACTATGCTCTATTATCGGGGTGTTGTCGCTTTGACACATTCCCCATTTCCTTTCTCAATTTTATTATTGTTTCATAAATTGAAATGCAAAATACATGACATACTAAGAAAAACACGATCAACCTGAAGTCGACCGTTTTCTTTAAAATTATTAGAATGTATTACATTTTTGCATTATACTTGTGATTTGAAGTCATGATGGTCGAAGAAATATTAAGAAAAACATATACATTAAGAAACAGTATATTTAGGATGTTATAGCTGAAATAAACAATACAGTAGATGTAATGTCGCTGACGTTATGATCCTACAAAATCACTCAGTTCACTCCATCGCTTTTCATCAATTTTATAAACTGTTCTTGATATAATTGTCAGTTCTGGGGATTTTTTAAAGACCATAGTTTCTTTAAAAGGAGATAGCAGATCACAAAATCTGCGATCATCGCACCCCACTCTTAAAAAGTTATCAGGTATAATTGACAGATTTTACCTGACGCTGTAGTTGTATTCATTGTAACAGAAAATGTGTACTGGAATATGGGCCTTTTCCAATTATTGTAATTGTGTTTGCGCCAATAAAATATTCGTATTTGTATTTGTACAACCTGCTGTGTTCTATAGATTAACTGAACAAGTGAAAAACAACTACCATATTCTTGACATATTCATGTAATTATAGTATGTCAGGAACCTCTGAATACGGATGTACAAAAGTTAAATCTTTAACATTTCCATTCATGAAATAAAATCTTTTGCATCGACGTTTACAGCAATTTGTTTAAAATATGAATTATATAACAACAAACAATATATCACCAAGTATTCATAAAAATGCTATATTTTTTCTTTCCCTTGAAAGTGAGTTCAAGGATTAGTTTGAAAATACGATAAAGATATATTCGTACGACTTGAACATAAGAGTAACCTACGATCAGTCTTCTTTGAAGACTCCAATGACCAGAGTTTTTTTTTATTATTTAGATGTCATGCTAATAAAAATTTCACACATTGAAAAATCATCCAAGAAGGATATTAATCCGGTCGTTTACGTGTAAAAATTTGACAATTTCTATTAAAAATTTGTGTGTAATATCACAATCATTTGGAACAAAAAATATGCATTATCAAGATTTCTTGATTCACAATATATATGTTACGCTTGGAAGACGTGATTTTCAAAAAACAATCGGCATTTCCATCGAAACCAACTGAACTCCTCTTCTTGCTAACAAGTTCCTTTATTCATATTCATATAAGGATGATTTTACACAGAACTTTATAAGAATGAATAGTAGTTACCAGTATCCCACAACTTCACTCTCCATAACATAGTTGATGTTCTCAGACTAAACAATTCAAAATTTGGTGACTATTTCAAACTCATCTATGCAATCGAACGTGAGATAAGGGAAACAACAGATACAGTGAAGTCTGCCTCATGTCTTGACCAACATCTCGAAATTGACAGTGAAGTTCAGTTGAAATCAAAACTTTATGCGACAAAAGATATGAATTCAACCTCCTAACTGTGAGCTCTTCATTTGTATATAGTTATATTCTTGCAGCACCTGCATGCAGAATACACATGACTCAGTTGAAACGATATTACAAGGATTGGATAACCTGACGATGCATACGAAATCGCTCCAGTTTTTTAGGGGGTTGAGTTGAGTCGGTCTGTAGTTTTTATGTTATTTTTTTGCGTTTTGTGTACTGTTGTTTTTCTGTTTATCTTTTTCTTTTTATGGCAAGTCACTGTGTTGTTCGTTTATTTTCGACTTTGAGTGTGAATGTTCCTTTTTTTCTGTCACCTCTGATTTGATTACAATAGGTTAGAAATCATTGCCACCAAAACTGATTTTTATGGCCATTTATTAATAAATTCTTTGTCCTAAAAATCTCAGGAGAAATGTTTCAAAAGAATCTATTGGAAATATTCTTTGCAAACGGCATTCAATTCATTGTCACCAAGAAACTGTCAGGAAGGTTTTCACAAATATATGAAAGAAAATTCATTAATTTCATCTTCTGTATCAAATTTCTAATTCTTTTCAAACCAAAGTTTGAAGGAATTTTGTATAGCAGCTGCGCCACCAATTTTCATCACTTGAGTTTGATTGAATGAAACAAAAGGACAGCAAGACTGTGTAGTTTTAAAATCTTTTCAATTGAACTTTAAGATTAAAATGTTAGAAGTGTCGAGGATTGGTGAAGAAGACCTTCCACAAATGATTCCATCAAATGTCGGTATTATATTTTACATGGTGGCACGTGTACCTCATACCTTCTTTTGAAACTCTTCGGAAAATTACATGTTCGTCTTTTCTTATAATCTGCAAAGTCGTGGCAATTTTAACAAATTCAGATCTTAATATTTATTGTCATATAAACTTTTAACACTAGTTACGAATACATTGTGTATAGAAGGTGTAATGATATGTTCATCAATCAAAATGGGTGGAACAGGATCTGTTGACCCGTCCAGTAAACAAGAAATTACCCCCATTTTTCGTGGCCAAGTCTTTAATTCTCTATGTGTTGATTACCATACTGTTGTTAACCTTTATTTACATGACGAGGTCAGTTTAATTTCAACTCATGATATTGGACGTCCATTAGGCATCTTTCGTCTCTATTTTATTATGGCAAACTATTAAAATAATAATAAGAACATTATATAGAGCTTTATAAGGATTTATATATTATCTGATGATCTTAGATTTACAATTATTCTACAAAAACCTTGTATTGTTGACAATTCATCTGCATTAGTGGAACTAGAAATGCTTATCCTTCCGGAGCACCTGAGATCACCCCAAATTTTGTTGGGTTTATTTTTTTTTGGGGGGGGGGTGTTCGTGTTGCTTCGTCTTTTTATGTTGTATCATGTGCACTATTAATTGTCTGTTTGTCTTTTTCTATTTTATCCACGGCGTTGTCAGTTTATGTTCGATCTATGAATTCGAATGTCTATCTGGTATCTTAGATCCGTGAAGATAACCTGAAATTAATTCCTTTCCCAATTTTAAGTCAGATTCATGTGGTTGAGTATATATATTTTTATGTCGCACCTACGATAATAGGGGGCGTTATGTTTTCTGGTCTGTACGTCCGTTCGTCTCACTTCAGGTTAAAGTTTTTGGTTAAGGTAATTTTTGATGAAGTTAAAGTCCAATCAACTTACAACTTAGTACACATGTGCCCTATGATATGTTCTTTCTCATTTTAATGCAAAATTAGAGTTTTGACCCCAATTTCACGGTCCACTGAACATAGACAATGATAGTGCAAGTTTCAGGTTAAATTTTTGGTCAGTATAACAAGAAGATGTGGTATGATTGCCAATGAAACAACTGTCCACAAGAGACCAAAATGACACAGACATTAACAACTATAGGTCAATGTACGGCTTTCAACAATGAGCAAAGCCAATACCGCATCGTCAGCTATAAAAGGCCCTAATAAGACAATTTAAAACAATTCAAACGAGAAAACAAACGGCCTTATTTATATAAAAAAAAATGAACGAAAAACAAATATGTAACACATAAACAAACGACAACCACTGAATTACAGGCTCCTGACTTGGGACAGGCACATACATAAATAATGTGGTGGGGTTAAACATGTTAGCGGGATCCCAACCCTTCCCTAACCTGGGACAGTAGTATAACAGTACAACATAAGAACGAACTATAAAAATCAGTTGAAAAAGGCTTAACTCATCAGATGGACAAAAATACAAGTGGACGTGGTCGGGTACTTATACATCCCGACACAAAAAGACGCAATGGACAGATCTGAGAGTACTCGTAGTTATCTGACAGCTAGTTCAAAGCCACTAACAACTAATAAAAAAAATCATGCATCTAAGACTAAACAATCAATCCGTACATATCCAATATCCAATGGATTTTAAAGACGTCATAAACAGCCAGAGAAAAACATGACCTTGTGCAATGCTAAGTTACAGGTATCAACAGATTGAAGATCCATGAATATGTATATGTATATAACATACTAGTAATATTTAGTTAGCTTTTAATTTACTGATAACAAAATCAATATTTATACCAATAAAAACAATATTCAATGATCTTATTACAGTGTTGAATAGGTAACCTTTTAGAATAAGTTTATTTAAAGGAGCGACAAGTTAACATGGATCATTTCTAAATTTCCGGGCACGGTTAACAACATTTCCGTAAAAGTTAGGATGTTATCCCGTTTAAAATAAGTTTTCTACAGGTACAACCAAACTTCAAAACCAAATCTTTATATCTATGGAAAAATTTGGTAAAGGTTTTAAGTAATTTATGGTAACCATGGTAACGATATCCCTGGTTTTATAATTAACCAGTAATACATAAATTGCGTTCGTTAAAATCAAAAACGTCACAACAGACACGTCTTAGCGAACGAGCTGTAAAATATACACACCGTAAGATGGTGCCACAGGAACATCACCATCTAAAAATGGAAAATTAACAATAGGGAACGAAAAATCGTCTCTTTTGTCGTACATTTTAGTGTGGAGTTTCCCGTTTAAAACCGAAATATCTAAATCCAGGAAAGGACAGTTATTACCGAAAAATTTGATTTATTTAAAGTAAGTTCCTTGGGGTAAATTTCAGCAGTATATTGAGAAAGTTCTTGATTACTTAACGAAAAAATATCATCAAGATAACGGTAAGTGTTGTTAAATTTATCAATTAAAATGCAATTACGACGGTCTTTACTGAGTTTAGTCATAAACTGTGATTTGTAACAGTAAAAAAACAAGTCTGCTATTAAAGGGGCACAATTAGTGCCCATGGGAATACCTAAAACCTGTCGATAAACTTTGTTATCTCATTAGAGAAGAAGGCTTTAAATGAGTTGCAGCAAATATATTTGCATTCAGCTTTACCAAACGACCATTTAATTAAATAGGAAAACTTTTGTTTAATAAGATAGTGTGGAAGTGTAGTGTAAAGAGTAGAAAAATCAAACTGTCAACAGAATCAAAAGGACCATCAAAAGCACGTAATTTATCTAAAAAATCCAAAGAATTGTTACACTCCAAAATGGTTTATACCACTATGTTCATATATTTTATTACAATAGTTTATAATAAGCTCTATAATAGTAGTTAATGAACTAGTTAAGAGCACCGAAAGATTAGGTGTAGAACACTTACTAGAGGCCGAGATGAATCGATATTAAAATGGTTTTTTGTGTAGTTTAGGTAGCCAGTACATAGTAGGGACCTTCAAATGTTCAGAAGAAGCCTTCAGCTTTGATGTGGTTGTGATATGTTTGTTAACTATATGACTCTCTGTGGAGCGGATGTACTTGAATGTAGATGAATTTAAAATTTCATTCTTAAGAACAAGGTAGTTTTTGATGAAGTAGAAGTCCAATCAACTTGAAACTTATAACACATGCTTCCTATGATATGATATTCTAATCTAATGCAAATTAAGATTGACCCAATTTCACGGTCCATGACTCCTTAGTAGAGATTATCTAGCACTCTATTACGTGTAGTTGATAGGTTTGTAGATCTAGCTCATATTAGCGATGTGTGTGAGTACGTTAGCTTGCTTCATAATATAGATGGTGTAACAACAGATCTTAATGGAATTGAATGCAAATAAACTTTGAAATTTATTGAATCATTAATAATAAAAAATAAACAACTTTCACACATTGATACATAAAAGTATGTTTGTATGTGTCTTTTCAGTCTTCCACACTTAGTTAGTCCTACTGCGTGTTTGGTCAATTTTTATTTCATTCTGTTTTAAGTTCCGTAACTGTCTGTTCTTCATCCGTTTCTCTTTGACTTGAGCAAATTCGTTTCTTCCTATATTTATTTTTTGACTGAAAGAATCTGATGGAATCCACACAAACTATGAGAACCAACGGTATTACTAGAAGTAATATTGCGAAATAACCAACTGAAGAAGCAGACGGCCTGTTGTCAGGTGCTGATGTTCTACGTCTTATTGCAGATGATGTATTCTTTTTGTCGACGGTCAGGTTAGCCTTGAGTTCAACCAGTTCATCTTTCATCATTTCTTTCTTTTCCTCTATTGTGAGACTCATCGAGTTAAGGTAATCCCATTTGTAAACTTTATGAGCAGAGAAATATAAAATTATAATTGATGATACATGTTATACTAATGCTAAGAGATTTAATAAAATAGAAATGAGAAGTGAAATGATCACCAGAGAATAATCACCCAAACTGCATGCATATAAGGATCTGTAATATGATAACCAGTGTAAACAATTATCCAAATAAGTTTAAATAAAAGGGACATACGACATATCATTCAATCATGATCATAACATAAACCGTATAATAAGTTTTAAAAGACCCAGCATGACAAGATGTGAAAAAAAATATTGGAATATTGCATTGTCAAATATTTACAAACGGTTGCAAAGGGTTATTTGGAAACTTAACATCCAATAGACAAAAATGCATATTTGTCATATGATCCTGAATCCGACTTTGTATCAAGAAGATACATTTAGCTGGATTTTGAACGTTATTGCCCTCAAGGTAACAGTAGCGTGTGAAATGCGGCCTTACTTCACTTTAGGTTTCAATAGGAACCCGTATTACGTATGACTGAAATTTAGTTTCGAATGTTTCCATGCGTTTCTTACTGTCTTTTCCGCCGCGCTGCCGGCAATATATCTTATTTGCATAGTTTTCTTTGAATGCAGGCTTAATATATCCTTCCGTGGCATATCTGTTACAGTGTCTTTATCCAGTTACCGAATTTTAGTTGCTATACAATTATATTTTGTGGAGTAGCTTATTGCGTATCTGATATGTTGTGATCAAAAATTTGTGCTTTATATGCAAGAGTTTTCTCGATACTTATTATAAATTTTAAAATACCTGGACATTTGGTTTTATTACAGACATTGTTTTGGATGACGGTTTCATCTATTTTAGCGCAAGGTAAGAAACGCTTTCTGGTCTGCGACTTCTTTCCTTCTCCACAAGTAACTGAACATTCTCCAAAATCTTCCCAAGTACTCCATTGATCTTGAATGTAAAGCAGTAATACATTCACAGTAAAGACCATATTTTGTAATTAGAATGAAAGATTGTCTTTGGTTGAGCATCTGTCAATCCGCAGTTGGGTGGTGCCTTATCATCGGTTATTATTCAGTAATGTTGCCAGTTCCTCTTTTACTTATAATTTTTATGCCCCACCTACGATAGTAGAGGGGCATTATGTTTTCTGGTCTGTGCGTCCGTTCGTTCGTCCGTCCGTCCGTCCGTCCGTCCGTCTGTCCCGCTTCAGGTTAAAGTTTTTGGCCGAGGTAGTTTTTGATGAAGTTGAAGTCCAATCGACTTCAAACTTGGTACACATGTTCCCTATGATATGATCTTTCTAATTTTAATGCCAAATTAGAGATTTTACCCCAATTTCACGGTCCACTGAACATAGAAAATGATAGTGCGAGTGGGGCATTCGTGTACTGAGGACACATTCTTGTTTTGAAAATGAATAATCACCCGTTTGTTTGCTTCTCTTCTGTGATGGTATTAGAAATAGCATTGCGTCAAACACAATTTATTTAGTGAGATGTTTTAACAACTTGAATGGTAATTTTTATTTGATATTTTTTTTCATTCAATGAATATTTGGTATTTGCATTCTACAACAGAAAATCAGTAAAAATATTTTGATAGTATTCCTTTCTTGACCATATGTCGATCTGAAAATCACAATTAGTGATAATACAAAAATATCGAAGAATTTCACCCCATATGATGTCAAGAGCATAAGTTCAAACGCTCACTGATGAAGACCTTCCACTGACTTTAAAGTCCTTTTGTTCAAAACATAACTTATAACATACTGAAATAGAAGATACAGGAAATCTTCATCCATAAATGAAAGAATTAAAATGATATATAGGAGGTAGATAGACATTTGGTAGGGGAGTCAACTTTTACAATGGTATTGGATTTCACTTGTGCGTTTTAGCCTTGCAGTTATTTAACCAGTGATTAATAATATATTTTGTTTACATCGATAACACAGTATGTAAGAACATAAGCTTAACCAAGCATTTAACGTAGGTACTGCCTTTTTTTTTTTTTAAATCAGAGATGGTATGAGAAAATTCAATTGAAAAAAAAATGGATTGAATATTTTTTTGTAAACTAAGCTGTAGGTTTGCACTTATCTGTATAGTTTTGGTTTCAAATACAAATGACGATATTCTAGATAGTATGATCTGAAAAACCGTCTGGGCCCAAGTTGGTGGTAAGAGATAACCTTCACTACCACAGAGATAGTACTTAGATAACAAAATGTTAAATCATTGAAATTAGTGTGCGTTGACTTATTGATAGGGGGATTTTGTTGTCTTTGGGAAGGAAACCAACGTTATGCATTATAATGATGAAGGTTAAAGGTGATTATCCTATACACAAAACTACACTTAAGCACATACAAAACAATGCAAATAGTATCTTATAAGGTTTATTTTGGCACAAACAATTAGTTTGTTCATAAATATTGTTTGCATATGTCTGAAAGCTAAATTATTTGAAGATACTGTATTTCAAATGATCAATTTCAATGAATATTTTATTTTATTTTTAAAAACTTAATGTGATACTTGTTCAATACTTTTAAATCGTGTATTTTTATATTTAGGCTACAAATTTACCATAATATTTTAGGTTTCTACTACAGATTCTAACAGCCTTGATATTCTGAGCGTGAACATGTGGAAAAAAATACAATGACATATACCTACTAGTGTTTTCGACCGTGGTCATGGTAAAATCAAAATACAATGGTGGTTTTCAAAAAGACTTTGTCAGATGAATTATGTACCCTTACCCTTTCAATGGTATTATATAAAGGGGAAATATTTACTAAGGCTTACTCACTTAATAATTACTTGATTAAGTTTTTGCATTATATTCATTCCCCTTATTTTCATGTATACTCTCATCGATAATTATTATTCATTATGTGATATGGTACGTCACAATAAACTCCTAACATATAAATGACCCCAAGTTAACAAAGTATACCAGTCTAACATAACCCAGAAGTTCGTTACTTGTGACTTGAGACAAGTATTATCTATTACGCCTTTATTGTTGGTGTCTTTGGTAAATTCATTTGTATATGTTTGTTTAATTTATGTAATCAATTATGTCTGTGGTGTATGTTTATACACAAAAAATGTCCCACTCCCAGTTTCGGAGAACGTAAAGCATCAGATCTCTTTAGCATTATGAAGTTGATTATACTAGGCACTTTATTGTTTTTCTAACGCCTTGTATTTCTGAATCATAAGAAATTCCGATGGACAAGGTATGATTTGCGATTGTAACTACACATAGGCAGACATCTTAAATGTAGGATTGTATGCTTTCAAAAATATAATAGCACCCTGCAATTAAATTGAAGAGATAAGTAGACGGTAATTCCTGTGGCTTGAAAACACTTATTGTGCATAAAAAGTTTAATACTTCTGCAACATCTCCCGAATCAAACGCTGATTTTTAACAGTTATAAATAGACGAAGGTATACGGTGTCTGCGCATTGTTAGGCGTAGATGTAAGATATAAGATGTAGAAAGATAGCTGGGTTCGGAACCCGGTTTAGGATGACTTTAAGAATCAGATATACTGAACACAAACAGATCTACTGCACTTTTGTTTGATTGTCTAAAAATATGTAATAACTTACAAATGTCAAGAGCTCAATAAAGCTATTAATAGAATATGACATGTGTGAATAAGGAAAGAAATTAAAACCTTTGTGAAGGTATATAAGGCATTGATGGTGGTAATATAATATGGTTTGTAAATAATTTGTTTGTTTGATTTATTCAGGCTTTCATACTTTGGACTGAAGAAAAGATAGAATAAATGTTTAGGCAACCGTCCATTGTTTGAGACTATGTTTACCCTATGTGTCTCCAAATTATATATGCGATTGGATTGCTATTTTCATTTACGTATACCCCATTCTTCTTGAATTCTTGATTAAATACCACATAATAAAAAGTACTAACCTGGACATGAGCGATTGTCAATGTTACATGGTTTCGACATCTTTTCATAACTTCCGTTAATATTTTGGCAAATGTATACTGATTCGGATGTACAGTTGCTATCATCAGACGTACAACAACCTGTATCATCTTCATGACAACACTCAAGTCGCTCACATACTATGTCTGCAATATTATTACAAATAACAAAAATGTGTTAAGTCTTATAATATCAAGTCATTAACATGTTTCAAAACAAAAAAATCCGATAATACAAAAAAATAAACGTTTTCGTCATCCTCTATACTTGTAAAGCTTACACCGTAAAACACATTAAAAGACTAGGCTTTTAATTTGATACGCCTGTTTCTTCGACATAAAATCCTCAGGGACGATCGAGTTAAAGCACTTAAATGGTTAAGTATCAGAAATGTTATGGAATATTGTACGGCTATTGGTTGAACTTATAAATAAATGTTTACGTCCTCACTCATGGAATAGGATATATACTGTAAAAGCGTGTCGTTCATCCGTCTGTAATCTCAATGACATATATACATTTACTTTAGAGTTGTACCGTGTAAAACATATCTAGTCTACCTCGGAATAAAGATATGTGTTCGATATTTTGTTCTTGTTGCCCAGTTATTTTTTCTTTTTCTTTTTTTGTGTTTGTTTGACTTTAATTTGTTTGTCCTTTTGGTCGTTTTCCGTTTCTATCACGGTGTTATCAGTTTGGATTCGACTGAAGGGGTTTAATATATCTCTTTGATGTGCTCCATATCCATTTGTCGAAACTCTATTCCTTTCAAGTTCTTATCTCATACATTTTCACTAAGTAATATTATATTTTCATACATTTGCTTTTGAAAATATTAATGAAGATTATATATTCTATTGTTTTCATGCACTATTTATCACACCTACAGAAAAAATACGGTAGGCAACATAAATTGAAGGAAGGAAATACGTTAAAGGTATAATCTAAGATAAAACTAAAGTTTGGTTTGTTGTATATTGTAGGTTATCATATGGAAAAGAATCAAGGAATTATCTAGAAAATTCAGATTGAAGCTTGCCTTGCTTTGATATTTTGTCGGATTTTCGGAATCCTCTGGTTTCATCCATCAGTATGCCTTGAAATATTTGCCCATTAACCCCCATTTTTCTTTTTATGAATATTTTACATGTATAATTACAAGCAATCCGTACAAAGTCTTATACAATCTTTATTATTTTTAATAGTTTTTGATAACTTAACCTTGTCTATGATTAAGCTATGGAAAGTCAAGACAGGACATTTTCCCGCCAAAATTTAAATAGCTTACATTTCGAAAACAAGCACATTTAATGAATGGCTATTATTTATTTTGAATTTATTGAACCATAAAATTAATTTTTGACTCTCACATTGAATAATCCGCGAAGCCAGCGTCACTCATTGCTTGGATCGCTGTTGCCCGGAGACAATGACTGTGTACATCATACACAGGAGGAATTTTTCGACACATCTGCCATGAATCTAGTGAATTGTAAGATTTGACCGATTTGTTAGTGTACCATAGTGTAAAATGTTCGGAGTTTTGGACGACAACGCATCTTTATTAATGTGATTGAAAAGTGAAGTTTCATCTGGATCAGTTTTCAAAATCAGCAATTTCAATGAAGCAACTGGACAGCGATCACCTTCACATGCATACATTCGTTTGTCATTTATAGTTTCTCCAGAGTCTAATCCGCCTTGCCAATTTTACTGTTTCATTTCGTGTGACAAACAGGCATATTCAATATTGTTTTCATCAAAGTGAAATTCAAACGAGTTTATCTGAAGTTGTTGATGAAATTCTATCCCACGGGTCACAAAATGCATAGCAATATTAACCAAACACGGAATCTTAGGATAATAGGACCATCAGATGAGTACAGGTAAGAATTTATCTTTTCCAAATCATTCATTGTTATAATCTGTTTATGTTTTGTAGGACGAGAGAGACCTTTTTCGAGGTTTTTCTTTAATTTTCCATCAAGAGTTTCATTCGCCTTCCTAAATTATTTATCGCGAACGATATCAATATCCCTATCTAAATCATGAATGTGTCGGTTGATTGCTGCCCTTATGTTTTTCATTGAATTTTTGTGATATTCTTTTGACTGGGCATATCCTTGCCTCTTTTTTCGGAAAATTTTGGAGTTGCCTCGGCGTAAAATTTAGCCAAAACATTGTTTAATTCCTCTGTTTCAGTAGTTACAAAATCAAATACTTGATCCAGGGCTTCCATGCACCATTCTGAAAAATAGCAAAATAAGAAATTCAATTCGATTTTCAAACATAGGAAAGAGGAAATATTCAATATTGGTAGAACAAACAGCAAATAAAGTTTAATTATTATATAGATTCCGATAGCTCAGTGGCAGAGCACTCATGTTTTTGAGAGGTTCCAGGTTCAAATCCTGGTCTGAATTTACATCGTTTTATTTTAAGTGTATAGGAGAACAGTTGTGTTTGTACATTGTATGGAACTCATTAAACAGAGTATTACAAAATGATATAAAACAAGGTTTCCATAAGTTTGTATTTACCTTGGAAAACTTTGACTCCCCATTTCGTGTTTTGTTTGGTTGACTTAGCCTGTCGACTGTCTTGCATGTCTTTCAGTTCTTCTGGGGTAACTGTTTTAAATCGTTTCTGTGATTTTTGAAGCCCAGAAACTGAAGGCCTTTCAACTTCAACCGACTTGGGTGCCAACGGAATCTGCGATGGGGCTTGTGGCTGCAGTTTTGGTGCCAATCCAGGATTTTCTGCAGCAATGTTAAGCTCAATGAGTTCAATTTTTTGCAAGTCATCTTTAAACAACCACCCCAATAAATCTTCGTCATCGTACGAGTCCATTTCAATCAACTTTTCGCCCCACCAATGTCGAAATCCGGCAACTCTTCCATCTTTGCCTTACTAGTATTGAACAGACGACATGAGTTGGGATTAGGCGGAGTCATACAGTACATGTAGTTCGGGGGTTATATGGGTAGGATAACACATTTAAAACATTTAAAACAACAAGTGACTGAACAAAACATTATTATTTTGCTCTAAATCGTTTTGATACGAATGTATCAAGTAAAAGAATTTTCAAATCAATAAAAAAGTAGTTCTGGTAAAAATGGGCGTGTCGCCATAGAAATTGACAACATTGAAAATAATAATAATACTTTTAACCAATCAGAAGACAGTAAATACACCAAATTTATTTATTTACCTATATTTAATTTTTGTTCTATTGGTTCCCTTATTAGTCCACTATCAACATATACTAGTGTTATGAAAAGCTTGTTATTTGACACTGAGTAGCGAATTTATAAATGTAAAAGAACTAAAGTGATGGAAACACAAGGGAATCAGCTCAAATAAATAAAACATTAATTAAAAGAAAGGACCGGAATATTCAATAAAAATGATAGACTAATGATACTTAATTCAAATACATGTATATACAAGCCATACACACACCAACAACCGAAAAGAGCAGAGCTATGTTGATATTTCGCAATCGGAAAATCGGTCTGGTAATAACCAGACACCTTGACTAAGATTTAAGGAGATGGGAAATACCCATATAGAATAGAGAACATATTTAAATTGCTGCTTTGTTACGTATGTTCGTATTAATCATTCTTCTCAATTATTTCTTTATTGAATCACGGTTTTCTTACGATCTTGATTATTTCTTTTTCATCTTTTATACTAAATCTAAATGTTTTGGAATAATTAATAAAAGAGAAATACCTTAATAACTGTTTCTTTATGGCGACCATGTAGGTATTAAAGTTCTTTCTTATTAACTGTGGACTAAATTTACACGTGCTCGAAATAGTCATTAATGAAAGTTTTGAAAAATTAATTGATTAAGAGAAAAGTAAGTGAAATATATCGTCTTTAGTAATATCAAACTGCACTAAGACATTTTGAAATTACATTTAAACTCGGGAGGGTTCGTTAGTCCTTCATCAACAATTGCTTGAGACGTGATATACAAATAAATGTAATTTCAACCGTTTGAAGGAACTGAATTAGATTGAAATTAATTTCTTCTAGTTGTATGCCCATAGACAGTTATTTGTATTCCCGCGCTTCATGGGATATACACATTCAGCACGACAGGGCCAACTCGATTAGATGTGTTTTCCCAGTTAAAATTTTTATCTTGCTTATGTGAATTTATTTGATGTTATGATTAATGTTTTGATTTCAGTAGTAATTACAAATTACTGACTATATTTTGTCGACATGCTATTGTGTATCATAATGTGCAATTAAAATCAGCACATGGCGCTGTCGTGTGGGTATTACACATGGCACTGTCGTGTGGGTATTCAATTTGAACTTTAGTTTGGTTTTTATTAGAGTTATATGTATGGAGTTGGGTAGTCTATGGACGTTAGTAATTGTAGAAGAATGCAAATAAAGATGTTCGTCGTGTGGGTATTACACATGGCACTATCGTGTGGGTATTCAATTTGAACTTTAGTTTGGTTTTTAATAGTGTTATGTGTATAGAGTTTGGTAGTCTATGGACGTTAGTAATTGTAGAAAATGCAAATAAAGATGTTCGTTCTGTTGATGGTCTGACAATTTTAAATACCTTCACACCTTTGAAAAAAATTAAGTCAAATAAGGTCATTAGGAAACTGCATTTAAGCAGTTTGGAGAGTGATTCTTACTGGCTTTTTTCTTGATTAGCGGGTTTCAAATATCAACTAGGGCTATTTCAACTAACGTTCTGTATTATAAAGCTCGTTTTAGTCTGCTGTTCAAATCATGAGCCTTGTTTTATTTTCTTTTTAAGACGAGGGATATTCTTGTTGGTAGCTAGACTTTCCAGTTTTCTTATTGTGTTTTACTTTACCAGCAAATGGTCTAGAAATGTAAAGGGGAGGTTTTTTTTTTGGCATTTTTCTTTACATGTTTTACCACAGCACATAACGTCCATGTACCAAATAAGGCTGAATAGACAATGCGTTGGTTGTTATTGTTCTTTTGAATTTTGTCGTTTATTTTCTCAGAGGAATCGGTTGTTGATGGTTAGTGTGTTTAGCTGTACAATAACTTTGTTAATGTCTGTTATACCTGCTAAACCTGTATCCTTTTTGTGTTTAGTCAGCAGCAACGATCATAAGTTTAAAAGGCTTACTTTCGATTTTAGAATTTTATAAAAAAGGAAAATACTGCGAAGATTACCAGAGTACAAAACAATCATGTCGAAGAAGAAAAAAATGCCAGGACACTACTTAAGTTAATACATACCAAAAGGTAATCCTAGAGCGGCTGTCGTATTGCACATTTGATTCGAGGTCATCGAATTATCATAGCAGTCTGGCATGCTCATCTTAAATGGATAGTAGAATGCCTTATCCATGTATTTACTTTCATTTACAGCCAATGATTGATGCATCCAACCTGTCATGGAATTGTTTATGTCACCATCTTCTTGTACGCAAATACTTGTTGGATTATGGTAGAATTTAAACATCAATGCTGAACCGTTAGAAACGACTGTGCAGTTAAAAGTCTGATCGGCAGCACGATATCCTTTTATAGTTTTATTATTTTCCTCAAAACTCGTTGGAATTGAAATATAAAGATATGTTGACACGTTGTCCTTGGTAAATCCAAAGTCTAGAGCATTTTCTACGTTAACTTCTTTCTGAGTACCATTTTTTAATAGGGTACGAATTTTTGCAAAGTTTTTTGTCGTGAATAACTTTGATAAATCGAATGATGATTCGAGTGATGACTTTGATATATATGTATAACCGCTAACACCTTCAAACGAACAATATACTTCTATAGGATTTCCGTTATGATTAAGTGTATAGTATCCACTAAAAGTTCTATTGAATAAGTATACGTCAATACAGGAACCTACAAAGTGAAATAATGCATTATCACCATTTACCATTGAATCATAAAACGAACTTTACTTGTACCATGTCAGGAAAATGGCCATTGTTATATTATAGTTTGTTTCTGTGTTTTGTATTTTAGTGTTTCTGTTGTGGCTTTGTCCTCTTATATTTGATATGTTTCCCTCAGTTTTAGTTAATAACCCGGATTTGTTTTTCTCAATATATGTATGAATTTCGAACAGTGGTATACTACCGTTGCCATTATTTACCATAAGAAATTTTAACTTTGTTTGAGGAGTTATCAATATATGCATGTGAAATTGTGTATCTTTTTCAATGAAAATTTTAGAAATGCTGTCATCTTTTGTTAAATGTTGCTGCATTTGAAGATTTCATAAAAAACATATTGATTAATACGACTGATAAAATACATGTTTGGTAGATAAAAGCATGGCAATCCAACAACACTAGAAACAATCAAAACTTATGAAAAATTATGAGAAAAAGGAATTGGATACATTTCTAAAGCTTAATTTGAACAGAATATAAACATATTTTGAGGACTCTAAAGTGCGATGGTACTCTAAAGTGCGATGGTCTACGCTAAAGTACGATGGTGTCTCACGCTAAAGTGCGTTGGTTGTTTGTTCGCTAAAGTACGATGGTGTTTTACGGTAAAGTGTGATGGTCCAAAGGGTAAGATTCGAAGTATTAAAACATCGATGTTTAAAAAGTCTTTTTGCAAAAGTTATTATGTTATATTATGCTAAGGTATAACATATGTGATAGGCTTTACAATTTACCGGTAGGCGGAAGTTATTGTTTCTAAATTAACAAGTCCGACCAAGTAATAATTTCCTGTAAAGGTAATTTATGTTTTGCTAATATTATATTTCATGTAAAATGAATTTTTAAAAATTCGGAGCGTATTGAATATTTGGATAATTGGTGTAGATTGCTGTTCACTCTAATGTTACAACCTACCTCCTATTACATTTGTCTGAAAATTAAAAATTCCTAATTCGTTCATTGTCAGAATATGTACATAAGCCTAAATCTAAATACGAGAGAAATGCAATGTTCGTCGAGCATTCTCCTTTTGCATATTTTTCTACAATATACAGTACGAACTTATGTTTTAGAAGACAATTTATAGTTAACGCATGAAAACATGTATCTCTATTATACCGACGGTACTTTTCATTAAAATCGACGGCATTTTAACGGGGATCACAAAGTAAACTGCCACATAAACAATGATTCGAATGTATCCGTTCGCTTCGAATAGAAGCAGGACAATTATGCGCATACAGTTTTGTATTTATATAGTAAAATGGTCGACTGTAGGATACAAGTCCTTTTTCCAGTACTCGAAAAAAATAAACATTGTGATTCAGCCAACAAAGAACGGTTAAATTCAATCAGTTACTCGTAATTCATGGACATATGGTGTAAAAATTGTTAAACAAATATTCCTTATATATTTACCGGTATGCTCATTTTTAGTTTGTATAAACAACTATTAACGTCATTTTCGAACTACGTTTTTACGTCTATATTTTCCCGGACCATCGCACTTTAGCGTATGGAACCACGTACTTTAGCGTAGACCATCGCACTTTAGCGTGACCATCGTACTTTAGCGTCCCCATCTCACTTTAGAGTCCTACCTATTTAAATGATCAACAATGAGAACAGGGAAGCGGTTCCTTTTGACATTGGATAGTTGCATTGAATTATGGAGTCCTTCATCTATATTCCATTGCAGAAACCTCAAATATTGACTGTTGTTATATCTTGAAGATTATGTCACTCGTGTAAGTTTGCTTCGATGGCAGATCCATTATCTATACTATTAAACGAGAAGACCTCAATTTGTGTGTCAATTCTCTTCCTTCCAAAATAAATCAATCATCATGCCTCTGTGTTCTGTAGGTATCAGGCATAGTCGCATTTTTGATCTATTCCTATGACTGTTTTGGGAGAAAAACGAAAATAAAGGCGTCCGGATATTATTTTCGTCTTCAGACCAACTTTTATGTCGTAAAGACTCCCACATAATTTCCATAAGAGTACTCGGTGACAGGACAATAATTTTCGCGTTGATATAGACTCTCTATATAATATAGCAGTGATTGCCGTGGAGAGGAAACTTGAAATTGATAGTTGATAGAAAATACACTTTATTTATAGTATACGTATGTTCATAATATACAGAAACGCAAAATAATGGAATTTAACAGAAATTGGAAAAAGAGAGAGGGTTAAAAAAATTATCCTGTCTACAAGTATTTATGAATGATGATACCTTTTGTGAAATTTTCCAGACATAAAATCTTTTACAAAAATTCTCCCTACAACAGTTTACATACTTTCAACCAAGCTCTAAATGCCCACATTTCGCAGGTGTGTTCTAGTAGTCTGTTTAATGTTTAACAATTTTCCTATGCTGTTGAGAATTATATAGAGATATACACTAAGTCTGTTTATAGCTTGTATTATTTTGATGTTTAAGGAGGTCTTTTTCTTTAACGTCTGCTCCAAATTACCTTTTTATGGTATAAAGTTTTAGGGAAGCACTAAACTTCTAAACAGCAAATACTCACTGTATCTATCACTACATCTGTAGAAACATATCAGTACCATATATATGACCAAAACAACACACGAGATATGCATGATTGCCTAAGATTTACTCTGAAAAAAATAACCCAATTAAAATTATAAAGATCCAAAATAAAAATGTAAAATATAATGTATATATATTTCTCTAATTCTTCGTCAATTTATCCCTTTCTGCACCCATTGTATAAAAAAAATTAATCAACGTGTGGTTCGTTTGATCTCAGTACTTCATTGGTTAAAATCCGATTATGACGTCGAATTTTCTTGCTTTCCTCTGAAATTCCTTTTGTGATGGCATGAAAACAAGGCGACCATGCCTGATGACGTCACATAGAAAGAACACATCTTTTGACAGATCATTCGAAAAGAAGGAAAAAGTTTGCCTGCATAATGTTAGAAAATCATTAGAGAAACAGATTCCACCACCAAATCTCGTGTAATACGATATTTATCCACTCTCGACAGTTAAATTTTAAATATTCAAAACGCTCGGGCAAGCCTCGCGTTTTAAATTTGAAAATTTAACTGTCTCGAGTGGATAAATATCGAATTACACTCGATGCAGTGGTAGAATCTATATATCTATTTCATATGTCATTCCCAGTTCGCAAAACATATGAAAAAAACATTTCTTTTGTCATTTAGGTACGGACCAAAGTATCTGATCAAATTTTGCAATAAAAGTATTGGTCCTATGTTTTTTATTTGTCAAGTGCGTGTATGAAAAATTAAAGAAGGAAATATAAACGGGACAATGACTATTCTTTTAAGTCTCTTTTTGTGATACAACTCTTTATGTATAAATCATCCTTAAGAAGATACCGAGAGTGCTGTAGATGCGCAAAACGGAAAACGGAATAGGTAAACACCAGAACAAATTCACATGCAATTCAATAGCTTAGTTCTGAAACAAAAATTCGACCGGGATGATGTAAAAAAAAAAGTTCGGCAAACGATACATTAATCTGCTCAATTTTTTTTTAAAGATTGTAATAAAGTGATAGTATATAAATTAAGGAACTCGAGGTAGAAAAAAATACAGGTCCATGTACTTGTTTATGACATATATTCAATTTTAAATTTAGCGGGAAATGATTCTGTTCAGATATTTTGTACATTTAACATCTACAAATTATTGTTCTTTAAGAACTATGAATAAATATCAAGGATTTATAATATTTAAAAAAAATAATAAAAGTATTTGTAATAAAATTATGATCAAAAGAAATTCGGATAACAAAGCACTGGTTTTATTGGCAAAACTCTGTGATTCTGAATATCTGACAAAAAAATCATAAATAAGAGTAGCATACACCGATTTGTTTTTCAATCATTCATTCTTAATTTATCTTAAAGTATCAAATATATAATGTAGATTTCTTTGTCAATAAAAATGCAATATTTGCCGATATATTTGATAGTCATTTTTTCTAAACATACTTTTATTAACAGTAGGGAATTATGAAGCAAATTTGACCATTTGACACTGAATTCAGAGGTTCCCAGTCGTACACCTTTTGCAAGCAAACAGTAATTATTAGTGTATGTCCTCTTCCTAATCGATCTCTTCTTTTCACTTATATTGCAACCATAAAGCAGTTAAATATAATGTCTAAATTATTTGGGTTACATAAATAGTTAAAAGCATCCTTACTGATGGCAAAGAGTTGTGGTAGTTGGTATATTGAAATTACATAAAGATTTGATACAGCATTCAAAAGGGGTTATAACACATATTGAGGAATGTTGTTCCTCGCTGAATATTTTCTCAATATTAGTGCAATAACCCTATTGTATATCATATTTACTAATTGATAAACTTCGGTACTAACAATTAGCAAGAGAACAAAATATAAAATTCGTGATATTAACAAATTTTAAGTAAAAGCAACTTTTAGTCCAGAATATATCAGTTATGATGCATGTAACAGAATTATAAAGATTTAACTTTTTATCTTATTTGGTTTTGCATACTCGATGAATTCTTTGATAATTGTCAATAACACAGTGTATATTCCACGCATTTTAACTTCTTATACAGTAGGTGTTATACCACCAATTAAAAGTCCCTATCTGTTCAACCAAATTTTGCAATTTTCACAGCTTTCTAAATATTTTTTACCTTAAGTTTAACTTCATAGAAACTAGGTATATCCTGAATCGTACAGGTGTCACCTTTCTACATGCCAATTTTCAACATACATTCAAAATCGTATAAGAAAGCAGAGAGCTTCCGAAAGGAGGTACCACTAAAAATAACCCCTGGTTTTCTGGAAATCTTAAATTAGTATACTATGGAGCGCATTAATCCTCAATTTTTAATGCAAACTCATAGACAGGTAAATTTTGGCTCAAAATGGTCTTAATATATTTTTCTTTCAACAAAACTTTCATTTCTGCAAATTTGTTGGTTAGTTTAGGTGAACGATGACATCAAATGCACTATTTTTTGTCCGAGTAGGCCTACTGTATTGTTTACATCATTATCCTTTGTTTTCGGTGGATATTTTTTTCTCACTGGCAATTTTACAAAAACATTTCATAAAATGCGAGTAAAAAGTCCAGCATGTCTTTTCAAATAAATGACTCAAAATCTAGCTGTCCTTTTTTTAAACCATAGCATATATTAAATGTTAATAATGTTTAAATGTCTTTGGCGTATTCTGTCCGTCTTTGATTTTTTTGGTAAAACAGAAAAAAAAGTGATAATTTTGAATAAACAAAATACCCATTTTCGTTCTGACATAAAACAGAAAGGATTTTACCTGTTTCACAGTTTATTTGATAGAACCGTATCCGCACTTGTTATAAATCTGACAAACATCATTAGATAAAATATTAACACACAGTATCCGTTTCAATCTTCATTTTAAATGTTCTATTTTATCTGTACAAAGCTATGTATCCAAGTTTAAATTGTAAAAATAACATGTTTCTAAACCATCGATCATATCCGTCCTTTATTTAAACAACTCGCATTGACATTAATATAATGAATACAACAAAAATTAAATACTCCTATGTTTTCAGAACTGATACACCAATATTATATGTATTCATGTAATAGTGCATAATTACAACTGGAAACTACATCATACGTATATTCTAATTTATCAGAAATTTTCAACTATGATTGAGCGGAGCTAAGAAGATTATAATATTACAAATTTTAAGAAAAAAATACTTCGAATAAGTAAATTAAGCAAACTCAAAAAGATTTAAGTCAAGTGTTTTATCATGAATTTAACAATAAAGTTTTTGAATATCAGTGTTAATAGGCTATTGCACCTATATACAATAACTGAAAGCGAACAATTTTGTTTTTTAACAGTCGTTGAAATATTCAGACATGTATTTGTAAACGTTTGCAAACGATTTCATGATTACGTTTCTTGATTTCCCACGAGAAAAAAGAAGTGTTTCTTAAATACGTCATCGGGTATATCATAACTAAAAGAAAGTATCTATATACAAACATTTGGTAGCTTGAGAAAAAAAAAACAGAAAGAAAGAAACCTATAACTCTGATTAAGGTGAATACTGCCGTGTTATGTTTTATCAGAATACTCCTTATTGGATACCCTCATATAAAAACATTTATGAAAATTTTTTTGACAGTTAAAAAAAGAGCCTGAAGGTTCCTAAATGGAACCGTCTAATGTCAACTATTTTTTTTAATGTAATATCAGTAATATGGTTCCATTGGTTTACACATAAACGTTTTATCTTGATTTTTCAAAATCATTTACAAATATAAGGATCCCAATATAATAAATTATGATAGCAGCAATGATAATAAAATGTAAATTACAACCTTTATTTATTCAATTATGAAATTGTCTATATACAAGGTTGATATTGTATGGAAACAGAAACAGGTATAGTAAATGCAATACAAAGTTGTTCTGTAATATGCAGATGCTAGAGTTATAATATTACTTAATGATTATAAATGCTTCTTTCATAAATTATTTATCAAGGTGTAGTGTTTATGTTCCGGACCATATGAAAACTTAGATCATATGTACGGTTTCTTTATTTCACTTAATAAATTAAACACAACAACTTAAAATAAATCAATATCAAAAACTCATGTTTGTTGACTAGCTCGAGTATTGTAAAAAAGTAGAATATAAAAACGAACTCAACGAACAGAAAGTCCCTTATCAAATTGCAAAATTAAAATTAAAAAAAGTACAAATTGTGAAATGCCGATTTATTAAGACAAATACTATAAAATACACTATATACTATACAATATGAGTTAAGTAACTAAGTCTCAGATCAAGCTGCCTTTTTTACATTGTTTTATACATTGTATTTATATTATGTCCTTGTATTTTTATTTGTTTCTTTTTAGACTCTATTGATAAGCATCATACAGTAGGGCTTATACTGAATACCAGTTCCAGGATTACAGTAATAGTATATGGTGAAAAAAAAATCAATGACAATTAAAATATGCTAAAAAGCATTAATAATATATATTTCTTTCTGAAAATTAGCAATGATTTCAAATATGACATGTTAATAAAGTATAAGTTTTGTTAACAAATAAGTGATACCCTATCCCAATTTGAGAATCTCCATTGTAAGATAATAGTTGGTCCAAGATGTTCAAGTTGTTTTTGTATTACTTTGTTGTATATTAAATGAACTAACAAAGAAAACATAAAAAATAAAAACTGCCTATGATCAAAACGTATTTTGCCTTAGTTGCTTTGGTTTCTATTAATGCAAAATAATATATATTTCTTTTTAAATTTGGTATTATATTCTTGATAATATAAAATCTGTTAAGTGTTTGTACTTAGATTAAACATAAATTTGAAACAGCAATATTTTTAAAACATTCCTTAACGACTGTAAAAAAGCTTTTATTTTTTATCTTTCTATCTTTTTGAAGTAGTTATCAAAGGTACCAGGAGTATACTTTAGTACGCCATACGCGCGTTTCGTCTACACAAGACTCATCAGTGAGGCTCAAATCGAAATATTTATAAAGCCAAACAAGTACAAAGCTGAAAAGCATTGAGGATCCAAAATTCCAAAAAGTTGAACAGTCTATCATCTTGTAAGTTTTATCAATATAATAGAAAGTTTTTCATGATTTCTATGAGTTAATAATCGTCAACGATATTTATCAATGATAAAATATATGAACTTTGAGACTAGCAGCACCAGTAGCAGCATATAAGGAGTAGATGAGAGCGGCGAAAAATACCAAATTGATATTATAACTCATGAGTTAAAAAGAAATTGACAATGCCATGCCAAATAAAAAAAACAGATGAAAAGACAAACAGCAGTACACATAAACTGAAGAATGAGCAACACGAATCCCACAAAAATGAACCCGGGGTTATCGTCGGTTCGCTGGAAACAAATCCTGCTCTTGAAAATGCCCATTTTACATACTGTTAGAGGAGTGAAATTATTGGATTCATTTCACATGTTTTAAAAAATTATCGGTTTTAATTTTCCGTGAAATAATTGTTTTTCATTGCAACCAATGTAATAAAATACTAGTATTTTAACAAAATTAAAAGGGTATTGAGTTTTCAGAAGGAAAATAAAAGTTTCTTTTATAAAAAAAAATCCGGTCCAAAACTCATGAAAGGAGGAAAACTGAAACTAATGCATGCAAAATCAGAGTTATAATTAATTATTTTCCATTGAATTACCATTTTTAAACTTCTTTGAATTACTTCAAAGGCTAGTACCTACTTTAAATGATCTGTTGACGAGTGATCCCCGTAGTCGAGCTACTATATAACTAGACAATCAAGATTGAGGCGCGGGGCGATGGTACCCGACTTTAATTGTAATTTCTGTAGCTTTGGCAGTTTTCAAACCTGAGATAGGTGGTTCTTCCGGCTTCTTTATCAATAAAAACTTACCGAATCCCACCAAAAAACGAATTTATGGTTTTTATATATTTTGCAGTCTTTCAAAAGCAATGATTTAAACATAAATTGGAACTAGTAATATTTTTAAAGCATTCCTTATCGGCTATAACATAAGCTTTTATTTCTATCATTCTATCTTTTTGAAGGTTGAACAGTCTATCATATTGCAAGTTTTATTCAATACAATAGAAGGGTTTTCATGATCTCCAAACGCTGATAATTGTCAACGATATTTGTCAATAATAAGATATATGACTTTTGAGACAACCAGCACCAGAGGCACAATATAAGAAGTAGAAGAGAGAGGTTCTTCCGGCTTCCTCTATCAATTAAAACTTACCGCCATGAAATAGCGCGTTATAAAAAAAGTTTCATACATTGTTCTGCATAATACGCAACGTATACGGTAAATTTGTTTTCATGTTTTTTCTTTGAAATTAAATGAATATATTTGTTATTTTTTCTCTTCAAATTCGCAAATAACTACAGGTCAATGTTAGGATAGATCTGAATTTAGACAATTATTGCATTCATAACGTTTTTGCATACTATAGAAGAAATATGAGATTGTTCAAATGTGGTTTAACGTCAAGCAGCAATTATTTAAAACCCTTATATTCCAGACAATACGTTATCACATGAAAAAGACATGAAGATATCTAGTTTAAGATCAGACGTCTGGTAAATCTCGAGCTAAAATAAGTCTATTTTTATATAGACCGACACGCTGTCGGTCACATGTTTAAACAGACAGATTACACAGTACTGCGAACACGATGACAGAATGACGCAATGCAAATATTTTTTTTCGATCCACAAGACGATATATTGTATCTAAAATTTGAAAATCTAATTCCAAAAGGATGATTTTCTTGTTCTCCTTTGACATTTTCGTTAAATAGGATGAACTGACTGAGAGAGCCGCAACCTTTTGTAACAGTTCTTTCAAGGGTGAGTGCATACAGGTGTTCTATCGAAAGGATGAATCCTTCTATCAAACATACCTTTTGTTTTGTTAGTTGTATTCTAAAAAAAAAACACTTTACGTACTTCGTTACTGACATGATTTATAACAAAAAGATTGTCCGTTAATAAATTTTGAAATTATATAGAACTAAGGTTTCAACTCCCTCAGACAAAGTTGACCTTAGATGAATTTTGCTATTTGTTTAGGTATTTTTGTCATATAGCTCTTCAACTGTTTCGATACTTATACATCCCTTTGATTTCAAATGTTTGGCTTTTAGCATTCCTGATGAAGGTAGATCCAGAAAAGCGCTTCGGATGCATAAAATTATTAAACGTGTTGTTTCTCATTTTTTTTATTCAACCCAATTTGAATAACTTTCTCGTTTGATGTGCCACAGCAAACTCTATTTATTGCGAACCCTATGATAGTTTTCCATATATTCACCTGCAAGTTACCTGTCGATTTAAACTTTTGTAAGTTCTATTGTCCCATCTAACAAATACAACAGGTATTGTTCACTGTATAGTTTATTCACTCAGACCTTTAAATTTCTTCTAAGAGAAATCTATCACTCATTGATTAATTTACCTGACCAAAAAATTATCTGTTTTTTGATTGAAATACTTCTATAAACTCACATAAACTGTATGCAATATTGTATTTATTCAATATGTCATTAATATATTTTCAATCTGTTCAATATAAAATCTGATTTAATAATAAAAAGTTTATTTTAGACACATTTTTTAGTATTTTCCAATGAATTTGCAGGTTTTTTTGTTTGTTAATTTATAGACTATGTTTATGAAGACCTTAATTTAAAAATAATAATATTCAAATTTTTATTTATCAAACACACAAAAATATTTATTGAATATTTGATCAGAAATCAACTTTTAATTTTTAAATCATTATTAATATTGAACACATTAAAAACAAGTTTTTGGTATTGAATAAATACAACACCACATGCAGTTTTGTGAGTCATTTCTTAGTATTGGTATAAGTATTTTTTCATCATTGACAGTTCAATTTTTTGTTCAGGTAAATTAATCAATGAGTGATATATTTCTCCTAGAAGAAATTTAAAGGTCCTGGTGAATAAACTATACAGAGAACAATACCTGTTGTATTTGTTAGATGGGACAATAGAACTGCCAAAAGTTTAAATCGACAGGTAACTTGCAGGTGAATCTATGGAAAACTATCATAGGGTTCGCTATAACTATTCAAACTTACACTCAAAAGTTATGTAAGTTAAGTAACGGTTACTATAGAATGATGGGTATTTCTAGAAAACAAATAAGCGTGAAACGATATAAAATTCTTCTTTTTTTAGACAATTTCTTATTCTAATTAACCAAAGTTTGCAAGAATTGCGCATGGAATCGAAGGTCTGCCGTTATTTCTCCACTTTGGTTAAGATTGGATGATATAAAACGACATGTTTGTTTCCATGCTATAGTCTTATTCCTGGAAAAGTAACGTTTTTCCTATGTCTATTATGAGTCTTTGTCCAACTTAAAAGTTAAATCTTTTCATTAAAACTTTATGACAAAATGCTTATATATTCAGAGGATTGATGGATAACATGTTCATCTGTTATTCTACTAGGCACATATTTGCAAATTTTAATACTACTGGACATGAATTGTGTTTCAAATTTTATTAAATGATTTTGATTTTGATTTTGTAACAATCGTATGAAATCATTGCCACCAAACAAATTCTAAGATTGATTCTAGCAACTAAATGTTATGTTTTTTTTCTATCTTTCTAAACATAATCTAACATGAACATCTTCGAAAGGGGATATCTCACGATCCTAAGTTCAGAGAACCCCAACACACCAATTGAAACCATAATTTCAAAATAATTATGGACTACCTTGATAACTATGCCAGACTATGGTCTAAACTAGAAGGTGATATGGACACTTTGTCTCAATGGGACAAATCAGTAGGTATATGATACAATCTCGAATTCATAAGTTAGAAAACTGTGTTTATGATCGACCAAAGTCATTTTTTAGCAATAAAAAACTATAAAATGTCTATCATCTCATCACAATAAATATGTTTGTTCCTGCGGACAAGGCTTTGATCAACATTTTCTTTGTGTGAATGAGTGTGTTGGAAAAGAATTAGGAAAAAAATTAACACTCGGAAAAATCAACATACTAAAACATATCAATTAACAGGCTAGCTTTTGGCGAATGATAAGTCCTTTAAAGCTTCAATGAACATTACACTGAACAGAACATATGAGTACTGGTTTGTATTGGATATATAAGCTTAACAAAATTCCGTACATTACCGGCTCATCTGTATGTTATACAAAGACATAGTAGTATTAATCATATGTACATTCTAAATCACAACGGAGAACTTCTGGATCATTTCAAAATCTTCATCGTTCTTTGAAATAAATACTTTCAAAGCTTTTGATTGTTCAACCATGTATACCACCATTCCCAGTGTGAAATTTAAAAATCGTCTAATAAGAAATAAATAAAATATATATGGTAGTTCTGCCAGGACTAGATATAAAAGAAAGCACAAATACGACTACAATCTCACCATTTTCAGATGCATACCTCGAATTTGACATAAGGGGTCATCTTAATGCGAGATTTAGGGAGCACCATTTGAATTTTATTTGGATGGGTGTTGGGGGTAGGATAAAAAAGAAATCGTACTGCATTTTTTTTGGTTGGTTGTAATCTCTATCCTGCCTTTTTATTTTTAACTCTTTTCCGTCCTGCATTTTTTTATCAATTTATCCTGATTTTTATTTTTCATAAATTGTCATCCTGCCTTTTTTTTTTGGCAAAGTGTCGCATTCTGCCTTTTTTTTTTACTCAAAACTCCTATCCTTCCTTCTTTTTTAAATTTCATCCTCTCTCGATACTTATACAGCCCGCCATTGTGTAATGTGTAGTGTGCTTTGTTCATTATTTGTATTCTTGTCTTTCATTTTTGGTAATGTGATTGTCTATATGCCTTTTTTTTCTCTGATGTCATGTTTGCTTTTTTCGCGATTAGGATTATTGCACAATGTTGACTGCTGTGCCTCTATTTTGTTTCATTATGTTTGTTTGTTTCGGTCACACATTATTGTCAATATAATGATTATTTATGCGACTCCCCATTTTCTACATATGGAAATGCTTGTACCAAGTAAGGGATATGACAGTTGTTTTCCATTCGTATGATGTGTTTGAGCTTTTGATTTTGTAGTTGTGATAAGGACCTTTCCCTTTTGAATCTTTCTTTCAGTTCGATGTTGTTTTTTACTTAACTTTGTTCGGAAAAACTCTTGTGAAGTGTTTCGAAACTCAAACAATTTATTGGTAAGACCTCGTCTTACTAACTACAAATCATTGTAACCAAGATAATTATAAAAAGGTCTACCCAAAAATATAAGAGAAACTTTATACAATTCTTTATCTTGCAAAAACATCCTCATTTAATCTTAACCAAACTTTTCAGGAAGTCCTCTACAAATTGTCCTTACTTGGTTTGGGTTGGATAAAATATGTGGGGGATTTGAATCTTTGAAGATCTAGTAATTTAGATTTCTTCAATTGTTTTAATACTTAACAGGATTTTTAATTGGAAGACATTCCACAATTGATTCTCATGTCAGTTGGATGGTAAATATGATGACATGGGTGCCTCATTAATACACGTTCATCATTTCTATTTATCTGCAATTTCATTGCAATTTTAATGGCAGTTTCCCGGAAATTTGTTTTTTAAGGACTTTAATAATAATGCAAATTTGGTAACGATCAGATGAAACGGCTTTTTCATTATCTGCTCTGAAATGATAAACCTGAAACAATTTATGTTTGAAAGATATACTAAAGACCTTTATTTCAGGTTTACAGAAGAACAGTAAACTGTAATACTAACGACAAAATATAGGTAAAATAATGATAACATTATAACCTTTACACAAATGGAAATTTTAGGGATTTGATTTATATGTATCTGATGATATAAAATATGAAACCGTTCTAGTAAAAATACATGCGTTTGTCGTAAGCAGCAGTGGAACTAGAACTAACGTCGAGATAATCTGGATAAATGAATTTCCAGAATTCAGTTAGATCTCTGTTGTTAAAGGTTGAGGTTATCATAAAAACATATTAAAAGTGAAAGTATTTGATATTTTATTTTGTATTGAAATCAAACATTATTTCAGATGATTTCTCTTCAGTCTTTCCATTTTATTAATTACTATTGCTTATTTCATCAACCTTTTATTCATTGTGTATCAAGTTCCATAACCGTCAGTTTAACACCGGTTTCTCTTTTACTACGGTAAATTCGTTTCTTTCTATATTTCTTTTTTGACTGAGAGCATCCGGTGCAATCTGCATAAACAATAAGTGACAATGATATTACTAGCAGTGTAATTCCAAAAACAACCCAATACCGAAGAAGAAGTCCTGTAGTCAGGAGCGGATGTTTTACGTCTTATTGCAGCCGATATATTACTTTTGTCAATGGTCAGGATTGTTTTGAGTTCAGCCAGTTCAACATTCATCATTTCTTTCTTTTCTTCAAATGTAAGTTTTCTTGAGTTCAATTGATCCCATTTGAAAACTTAAAATGGAACGAAGGATAAAATAGTTATTTACGATAAATGTTATATTGATAATAAGTGATTTGATTACAGTATAGACAAATAAGGAAATGTTGAAAGTTTACTGATTAAACAAGTAAACAAGTGAACAAATAAGTTGTTCACTGCTTTGGACTTTTTGTTAACCTTATTACATACTATCTTTAGCTGTGTTGACTAATGTGCATTTCGACGTGTATGCTACGCGAAGTAGGAAATGCTTTACTCTTTCTGATGTCACCTTATGTGCCACAATCAATGAGCCCGTATAACGTATACCAAATCTTCAGTTTCAACTGTTATCATACATCTTTGTAGGTCATGTAACTGGCTCGTTGCCTTTCTGACATGTTACATGTGTATTTTATTTAAATTCGGTCTATGATTCCCGTTTGTGGTATTGCTGCCAAAGTGTGTTCTTCATGTTACCATTTTTTTTCGGTTTTCGTAAATCAACAGCAATACTAGTACATGTAATTTAACTGCAGGTTGATGTGTATCAAATATTATTTATCCGTAAGTTGTATTTTATATGAATGAGTATTCTCGATGGTTAATTAAAATTTTATGAATACCTTGACATTTGGTTGGATTACACATATATTCTTCGATGGCTGTTTCGTTAATTTGAGCACAAGGTAAGACACGGTTTCTGGTCCGATACTGCTTCCTTGTCTACACGTCACTGAACACTCTCCTAAATTAGCCCACGCACTCCATGTTTCTCAAAAATAAATCAAACCAAATTATATTTGTAAGTAAAAAAAATAAACAGCAGTCTCTGATTTTAAGTGAAATTTTGTCTTATGATTTTCAAGACACATTTTTATACCTAGGATCTGTTTATCGAAGTAGTCGCAAGACAAATCTGTGTCCTAAGTCGGTATATCAAAGATATCGCACTTCGTGGTTATTCGTAGGTATTGTGCTAAGCTTAGGACACGAATTAAGTCGTCGTAAGATGGTCTTTCATTTAGAATATATTTTATGATACTTAATATGTATCTCAAATCCTCTTTGGGCATATTTGATTGCAAACTTAGAAATTTAAGTGGCTGTTATTAAACATGGTAAAGTTTAATAAAATTTTGTTCATATTCACTCGTATTATTTTTTAGGGAGGTCAGTACTGAAATAGTGTAGTCACTGCTATGTTTATCGGAGAATCACGAAAACTCTGTTATATACGAATCTATGAGACTTTGAATTGAGAAGCATACTTTTTTAAGATTTCTAGAAAAACAAGGGTTATTTTAGTAGTAGTAACCTTCCTCGTGCTAGTCTTTTGCTACAAGACTTTATACATTGGCATGTAAAAAAGTCATACATGTACAATTAAGACTATACAAGGTTTACATGAAGTTAAACTTAAAGTAAAATATTTAAAGTGCTGTGAAAATTGAAAAATATAGTTAGAAAGATCGGAATTTGATTTCGGTGATCTGACACCTAAATTGTATCGATATTAAACATTTGAAATACATTAACGATATACATTATTCCAAGTTATATTGACCTTATATGTCTTTTCACTTTTGAAATGCTGTCGTAGTGACATATGTACTAAGTAGTGATAATTCATATTGTGTTGATATTCTGTAGCATACTTGCACATGTAAAATGCTTACTTGGACATGTAAGTTTGTCTATGTTACAACGTTCTGATCTCTGTTCAACTATTCCGTTATCATTTGTACATATGTAGACTGCTGTGGATGTACAATTTCTATCATCAGACGTACAACAACCTGTGTCATTTTCATAACAACACTCCAGAGGCTCACATTTGTCTATCACGTTTTGAAATAATAAAAAAGAATATTATGTTATGTAAATGTTTTACATACAAAAATTATGTTTCGAATTTATACAATGCAAAAGCAAACAATTGTGCACATCCCATTTACTTGTTTTATTTTTTAATATAAGATAGCTGATGGAACTGGCTTAGTTACCATTCATTCCTATGATTTATAAATAATGTAATACACCCACCCCTTCCTGATTTAAGCATTTTTGTAGTAGCCTTCGTCGACCACCACTTCGTAATCTTCTTTACGGGTGCCACATATGGAGCAGGGTCTGCTTACCCATTCGGAGCACCTATGATCACCGTCAGTTTCTGGTGGGGTTCGTGAAGCTTAGTCTTTTGTTTTTTATGTTGTGTGTTGTGTATTTTTATTCGTATGTTAGTCTTTTTCATTTTTAACCATGGCATTGTCAGTTTATTTTCGATCTATGAGTTTGAATATTCCTCTAGTATTTTCCGAAGGGTAATTGTTATCCATTTCAAATATTTATTGAACTTTAAATATATTATTTTTTATATATTTTTATCATTTTTTGGGTGTTGTAGACTTTCTTAGAATTATATGTATTAAATGGTCTTTATATAATACGAATAAAGTAAATACATACCGAACGGTTATCCTAAAGCTGCTGTGGCATTTGATGAATATGAAGTCATTAATTTACCATACGTTTCCCCCATGTGCATCTCAAAATCAAAATCAAAGTCCGGACTCATGTATCTACTTGCAGCTAATGAAGACGATTGATCCATCACATGGGTCATGAAGCCGTCTGAATTACCAACCTTATCTGGAGCGTTGTTATTTGGATTATAATAAAGCGAAATGTATTTTTCTCGTTTAGATTCTTGCATATCCTGATTTGTTTCGGCAAACTTAAAAAACTTAAAAAAAGATATGGTGACTTGGTGTCGACATTCTTAGGTACATTTTGATTGTTCCTGCCGGGGCACTTAACCGTTCCGGTCTTCGATTTTCAGATTTTGGTACTTCGTTTAAAATTAGTTTTTTAGTCCGAAGTACAGAACCCAACTGTGCATATTTCTTACGGTTACTTCCATCTGTGTGCCATTACTCAACATAGTACGAGTTTTTACAAAATCTTTTCTCGTGCATAACTTTGATAAATTGAATGATTCTAAGGGCGATGTCTTTGATATATACGTATATCCCACATTACTTTCAAAGAAACAATACACTTTAGTGGAATTCCCGTTATGATAAAGCGTAAAATATGGTCCACTTGGCGGTCTCTTTATTAAGTATAAGTCATTGCAGGAACCTGTAAAGCAATGAGTCGTAATTGCAGCATTTGTCAAATTAAAAAACGAACTTACTAGAATATGATGAGTGTAAAGTTTTTAATGCTTTCTTAATTTAAATATGTACAAAATAATTCATTTTGAACCATCTCATTGAGGTAGATTTTTGGATTTTATCTATAAAAGAACAAAAACCTCAGAAATGGTACCAGGGTTAAGATTTTGAACGTATTGGTTGCATTTCGTCTAGAAAAGACCCCATCAGTTCGGCTCGAATAAAAAGGTATATCAAGTACGAAGGTAAAAAGATTGACGCACATTAAACAGCAGATGTTTGATACATTAAAACCTGATAGCATATTAACAAAACAAGAAGTCATAAAAAAATTTTAATGGTCATCACATCTTCATCAACAACTTACAGGTACTTTTTATCATACGAAATGTAAATTGTTGAAAAATTGTTGAAAGAATAAAACTGAGGACACTAACGAAGTCCCTTCTGATATTCGACAGGTACATTTATAAGTGGAAGGGTTAACAAGCGTTAAAGACATAAGCCTTTCCTCTACATTCCATGGAAAAAAACCTGAGTATTGTTTTCTGTTATATCCTAATCTTTTTGTCACTCGTGAAAGTTTGCGTTTGTGGCAGATCCATAATAATCTGTAATTTATCAACACTGTTCTCATGCTAATGTTTACTAAACCTTCATATATTGTATAAGTTCTAAGTATGTTTATAGTTGAAGACCTTGTTGAGACTTTGAGATGGGTTTTTTAAATTTATTTTGCTGTTTAAAGGAGGTGTTGGTTTGCTTTCCCCCTGACGTTAATCCCGACTACATTTAACGATATTCATTTTTCGTTGTGATTTACAAATAAATACTAACTGAATTTATCGATACATCTGCCAGATGCAAGGCTCATCAGTGACGCTCAGATCAAAATAGTTATAAAGTCAAACAAGTACAAAGTTGAAGAGCATTGAGGACCAAAAATTCCTAAAAATGATGGGGAGAACAATTTTTGTTCAGAAAGGTGCGGATAATAGAAACTGATTCACTGTTCTATGTTTTTCGTTTTGCCAGTGCGAGTATCAGAGACGAATGAAGAAAGTGCTAATTGGCCAATAAACCAACTTCTGTTTCAAAGATATATCACTTGACGTTAAACAACAAACAGTCAATCAATACATTTCAAAGAAAAAAGAAAAAAATCACAACATCTTAGATCAAGATTTGTCACAGTTTCATACATATCAGTATACAATATTGACAGAGGAATTAAAAAAACATATCGCTACCTGAAATAAAGTGCGCATAATGGTCCTTGTTCTTACATATCTGATTTTAACGTTTAACTTGAAATACTTCACAATTACACAGTAGAAGACATTGACACCTTTTTGCATGAACTAATTAAATAATGACAGTTCTTGTTATATCATAATGTATACTAGTTTTTATTTGCATTTATTATACGATAGGAAAACAAAACCAAAATAGAAATAAAACAAGGAAACTAAAACTATTTTTTGGCGGTTTATGAATTACGACCACGAATATTTGAGTGCAAGTCGGTCTTATTTCAAATCAGCAGGTAAAGTACTTTGAACTTGCTTTCAAATATTGCGAGCATTATTTGATTCAGTTTGATATATTTTTTATTATACTGTGTTTTTTTTCATATCTATTATAATGATATTTTAGAGATAAGTTATTGTGTAGTATGTTCATTGTTCTCCTTTCGTTAATACAGACTCATTCATCATGTTATATATTGTTCTGTCAAAAACACATATCAAGACTCTCAGTTATTCAATCAGTAAAAAAATATGACTATTCTAGAGCGATTACAAACTTGAAAGGCACAACTCTCGACACATGTATAACAGATATCAGTAGACAGGGTTTCTTCCATATTGTCCAAAAGTTCTGATTTTTTTTATGTTTAAAGTTCTTAAATAAAGAATTTAATTGTTATTTGCTTTGCAATATCAAATTAGAATCAATAATAGCATAAGTGCAATTGATTTCAACTTTATAAATATAAATATGAAAATTTGAATAAGTCACCAGTTTAAATTTCGTTTGACGCGGCGTTTTGCATTTACGCCGATATGCATTTCATTTGCGCCGATTTTTTTCTTTCATTTGCGCAGATTTTTTTGTAGGTAAATTACAGGTAAATTACAGGTGAATGTTATTTTTCATTTATAATCATAAACATCTTCCGTTAGCCAGTTGTATAAATGTTATGAATAAACTCATCATAGATACCAGGATTAAATTTTGTATTTACGCCAGACGCGCGTTTCGTCTACAAAAGACTCATCAGTGACGCTCGAATCCAAAAAAGTTAAAATGTCCAAATTAAGTACGAAGTTGAAGAGCATTGAGGACCAACATTCTTAAATTTTTGCCAAATACAGCTAAGGTAGTCTATTCCTGCGGTAGAAAAACCTTAGTATTCAAAAATTCAAAAGTTTTGTAAACAGTTAATTTATAAATATGACCATATCGAATTGTCAATCAATTGTGATAGCCATTTATAACAATGTCACTTAATTTGTCTTTATACTCTGTATTTACTGAGCCCAACTGTTGTGAACCTGATGAAAACAACTACAATTTATTCTACATTGTGGAAAAGCATCCATAATTGCGTTACTCGTTGCTTGTTCAAAGTCAATATGCATTTCCTCGGCCTCAAAGGAAAGTTGTTTTTGACGGCAGAGATCGCAAATTATGTTCCAATTCACTTTCACTGGTACGTAGTTTCCATTTTAACATCCGTGTGAAGTATATAACTGATATAAGTATTTCGGACGGCATCTATAAGTATTGCAGACATATCATTACAAACAGGGGCATCGTCACTTCAATTCCAATGTTGAGCGAGTGGTTGGAAAACTATAATGCTATATTGCACGAATTATTCGGCAAACTAGATTTTCATAATTAACAATCAGCACTGCTGTCATTAGGAAATTGCAATTAAGTACTTACAAGACAAATATTATTTCTAGTTTATCCTGCACAATGACGATCACTAAGACGTTTGATGAACGTTAATAGTGCAGGTATACATACGATCCCCTCTATCTGGTAAATGACGTCATAAAGGCGCGCATAATTGACGAGTTTTTTCCGGTGACGGATGAACTCGGAAGTAGTATATTGAAGAATATAAAATCGCCGCAAATAAAAAAATGAAATCGGCGCAAATAAAAGAAAGAAAATTTTAAAAATCGGCAAAAATGTCATACGCTCGTTTGAAGAAACCATATAACATATGTTAAAAGAAATTGCACTACACATTTATCAACACCGCTGTTGCTTTTTTTTTTATTCAATATTACTTTTTAATTACTTTTTTTTTTTTTAAAGAAATGAAAATATGTATGAGATCTCACAAACATGTTTAACCCCGCCGCATTTTTGCGCCTGTCCCAAGTCAGGAGCCTCTGGCCTTTGTTAGTCTTGTATTATTTTGATTTTAGTTTCTTGTGTACAATTTGGAAATTAGTATGGCGTTCATTATCACTGAACTAGTATATATTTGTTTAGGAGCCAGCTGAAGGACGCCTCCGGGTGCGGGAATTTTTCGCTACATTGAAGACCTGTTGGTGACCTTCTGCTGTTGTTTTTTTCTATGGTCGGGTTGTTGTCTCTTTGGCACATTCCCCATTTCCATTCTCAATTTTATAAAAAGAATATTTGGTTACAATGAAAAAGAAAGAAAAAAATCTTGTTTAATAGTTTAAAAATTTACTTTTTCAATAAAAGTATGCACAAAATACCCACTTCTGTTTTGGCGTAAAAAATGAAGAACATTTTACTTGATTTTCAGTATACCTTATAGTCTGTATCCGCACTCGTCAGTACATCTTACAAACACCATTTGATCGAATAAAAAACAAAAAGTGACACATATTTAATTTCTACGGAATTTATAGAGTTATGTCTCAGTTTCAAGACGAACTATCATACATATCAGTATATGATGTTGACAGGTGAATTTAAAAAATACCTCCTACCTGAAATGAAGTGCTCTAGCCTCATATTGAACATATTAGATATAGGAAGATGTGGTGTGAGTGCCAATGAGACAACTCTCCATACAAATAACAATTTAAAAAGTAAACCATTATAGGTTAAAGTACGGCCTTCAACACGGAGCCTTGGCTCACACCGAACAACAAGCTACACTGTAAATATACCTGACGCCTGACGCGTCCGGACGCGTTCAAAATTTGTACACCGAATGTTCAATATTTTAACGTCATATGTTAATGCTTAGAGACGTGTTCAAAGTTTTAACGTTTGTGTTAAAACTACTAACATGTGTGTTTAGACACAGTGAACACCAGTGTTCAAATTCTGATGTAAAAAAGAAGACAGTCGTTTGTTCGATTTTCTATCCTTCTAATTGGCAAATTCAAAAAGAAATTCTTTAAAATATATGAATGTATACGCAGGATGATGATCTGTGATTTTTTTACTAATATTTTAGTAATTGGGAAATATTAAACTTCCAAGCTGGCATATACAGGATATATGGTATAGTTTATGAACTTATTTTGTTATTATTATTAGTTTTACTTACAAGTGACAAAATAATGCATATCAATTAGGCCTGTTATGATAATATCGTAATAAAAATATGTCGATGTTTATCTTATTTCATGATCCGTTCAGTTTATTAACATTACATGTTCAATCAGTGTTCAAATCGCTCGAAATTTTGAACACCTCGCGTTAAAAAAAAATATACCAGGGTACCAAATACCGGAAACAGATATCGGCTGGTGATTTAGGCGGTTTAACGAAGAATGGATACACATAAGGAAGAGAACTGGAGAAGGGACTTCTATCCCACATGAACATGAAAGAAGTGAGTAACAAATTAGGATAATCTCCATAGGTAGTTCGATGGCTTCCTTGTTATTTTCTCATGTCAGATATATATTTGTCAAATATTCATAACTGTTATATCCAAATATTCAACAAAATAAAAGACGAATTAAAGAACAGGATTTAGATTAAACGTTCATAACAAATGATTTCCTAAACTGATGAATAACCAGTCTGTGATCGTCTGTCTGTTATACAGAATAAATGATGATTGTTGCCAAGTTATCCACGTATATTAGCTGAAGATCGCTGAACACTAAGTGTTAAGAACTCTAACATCAAGTGTTCAAAAATGAAACACAAAGGCATTAAAAACTGAACACCACACATTCAATTGATGAACACTAAGTGTTTAGAACTCTAACATGAAGTGTTCAAAAATGAAACACAAAGGCATTAAAAACTGAACACCACATATTCAAATGATGAACACTAAGTGTTAAATAACTTTAACATCAAGTGTTCAAAAATGAAACACAAAGGCATTAAAAACTGAACACTGCACATTAAATTGATGAACACTAAGTGTTAAATAACTCTAACATCAAGTGTTCAAAAGTGAAACACAAAGGCATTAAAAACTGAACACCACACATTCAATTGATGAACACTAGTGTAAACATTTGGAACACCATTTCAGTTGACTTAGAAAATGCATTCGTTTTTTTTTTATTTGCAGGAATCGTTAGATTGAAATGTTTGAATTAGGAACCGGTAGCCAATAATCCCACGAAGGTCATTTCTGCATGCTATAAAGTGTTGGAAAAAAAGATATAAAAAAGGTACGACAATATATGTTTATTAATAGCTTATGTGGGTGTATCATTTCTATATCTGTATACCTTAGGTCAAGAAATCGACTTTTGTAATTTATAATGTCAAAACTTGCATTTCAGTGCCATAGAATATCAATTTGTACTCTAGACGTAGTATATATCGAAATTAAAGCATAACAATCATTGCATAATTTGATGTTTTATAAAAAAAAAACTCTCTTCTATTAATTTTAAATTTTATTTTGCAGGATATATAGGCTCATAGACATTACTTGTGGATGACTTTGACATTTGGAAGTTGATAACAACACATAAAATGCCACTAGTCTTAGTTGATAGCTTTACGTGAAGATGCACTGAAAAGTGGAGCGTTCGTTGTATGTGATCGTACAAGAACTCTTGGAATTTGCAAACTTTTAAACTTTCATTGTGACAAATATCTATATCATAAACTATCTACTTATCACTTTGACATGCTTTTTCGGTTAGGATACACATGATGTAGCAACTATCTTTTCATGTAGGGGTAAATACTTATTTGTGATGTGAAGTCAATTTAAAAACATTATGTATGTGATTTCACTGACTGTTACTTGTGATATCATAAGTTATTCTTGTGTACTTTTTTTTACATGTCTTACATATATGCTCATTTGATTATATAAAGAATTACTTGTTAAAATATGTTTTATTGTTATATTTTGCCTGATTCAATATAGTTTTTATAACAGTTTAATTAAGTTTAGTATTTATGGAACATTATGTACGCTTGAAAATAGAACATTATGTACGCTTGAAAATAGAACATGTTCTACATTTGAACACCATCACTTTGAACACCTATGTCAACTGTTCTGAATGTTAACATCTGGTGTTCTGGATCTTAACATTTCTGGTTTTGAACATGTTCAGTGCGTTCAAAAAGTGTTACATGGCTGTTGAACGCGTCGACGTATTAAGATTTTGAACATTCGGACACGTTAAATCGTTGAACACTAATGTTAAGGTCTCTAACATCAAGTGTTCAAAAATGAAACACAAAGGCATTAAAAACTGAACACCACACATTCAATTGATTAACACTAGTGTAAACATTTGGAACACCATTACACGTTCAAAAAGTGTTACAAAAAAGCGTTCAAGCAGTGTTCTATTTGTTAACACTTAGATTTACAGTGTATAAAGGGCCCCAAAATTACTAGTGTAAAACCATTCAAACGGGAAAACCAACGGTCTAATCTATATAAACAAAACGAGAAACGAGAAACACGTATATATTACATAAACAAACGACAACTACTGTACATCAGATTCCTGACTTAGGACAGGTGCTAACATTTGCTTAGCCGATCTATATATTATAGTGTTGTTAACTGCCTGTTTCTGTATTAGTTCTGTTATAGATTCGAGGTTAGCTTTATTGGACCCGAGACTTAAAGAGTTGACGTTTCTTAGTTTATGTGGGTTTTTTTTTCTTCTATTTAAAAGAATTAAAATCATTTAAAAAAAAATATAAGTGTTATGAACTGGTTTGTTTCTATATTGGCTCTCTTATAGATTCTCAATCAGCTGTATTGGCCTTCAACGTACCATGAAGAAGATACAGAATTTCATATCTGAACTTGTTTTTTCGAATTCACGTCCATGTTTTTTGTCAACATTGTTAGATGTAATTTCTGATTTCTTGTCCAAGTAATTAATATAATGCTATTACAATTCATTTTATCTAGCAAATATCAAGTTGCTAGCAAGAAAAATCAGACAGTTTTACTATTCTTACTCTTGTATCGTCCGCGTTCTGATGATTGATCAAAGGAAATGAAGCAATGTCAATAATCGAAAATCATACTCGAAAAGACTGTGAAACATTACCGTTTCAAAACTTTAACATGAAATATGCAATTGTTCTATGATTCTCTGAAAAATAGTAATCATTTTTTTTAATATGAGTTCCTTGATCATTGAATTCTTTTTAGTATGTATTAATTATAATGAAATGAAAAAAAAGGGCAAAAATTGTGAACATTTTAATGTTTGTACTTTGATAAAAGCAAAATTGGAATAAGTATAATATTTTAAGCATTACTTAACGACTGTAACACAGGCTCTCAATTTCATCATTAATTTTTGTGAAGTTTAAACGGACTTAAATATTGCAAGTTTTATCAATATAATAATAGGTTTATTCGACATCGCCATAAAATGATAATTGTCAATGTTTTTTGGGAAAATATAAAATATAATGTTTGAAACTAGCATAGAGACCAAAATGACACAGACATTAACAACTATAGGTCACCGTACGGCCTTCAACAATGAGCAAAGCCCATACCGCATAGTCAGCTATAAAAGGCCCCGATAAGACAATGTAAAACAATTCAAACGAGAAAACTAACGGCCTTATTTATATTAAAAAAATGAACGAAAAACAAATGTGTAACACATAAACAAACGACAACCACTGAATAACAGGCTCCTGACTTGGGACAGGCACACACTTAAATAATGTGGCGGGGTTAAACATGTTAGTAATGTGTGGTACGCCGGACTATTAAATATTAGACTCACCCAAGAGGACTTTGAATCGACAGTCGATCGACCATTTATTACGAAGTTGGAGAGCATTAAAAAAAAAAACCAAAAACTAAGTATAAATGATTTTAAAAATTTAATGACCGTAAAAATAAATTGAAAAATAAATTGTATCAATAAATCACAAATCACAAATCGGCTATTGTCATCTAGTAAGGTATATGAAGTACGGGGGATCAACTTCAATACCATAGACACCTTCAAAAAAGTTATCAATTGTATCTGGCAGTGGGTTAAGCCTAATTGGGTCAGAAAATCATGAAAAGCTGGTGCGGTTGCACGTAATGGGATTTAAAACAAGAAGCCTATTTATATATTTTTAAATGCAAGTCCCGTATATATTTATTCGGTTTTTAATTAGACTGCTATATTTTCTGACACTTTCATTCATGATGATTTGCGTACATCCTCTAATATATACAAAACGAACACATGACACATGTGAAACTGTTATGTTTATGATCGAAAAGAGTCGTGTGGTTAATGAAACTGTTTGGTCAAAGGCTTTTAAATATGGAGAGCGTTAATTTACAGGGTAAATTTGAAGTAAATTATGTAAATGTTAAATTCAACAGGGAAATTAATATGAAATATATGTAAACATTTTCGAATTGTCCCTTCTTTCAAGACTTGTCTGTGATTCAAATATTATTGAGGTACACAATGCATATGTTGATTTTGTATCAACAATTGTTAAATCTTCAGGATCAAACGACATTATCCCAAGATTTGTTAATGTCGTTATATTTATTTTAGGATGGTTTATCTCTTCATTCATACTATGCTATAGCCTGGACAGCTTTCATTTGAATTAACTACCTCTGATATATTGCACAGTTCAAATGTACCCTTATCTTTAGGGGCGGATCAAAAACTTTTCACATGCATTTTTTTCATATAAATTTTTTTTTTAAAACTGATTATTTTTAAATGTTAGCCGAAGGATAATAATATCCGATTATTATTACATAATATTGGACAATAATGATTATATATTTTATCAGAACCTTTTGTAATGTTTTAAGATTATTAACTTTGATTGAATTTATAATTGTTTTGTAAACTGTTGCTTAGGCAGTCTTCCCCTGGCTTTCAAGCTGTAATCTTGTGTGAATAAAATTTGTAAACATGGTATACGATCTTCCGTTAAAAGCAGTCTAATAGTCGATTATAGAACAGCAGGCTTTACAGTAATAATTATAACCCCGTAAATTCCTACTTTAATGTTGAATTTAAATGAAATATGATTTCACAGCTGATAATAACAGTACAACATCCAATCAAAATAATCTATCAAACTCATTACTAAAGCAAACAAATGTATTTTTAGTATTGAATTGAATCTACTAAAAATTACAGAACAAACAAACATGGGATGAGTTTCTTTTATTGGAAATTAATAGTCTGATCACTTTTTACTTCTTCAATGAAACATGACATGATTGTTGACGAACCAATTTAAAAAAAAAAAGAAAATAAAGAAAAAGTATGCATGTTCCTATTTCGTCAATCTCGAACTACTTGTCGTGGAGCTTCAGCGAATGGTTAAATTTCTGAACATGGGGTAAGCCGCAACCAATGATCAAAATACAGACAAACAAAACAGAAAAGAAATAAAAAGCAATAGTATATATGTCAGATATTTCAACGAGATTTACGTAATTATATTAGAACTCAACCCATTGCTTTTTTTTCTACCCTCTTCGTATGTTTGTTTATATATTTTCATATACCTCTACGAAACTTTAAAATAAAACAATTAAGTATAATATTGACAATTTCAAATTTGTTTTGTACAATTTACTATTTTTCAGACTTCATGATGTTTCCACCAAACATTTTACACCTATCAGCGATAAATTTACAGGGATGCTTACAAATTTGAAGACATTATTTATACAGAAAAAAAGAAAATCTTTCTCCAGAATATAATGATTAAAATACTTTGCTATGATATCAAGGTATATAGAAAATACGCAGATAATATTCCAATAAATATTACAAAAGAAATAACGCAAAATATAATGTCCAGTGTTTTAGACAGGTCTTTTCCAGTTAAATTACTACCAGGAAGAGAATTAGAATTTGTGTCTTTGTCTTCCTCCAAATTCATTTTGTCTTTCTGTTTTCGTTTAAATCGTAATGTCAAACTTCTTAAACATGGATTAGCATGGCTGACATCTTCCATATAGTAATAGTATGCACTAATTATAGTCAAAATTACTATAACACCACTAACCATCATGATACAAACCAGAGCTAAAAGAATAGTGCACAACGGGTCAGACTTTGCTGGGATAGAAGCCGATACTATCGTGAGAAATATAGCGTAAGCTAGTAAAATTGTCATACCCAAAGAAATTCGCTCACCTGATTCTACAGGCAGACAGAATATAAGTGGATTCATCAGACAAAACAATAATGTAGGTAGTATGACGGTTACTACATAATAAACCGGTTTACGTTTGATAGAAATCCCCACAACAAATGCAGAGGAGTCTGCTCCAATAAGAGAAGTATTCTGAAATGTATCGATAACAGTCCAGTCAGAATTCGCAGCAAAATAACTTAGATTTGGAACTTTAGAATAAACATTAAATTCCACTTCTCCAGGAAGGATACCCCACATAGTGAAAAGAAATAAACAAACTTGTGTATCAAACGGAAATTTAGATACGTCAGGTGTACACTGTGCCTCAAAAACACCACCAGGGGTCCAGTAAACCGACCCATCTGCTACCAGTATCACATAGAAGTTTGCATCCTCTCCGATTGGTTTGACATCGTTCACACTATTAGCAAGGTACAGATATGGGAGCCATATATCATGTGGTGGAATTGTTAGTGTATATGTATTGTTATATAAGGCTGGATTCCACCCTAGCCTATGGTCAGTCCAATTTACTGTTACACTCATTGTCAGTGTTAGTTTCTCTTCCAGTTCCGTAAACGACACAATGGTTGATGGTGCAGCACTGAAGCTAAGTTTAAGAGGCGTTGGTACATTCCACGTTGGAACTAATTCCTTTGCATAATTTTGAAATACATCCTTGTATATATTGTCCGAGCCTGAAGCTACAACAATTTCCAGAACGAAGATAACCGCGCTACAAAGTAATGCAAGCAGCTCCATGTTTATAATATTGTTGCAATCCCGGTTCAATCTCGTGTATTAATACAACACTACTACACTAATGTAAATGTATGACATTAAATAACACTTATCTTAAGTTACTAAAATATGTACACAGTGAGTTTTTCTTTGTATTTGATCCGCTTGATTGAAAATTTAAACTACAATTACCATAAAAACTTTAACGAGCTAAACACATTCGGTTTAAAAAAAAATCCAACTGTCAATCCTATTCAATAGATTTTTACAAATAGGCAGATGAGTACCTTGACAGTATTTACAATCTTCTCTTTTTAATGTTTGTGGTAAATTGATTGATTAATTAATTGCTTTGTGTTTACCAATCATGAATAAATATAACATCCATGATATAAGAACTGGAAATACTTGACTATAGTTTGCCTTTTATCACATTTACACACAATTGCAAATAAGGTAGATTCGTTCAATGTCCGTTTTGAAAAGTAAAAAAGTGAACTGATAAAAATATTATACAGCGCTTTGTCGGGTTGCGATAGCCAAAGGGACTGTGTCGTTGACAGAGTAGTATTTTCCGTATTAGCGACTGCATGTTTATCAACAAGCAACTTAAATATAGTCGCAAGTTGATTGTCGTTTCCGTATCCATTTCCTCTTATGGACTCGTATCGATTCTTTTGCTTAACCAATTTCTAGTAAAACAACTGGCTGTTTTACGTTTTGACAATCTATAAGCGGAATTACATAAAGATAATTTCGTATTTTGTCTTTTTTTTCTATACCCAGCAGGATCAAACTTTTTATTATAAATCCGCTTCTCAATATTTATCCTATATATCCTCCTCTAACTTTTTATCCTCTATATCCTACTCTCACTTTTTATTCTCTATATCCTCTCTCACTTCTTATCCCCTTATCCTCCTTTCACTTTTTATCCTCTATATCCTTCTACTTTTTATCCTATATATATCCTCCCCTTACTTTTTATCCTATATATATCCTCTCCTTACTTTTTATCCTATATATCCTGAGCTCTTCTCACTTTTTATCCTCTATATTCTACTCTTACTTTTATCCTCTATATCCTTCTCCTACTTTTTATCCTATATATCCTCTTCTCACTTTTTATCCTCTATATCCTACTCTCACTTTTTATCCTCTATATCCTACTCTCACTTTTTATCCTCTATATCCTACTCTCACTTTTTATTCTCTTTATCCTACTCTTACTTATCCTACTCTCACTTTTTATCCTCTATATCCTACTCTCACTTTTTATTCTCTTTATCCTACTCTTACTTTTTATCCTCTATATCCTACTCTCACTTTTTATTCTCTATATCCTACTCTTACTTTTTATCCTCTATATCCTACTCTTACTTTTTATCCTTCTCTCACTTTTTATCCTATATATCCTCCTCTCACTTTTTATCCTTCTCTTACTTTTTATCCTATATATCCTCTTCTCACTTTTTATTCTCTATATCCTACTCTTACTTTTTATCCTATATATCCTACTCTCACTTTTTATTCTCTATATCCTACTCTTACTTTTTATCCTCTATATTCTACTCTCACTTTTTATCCTCTATATCCTACTCTCACTTTTTATTCTCTATATCCTACTCTTACTTTTTATCCTCTATATCCTACTCTCACTTTTTATTCTCTATATCCTACTCTTACTTTTTATCCTCTATATCCTACTCTTACTTTTTATCCTTATATATCCTTCTTACTTTTTATCCTATATATCCTCCTCTCACTTTTTATCCTTCTCTTACTTTTTGTTATCCTGTATATCCTCCCCTTACATTTTATCCTTTATATCATTCTCTTTCTTTCAATCCTATACCCTCCTCTCATTTTTTTTTTATCTTTATATATAACCTCCTCTCATTTTTGTCGAGCCTTCGACTTTAGCAATCCTGATTCCGTCGTCGTCCATCCTATATATATATATATATATATCTTATTCTTACTTTTTATCTATATATCCTTCTTTCCTATAAATCGCCCTTTTGCTTTTTACTCCCCTAATTTTTATCCTATACATCATTCTCTCAATTGTTATCCTATATCTGCTCCTCACTTTTTATCCTATATATCCTCCTCACTTTTTAACCTATATTTCAAACTGACTTTTTATGTATATATCCTCTCATTGTTTATCCTATATATCCTCTTACTTTTTATCCTATCCAAGGGTGGAGTGGATTGTAACCCTTGGCTAGCGAAGATGATTCATAAAAATACAAATGATAGGTTCTGTGCAGTGGGGGACAATACTATTTGAAATTTTACATAAGCCAGAAGAATAACAAAAGAAAAGCCCAATCAACTTTCAAGGTCCAGTTAGCCTTGTCATAATGTAGATTGTACTTTGATAACATGGAGTATGACATTTGTAGAAAATAATTGGGCAATTAAATTCATCATTCTCCATTTCATACTACCTATATATGAATCTTCCCCTCAGCCATTTATAAGTCTAGATGTTATGCATCACCAATTTCTATTAGAGCCGACAAAATAGCCACCAACTTTTTTAACTGTCAATTCTGTTACAATCTTGCCAAAATTCGTGTATAAGACCAAATATTGACCAACAATTCACCAGGTTTGTAAGCCATTTATCATAAAATCTGTTATGTTAAAAGAATAAAAGTTAAATTTGCTGCAAGTCCCATATTATTTTCAGTACTTATGAAAATCTAAGTTAAAGTATAATATACTGTGCAAACAAGTTTTCATTTTAGATAAATACCATTTTTTTTCCTTTCCGTGATATTGATGTTTCAACACTAATATCCCATATTTCAGTCAGTAATTGCATATAATAAATGCTAGTGAACTTGAAATTAAGGATATTACTAATGAAAGGACTGCTTCATACATAGAAATTTTCTCAATATGGAGGTCTTCACACTAAAATCTATGACAAGCCGGGTGATTTCAACTTCCCAATTATCAATTTTTCATCAGTAACATATCCTCTGCTCTGTTATAGTCTACACATATCTCAATTGATAATATGCTCGTGCATGTTCACACTTTACCGACTTCATATAAGGTAGCTCGCTCCTTATGCAGAATCTACTCAAATTGTTACGAGGATAGCTTAAAAATGACTCCGTAAATTTTACGGACACATCTTGAATTGGTTGTTCAATCAATGTGTCCGTGTTTATACGAACTAATGTTAAGTTTGGACTTGCAGGTTAGTTACACAAGTGTTTCAGTTTCTGTTATCCTGTGGTGTTTGTCATTGGTGGAATATGTTCGTTATTGTTCTATTGACTTGTATTTGTTAGTGTTTCTGTTATGAATATTCTCGAGCTTGTTTATGTGTTATTTCTGTCAAGTAGTGTTTGTGATATTTTGTTTACAGGCATTAAGCACGAGTTTTAGCTATCCATGAAACCAGTACATACCACCTTTTTTTTTAAATGTCCTGTACGAAGTCAAGAATATGGCAGTTGTTAACAAATAGTTGGTTTCTAAGTGTGTTGGTTATTGTTGCACTTTAGTGTTTCGGTTAATCCTTTATCTTCCTCAGTTTGTTTGTAACCCAGATTTGTTTTTTCAACACTGGTATACTACTATTGCTTCTATTTACAGGCTACACAGGTCAAAATTGTGAATGAATTAAATTTAATCTGTTCTTCAATTTCCATTTTCTCTCAGTTCCTGAACTTGAACAGACTATTACAACCTGCCAGCTATGTATCATTGTCATCAACTTACTGAACATGCCAATCAAACAACTTGTCTCCTTTAACAACCTCATATTCAAACAGTTAAAAGATATCCTATCGAATCACAGAGGTATATCTCACCTTATGAAACAAGTAAAAAAGCCAACATTAAAATTATGAAAAGTCAAAACATTCAGTCAATGAAATAATCTAAACGAGAAAGGCCAATTTCCAAAAGATAGTTGAACATAATGTCAGCTCCTTGAAAGTGAAGCTTGAACTGAGAATAATTTAGATTTCAATTCAAAAACTGATGACAAGACATTTTCTAAATCTTCCAATTTGCTGGATTTTTTTTCTATCAAAGTAATTAGTTCCAAAGCTAATGCATTAAAACATACCAAGACCAGATGTAAGATACTTTTCAAACAAAGGCATAACTCAATAGAGCAGTATAGGATGATAAATAAAATTTTCACTTCACCATCATTACAAACATGTTCAGTCATAAAAAAAATACGATGATATTTTGTTTTTTGATACTTTTTTTAAGAATTATTTTACATAAATATGACAAAACATAGCAACACAAAGAAACACAAGTACAGAAAGTCATCACATCGTCAGCTCCTGAAAAATAAAATGATCAAAGTTATTTCTACCCGAATTAATTAAAACAATGGTTATATACCAATAAAGACTTGATACTACTTAAATAATTCACCAAATTTTAATTAAATTTGTCAAATAAAAGTTTGCTTCAATGAGTCATTAAACCACTTTCTGTCACTCATGAAAAGATACATCATAGAAATGTTTCAATTTATTTGTACATCTTTATTTTTACTATATAAGGTCAAGAATAGTCTTGTAGAACAATACACACCAAGCAATTCAATAAACAATCAGTGTCTCCATGGTAACTTAAAGACAGGTCTTTAGACAAGTATGTTATCACCTGGACAATGTATCAATGATTCACTGGAGGGCAAGAGTGCTATTTACCCATGAATAACTTTGTGTGTACAGCACATATTGATTTTTTTACAGTAAATGCACTGATCTTTGGTTTTGTAGACTTATGTTTCAACAGAGACTGTCATAATGATTTGGAATTAAATCTTCACATTGAATTTCAAATTTATGTATTGTCATAGAAAGCCCCTTCTTCCAGATATGAACACTTGCATCAGATTTGTACTGGCTATATAACAGCATCACTATCGTCATTTATCGATAGGTCGGGGAATGTGTCATCATAGCAAGTTTTCACAAAATATCTTTTAATCTTATACAATCATGACAATATACTTCAAAAGCATATTTATTTGAATTTTCTTCCTGTAATCATCTTTCATTCTTGTGAAATGATATGTAAATTAAAATAAAATAATTTTATTTTCACTGACATTGTCACCTGTACATTGCTATACAAGACAGACAGTGTTGTTTTTTTTGGATAGTGGAATTTAATTTTTTTCAAGCAGGTCTTGAAATTTAGCATTTTTCAAAATTTTAACCTTTCTTGGACAAGGATTTTAGGCAGTTGTGAGATACTCATTCCATTTCAATCCAAACCAACTAATTAAGAATTTGACTTACCATAATTGCATTCACAATGTCATTATTATTATTTTTAAGTGCCTTCACAGCTTTTGTTCGAGATACATTAGCTTGAGACATCACGAGTTCAATGTCTTTAGCTTCTACTCCAGATTCATCCACCTGAAATTAAAAGTTGAAAGGTTATAAATTTTGCATAAGTGTGTTCCAGTTATACAAATGCTTTTTTTTTGTAACATTCTAAGTAAAAATCACTGGTTGAAAGCTTTAAATACAATTAATTCCCCTGTTTTTCATTGTTTCTTTTTACTTGAAAAGAAGCTTGCATCAGATTTGTACTGGCTATATAACAGCATCACTATCTTCATTTATCGATAGGTCGGGGATAATTCATCATAGCAAGTTGATGGTGTTTAAGAACACATCTCTTCCAAGTTTATGAGTTTATGGAATAAAAGCAGCATCCAAAAGAATAGCAAAGGAAAGTGTTCATTTATGTTGTAATAATAGCAAACGACTTTGCATGATGGTTTTATCAGTTTCATAGACATAACACTGATATTGGTTATGCCTGGTATTTGTGACAATATCTAAATCTTTCCATTCAAATATCTATGGAATTTTGGTCTGCCTCTTGAGCATGCTCATGTGTTACTAAAACAAAATTTAATGTATCCTGCAAGATCAGACTTTGGACACTAGTTTACATGTATATATTGAAGTTTATATGGAAGATAAGACTTTGATTTTAATGTCATCTTCTAAACTTGCTCTCTCTCGACATTATTTAGTGACAAATTTCCTGAATAGTAATAAGAACTTAACAAGACTGTTATAAAGGCAGACATACAGCTTTAAATTTTTGATGAACAAAACCCTGACATTTCTCTATTAGGCAAAATTGAAAGCTTGCATCAGATTTGTACTGGCTAAAAAACAGCAACACTATCGTCATTTATCGATAGGTCTGGGATAAGTATCATCATAGCAAGCTTACAACTCCCTAATTAAATTTTATTGTTCATAAAAAAAACCCACTCTTTTTCTAGAGAAGATGTCAAAACTTTCTTTTTACAATTCATACATTTTTTGTAATTACAAAGATAGTAAATTTCAAGCAAATACGATTTTTTTAATATAACTATCTGGATCATTCTTCTATATATGTCATTACAATTGTTAAGTATTAATCTACATGTTGTCCAACTAGCCCAAAAGTGATTTTGAAATAATTATATATTACAATGTATTAGTTAAGTTGCATTAAATTTTACTTCAGAAACATCAAATCTACATGAAACTCTTAAGAAGTGATAACCATAAAAATATTGAAGAAACAATATAACAGAGGTGGTGTTGTCAACTTATTTGTGCTGAAGTAATTATTTCTATGAAATCATGAAGAGGATGTGTATAAGTGTATAAAGGTACACTACAAATGTTTACTCTGTTTCCTGTTTGAGCAGTTCGAATCTTTATTAATATAAAAAATGTACTGCTGTAAATTAATTTTTCTTTACAATTGAAGAATATTATTGAGCACTAAATTTTTTTTAAACACCATTTTTGTTTAAGGAAGTAGTAATTGAACATGTTTACATCAGATTTGTACTGGCTATATAACAGCATCACTATCGTCATTTATCGATAGGTCGGGGAAGTATCATCATAGCAAACATGCAATCCTGATAAAAAAAACAGCAGCCACTAAAGGATTCACTTTATGATTGCAGTGTGACATCACCAATAGTAAAAAGAATAGAGAAAGACTATTACTTTAATCCTGGTGAGTACAAGAAGCATTATTCATTACCAATAATCACTTCTGGATAAACCCATTTTTATATTTGTGTCAAACATATTTACTAAGAAGACTGAAGCTGTTAAGTCTAGAAGGTAACTAGATCATATACTTTTTATTCTGATTCTCTAAACTTTCACACAGCTAATCCAAATGGGAATGAGAATCGAGACATCATAACTTACATTTTTAACAAACTTTTTTCTTATTTCTGTGTAATGCCTTAATAAATATCCTCAACACTAAATGAACAGCTTTTAGTTACAGAAATTCTCTGCTCATTTGAAATAAGTATTGAACATGTTTACATCAGATTTGTACTGGCTATAAAACAGCATCACTATCCTCATTTATCGATAGGACGGGGAGTGTGTCATCATAGTAAACGTGCATATTACAGATATTTGCTTCAATCTAAGCTTTTATACTTTTTTCAGGAATCTAGCAAATTTATTATTCTTCAACATGTTCAAAAGGATGACCATGGATTTAATGAGAATCACAAGAAAATTCTCAAAAAAGAAAAGAAAAAAAGAAAACGCATCCCAATCTTCCAGGTGCACCCATAACATTTTTTGTATGACCTCATGAAGCTAGTTTTTCTAAACAAATATATTTCATCATTCTGTTTTAAATGGATAGTCACAACATTCTAATTTTATAAGATAAATGTAATGTCTGTCCTTTTAATGGAAGAATTTGCTTTTTATAAAATTAACTTTCTTCTTTTATAGATTACACTACCCAGTCAATTTCCAAAATAGGAGTTTTTATTCAGTTTCATTAAAAAAATCATTTCATGTTTACATCAGATTTGTACTGGCTATATAACAGCATCACTATCGTCATTTATCGATAGGACGGGGAGTGTGTCATCATAGTAAACATGCATATTTACGAACATTTGCTTCAATCTAAGCTTTAATTTTTTTTTTACAATTCTTCAAAAGGATGACCATGGATTTCATGAGAATTGCATGGAAATTCTCAAAGATAACTCAAGAAGAAAAATAATGTCAGTAAAAAAGGAAAACCCATAAATATGACCTCAATTTCACACCTTTATAAAGTATTTGATGTTTTAATGAGATGACTTTGCTAACAAAGTGTTTGCATAGCCTCTTGACAAATTACTATTAATAATGAAAGTGATATAAGCTGTCAAATGCTGCAATTTAATTTTTCTTTACAATTGGGTATTATTCTTGAAAAGTCTTGGGCACAAAGTTTTTTACAATGTTTTAAACACCATTGTTTGTATGGAAGTAGTAATAGAACATGTCTACATCAGATTTGTACTGGCTATATAACAGCATCACTATCGTCATTTATCGATAGGACGGGGAGTGTGTCATCATAGTAAACATGCATATTTACGGACATTTGCTTCAATCTAAGGGCTATTCCAGAAAAAAATGTATGGGAGGGTTGGAAGGCATTGTATTAATAATACATGGGTGATGGGTATCAGAGCAACTTTTCACACTATAATGCACCATAATTCTCAATTACAATTGTCTGGGTGGCGGGTGCGGACAAAAACTGCCTTTCAACCCCCCTGATACAATTTTTTTCTGGAATAGCCCATAGCTTAAATGCTTTTTTTTTTTAATAATTCATCAAAAGAATGACCATGGATTTCATGAGAATCACACGGAAATTCTCAAAGATAACTTAAGAAAAATAATGTCAGTAAAAAAGGAAAACCCATCCCTAGCTTCCAGGAGCATCCACAACATTTTTTTTGTATGATCTAATGAAGCAATTATCCTACCCTTTATTAGTTTTAGTTCTTTGTATCAAATATGACCTCAATTTCACACCTTTATAAAGTTTTTGATGTTTTAATGAGATATCTTTGCTAACAAAGTGTTTGCATAGCCTCTTGACAAATTACTATTAATTAAGGGATATAAGCTGCAAAATGCTGCAATTTAATTTTTCTTTACAATTGGGTATTATTCTTGAAAAGTCTTGGTCACAAAGTTTTTAACAATGTTTTAAACACCATTGTTTGTATGGAAAGAGTAATAGAACATGTTTACGTCAGATTTGTACTGGCTATATAACAGCATCACTATCGTCATTTATCGATAGGACGGGGAGTGTGTCATCATAGTAAACATGCATATTTACGGACATTTGCTTCAATCTAAGCTATAATGCTTTTTTTTATAATTCTTCAAAAGGATGACCATGGAATTCATGAGAATCACAAGGAAATTCTTAAAGATAACTCAAGAAGAAAAATGTTAGTAAAAAAGGAAAACCCATCCCTAGCTTCCAGGAGCATCCATAACAGTTTTTGTATGATATCATGAAGCTATTTTTCTGCAAGTTTTGTTAAGAAATGTATGACATCATTCTGTTATTTATGGATAGTCGCAACATTTCAATTTTAAATAAAAAATGTAATGTGCCCTTTTTATTGTAGTAATGTCTGCCCTTTTTATTGTAGAATTTGCTTTTTTTTAAATTTACTTTCTTCTTTAAAAGATTACACTAGTCAATTTACAAAATGAGAGTTTTTCTTCAGTTTCATGAAAAAAAGTCATGTATTGTTCATGTTTACATCAGATTTGTACTGGCTATAAAACAGCAACACTATCGTCATTTATCGATAGGTCGGGGAAGTATCATCATAGCAAACATGCATATTTACAGACATTTGCTTAAATTTTAGCTTTAGTTCTTTTTTCATGAATCTAGCAAATTAATATTTTTCATAAGGATGACCATAAATATAATGAAAAGCAAATACTTAAAAAGATAGTTTAACATAAACTTTCATATTAGGGCTATTCCAGAAAAAAATGTATGGGGGGGTTGGAAGGCACAATATATTAATAATATATGGGTGATTGGTATCAGAGCATCTTTTCTCACTACAATGAAATTTAATTCTCAATTACAATTGTCAGGGAAGCGGGTGCTTACAAAAACTGCCTTCCAACCCCCCCCCCCCTACATTTTTTTCTTGAATAGCCCTTATGAAATCTACTTAAATAATGCTCGTCAATTTCCAGAAGGACGTTAAGCAACCAACAATTAACAATTTTTATTAAGTTTCATTTATTAAATTATGTTTTGCCTAAAAAAAACCCACTAAATCTCACTGCATGAAATGTGATTTTATTATTTCATTATAACTGTTTAAAAGTTAAAAAAATTCTTACATTTTACTAGTTTTTTTTTTTGTAAACAGGTAGTCAAGTGAGAAAAAAATACTCAATTTAAGTATTTCCGCCTTTAATACTTGAACAAATAGATATTTTCACAAGTTCTGTAGTGTGTCTGAATCAACTTACAAAACTAACTTATTTATTCCTAATGCACACACAAATAATTGCTTTACATCTACTGAATCATGTTTACATCAGATTTGTACTGGCTATATAACAGCATCACTATCCTCATTTATCGATAGGTCGGGGATAAGTATCATCATAGTAAACATGAATCTTTTTATGGATCTTACAAATGTACTAAGATACCAGGACTATGACAGTCAAAAGATTGGTTTTTGAACATAAACAAGGTATAATGGCAAATTTCAGTAGGCAAGCGTTTACATTATGATGATTAGGGAAAATAATATAGTTGTGTTATTTGTTTTCAACTTAAATGCCCTTTTTTTTAAATATACTTTTATTGTTTGTCAACTCTTTGCCATGTCTCAGACAGTCATTTTGCTTCAAGCATGCAGTACAATTAAATTTTTTTAAACCTACCACTTCATTTCATGTTCTTCCATAAATATAGCACTTGTAGGACCTTTCTCTTAAACCCCAAGAAAACTTATGTTTATACTGGATGTTTGAAACTATCCCTTAAAATTATGGTATTAGTCTTTCAATTGTTTAGTATGATCTAATGGTTTTTATTTGGCTTTTATATGTTTTACCTCTCCCTCTTCCTCAGATTCTTCTTGGATGGGTTGTTGAACAGGGTTGGTGATATCTTCTCCAAGACCAGCAGGGTTGGTTGGTGTCTTGAACATTCTCAGCTGCTGCCATCTGTGCTTGCTGACTTAAATCTTCAATCTGAAAAATTAGTAAAACTAGATAGTATATTACATTTATATCCAAATGAGAAATGTAAGTAAAGACGTGATATATAATACTTTTTAGTTGAGGAAATTATGCATATACGGGTTAAGGTATGATGATTTAAGATTTTTTAAAGGGTTAAAAGCCACGGCGCATCTAAAAACTGAACAATGGGAAAAGTTTAAATGGAAAAAAATGTCAATGATAATTTGAAGTGCTATTAAATTCTTACACTAGGTTTTTGATTTTCATATATATTTTTTTGCATCAAGGATCACCAATTTAAAATACCTTTGATAGCCAAAATAAATATCTGATGCAGTAATACTGTTACCTTTAATGTTATTACATATTAAAACAAGGCTTTAAAGATTATTAAGACTACAGTGACAAATTCTGTAAGGGCTATTCCATTTAAACCCCTCCACTGTTTTTTTTCCTTTTTTAGCCCATTTTCCCTATTTTTAGGCCTAGAAGCCATCAGCCTTCCATTGCCCCCAACATCAAATCATTGATCCATCCCTGATTGCAGCCAGGGGTATGTGATTTTAACAAACAACTCAATTAAATCCAATCATGATGTGCAAACAGTTGCATAAATTCATTGAACAAGTGATATTAAACAAAAATATACAGGTAAACATGGAGTATTTGAACAGAATACTTTGTATTGCCTTACAAAAAAAATTACAAAATAATTTTACAAAATGTAGTTTAAGATGTCAGCAATATTCTGTCGTTAGAATTAAAAATAATTTATGTTTTGATTCTTCTCATAAATTGGATCTTGAAACTTTTTCCTTTCCTCTGAAAAAAATAATAATATAGTGAACTTGTACCCTTGACTTTCACACAATTCGAACAGTGTATTATGCCATTCCACATCCCAGAAACATAGGTACATACAGTATATATAACAAAACAACATGATATACCCAGCAAAAGGTTTCTGACAGTGATTGTTGTAAAAAAAACCTTTCTCATCTCAAAATTAAATTAATTTTGATACCCTCCAATTTTGCCTTTACAAAAAAAATTAAGAATTTTAAATTTGCTTCTGTTGGTGGTAGTAAATTATAAAGAAAAAAGTTGCTTCTGTTTCACTGGTGGATCCAATACTCCCACCAATATTTTGGAAATTGAAAGTGTATTAATTTAAAACACAGTTTAAACATACCTTTGCTTCACCAAATACAATATAGGTGTCAGATGCTGGACATTTATATACATCTGGTCTGTTAATTACAAATAAAATGTTTTTGGACTTCCTGATTGTAACTCGTGTTACTCCGGTTACCTGTTTTAAACCTAGAAAATATAATTAATAGGAATGTTAACAAGAGAAAACAATAAAATTGTCTTAGTATCTCGCTCTGAAAGCACATCAAACCTTTGAGTACTTCTATTAGTATTACAGTGCTTGGTTATTTAATTTACATGGTTATGAGTCAGCTGTTTGTGAGGCCCTTAACTATTTTTTTTTTTTAAATATCTATTATTCTTTTAAGTATATATATGCTGTATTTTTATTTGCTGGGAGTTATTAGAAAAGCATATCTATCACTGGAGGAGGTAAAAATGTTTTTTTTTCATTTTTTTTTAAAGCCATACAGTTATATTAATATATGTTCGTGAACTGTTTAACGCATTCTCATATATAGTGTTTATTTCTGATAAACATAATGTTCAAAACTTTTAAGTACAATGTATGTGTATAATCTAATTCAATAATTACTTTGGTTCAGATTTTACCACTGGCAGTATGTAATTATATATCTGTATTTAAATTGTGTGTGCATTAAGTGTGTTTACATGACATCTGTAATATACTGCTAGTACAGCAAGTATGAATATGTGATTTTTTTTTTTAACAGGTGGTTCATTACACACTGTTACATACCCAGTTTTGACATTGCCTTTCTTGCTTTCTTTTCACTTCTACTCTGCTTTGCTCTACTGACAAGTTCTTCTTGAATACCTGCAGCCTGTGCTACCTGTTGAAACAAAATTGATATCATGCAATTTCTGTGTAAATCTTCAGTCACAGAAATGTTCCAGTCTGCAAATAGTGATAGTTGGCTTGTTGACTGGGTAAATTGGTTACCCATACCTATATGCGATTGACAATAATGTTGATTTATAACAAGTTTGCATCAGATTTGTACTGGCTATATAACAGCATCACTATCGTCATTTATCGATAGGTGGGGGATTAGTATCATCATAACAAACTTTTTTCTTATCATCAACAAATTTGCGATTATTGACACTACCTCATGTTTATATGCTAACATTTCCTTGACAAAGAGTATTAGTTAAAATCTTCATCGCCAGTCTCCTCGCGATCGTTAATCTACTTTCTAAAATCCTACCTAAACATGTTTTGAATGTTAGTTCTAGGCTTGCTTGTTCATCAAAATAATGCTCTTTATCCTGCAATTGGGTGTCCTACTATACAGATACAGCCCTACAGATATCGCTATGCTGTATCTGTATACTATACAGATATCGCTTTAAAACTCCGCCCACTGCCGGACTGAGTATTGTTTGAACCTGTTTGACCTCAGAATGTGTATTCCTGTTGCATTCCAATGACGATGACCATTGTCGATTTCAAAACTTGAATGTGTATGATTGTGTTACAAAATCAACCATGTCAATTTCAGCATGCATGTTTAGTGAATGTCAAGTCTGAAGCGTAGGACAACACGTACACTTCTGTTTCAAATTTGACAATGTTTTGTTATTTGTTTTTACTGTTGAAATTAGTTGTTATGTTAAAATAGATAATTATTCACCTTGAGCGATGTATTGTTGTTGACCATTCGAGATTCTTTTTTGCGAATCCATCTTCAGCGTAATGTGTGATTTTGATATTACTACGCGGGCCTCAAGGGATTACAAATCGAAAATAAATGCTAAATATGTTAGTTTTTGTGTCTTTCAAAACACAAACAATTTACAGAATTAATTGCAGGATAAAGACAATAACTGTTTAGTGTCTTTAAATATCAGCTGTATTTGTACTCGGCTCGAAACAGGTGTAGTAGCTCGCTAAAAGCTCGCATACACCTTGTTTCATAGCCTCGTACAAATACAGCTGATATTTAAAGACACTAAACAGTTATTGTCTATTTATACTGCAACTAGTTGTGTTTATTTCCTAAATATAGTAACATAGCTATATTTTGTATAATGTCAATTTCATCATGGAACACTTTCTCCACAATCAGGGGTTCATTAAGGGATGACAATAAGTTTGACATTTGTGTTACAATTTAAAAAGCTAACAATGTGTTAGTTTAAGTTGCAGTATAAAAACAATATTAGGTCAATGAAAGAAAAATATAAACTTTTTTGTACTCAGCACAAAACTGGTGAAGGGCTTGGTAGAACCTCGCCCTTCCCCAGTTTCTCAGCCTCATACAAAAAAGTTTATATTTTTCTTTCATTGACCTAATATTGTATATGTATGACATACATGTATTATTTCTTGTAAAATTATTCTGCTATTTTAAACATTCATTGTACAATTTAAAAAATAAATCCAAGGTTCAAAATTCAAATGATTTTTTTTGTATTATATACAATTAGTGGTGTTGACTAACAGCCTTAAACCATAAACATTTCAAAGTCAAAAACAAGAAAGAAACAAACTCTTTTTTTCAAGTTAAACCAATAAATATGTTTACATCAGATTTGTACTGGCTATATAACAGCATCACTATCCTCATTTATCGATAGGTCGGGGATAAGTATCATCACAGTAAACATGCATATTTATGGATATTTTCTTCCAAACTTAGCTCAAATAAATGATTTCAATGGAAAACTTTTTCTTAAAATAAAAGACAATGATTTTCAGAATAACCAAAAGTGCCTTCTTCAAAAATCAAACCAGAAACATGTCAAGACAACAAAAGACAGGTCTGATACAAATTATTCTATGATTTAATTTTCAATGTTTACTAAACAAAACAAAAAACTTTTTAATGCACAATGTGTCAGTCTTCTATCTTAAGAAAAAGAAACCTTTAAAATATTCATTTCAAAATGCAGGCAATGCTAGATTGTTGCAGTCTGTGCCGAACTGTTTTAGGATTTGTCAGTCTGACCATAATTAAATTTGTCATTTTTGTACTATATGTTCAACTAAAAAATCTAAATATTTCTGTCTGACATTTTGTCGGACAGAGTTTCGTATACACTGTTGTTACTGAATCATGTTTACATCAGATTTGTACTGGCTATATAACAGCATCACTATCGTCATTTATCGATAGGTCGGGGATAAGTATCATCATAGTAAACAGGAATCAATTCAATCATTGGTTATAAATTTAAATTAAAGCTAGCACCCTTTTTGGTTAATTCTAATCAACAATATTCGTTTTTATTTTTAATAAACAGTCATTTAGTGGACTTGTTATAATGAATCTTTATTCTCCCATTATTACCTACAGTACCTGACTTGTCTGAGCAGAGACATCTCCTTCTTCCAGATCTGGTATTCCAGTAGAGTCGTCACTATCAGATTCAGTTCCTGAACCAGATCCATCTTCAACCTTTGTCTCTTCGACAGGTTTCTCTACTGCTTCTGTTGGCATTTTACTGTAAATATAAAAAACAACAGGTTAATCATTGCATGTGAGGCATATGTAACCTATGCAAGAGGATGAAGTCTGTAGAAATTGTTATTTGTATTTTCCACATATTAATTTCTTGTTATAGAAATAATTTTATCTGTTTTTTTCATAGTAAAGAATAGTTTGAATAAAAATGTCATCAAGGCCAAAATTAAAAATATGTTTGTTTCCCCTCCCCCCACCCGGGTCAAAAAATTATTTTCCACAAAAAAATCGAAATTATTTTTTTCCTGAAATTATTTTTTTCCTGAAAATAATTTGTTTCCATTTTTAGAAAGTGCTTGAAAGCAGAAGGATTGATAATCTAAATAAATACACTCAAATTGAGAACAAACAACTGATAAGTGGCCTGGACTGGACAAGTCAAACCATTCATGTGACCATGCATGCTATGACAATCAGAATCCGACAATCACATCCAGTTAAAAAAAAAAAAAAAAAAAAGAACCTGTCTTTCTGGTCTGTTTACAAAGGGTAGACCCGGGGGAGGGGAAACAGACATTCTTTTAAATGTGGCCTAACATATTAAACATGTTAAAACAATGAAGGTAAATGTACTAAATTCATATGATTTTATCCAATTATAGTCTCAGTAGCAAGACCCCTAACTATCTGTGATACCGCGGTTGTAAAATGGCATCTGGATTGTTAGTTGGGAATAATATCTAAAAAAAAAAAATGATTATCCCTTTCAGGAGAAGTAAATTCCAAGTGATAATTTTTAAACAACTGAAAAGTACAGAAGGCAAATATTTCATTCTTTAAATTTTTAATGAATTTTTCACTAAGAACACTTGCCTAATTGCTGGAACACATTAGTTTTCCGTAATGTGTATTATCTGGAAATTTAGATCTGTCAAATTTAAGCACAATGACATACATGTATGGTGCAAAAATTTATTTGAGATGACCGGGGGAAGTGTGACGAGATTGCATCCCTTTGTAAATATGGTAGATACTTATTCAGCAGTTTTGCCAGTAAGTAGTTGAGCCAAGGAAGTACTTCATCAGTTCAGTCGGTATGTGTGTCTATAATAATTATCTGTTTTTGCAAATTTGTCAAAAACCGCAGAGATTTTCCAAACAGGTCTACCAGTGCATTTATGTACAATTCTATGGAGTAGGTTTGTAAAATTTAATTTCCTGGTGAACGTATGAGTTATTTGTGTATATAAATATGTACATTTCTGTAAATAATTTTGCAACAGTGGAGGATTTCTTTTCAACATTTAAAAGTGATTACATAAATATTTTGTTAAAACTTATCTGTTAAGCGATCTGTGTGTGCTCCAAAGCTGGAGGGATCTACATAAAGAAGATGAAGCAACTTTACGAAGTGAAGTTCTGATGAATCTTAAATGTTAGTCGTCATTCCGACTGGGCTAGCAGTTATTTAACCATTAATCCCCATCAAGATTTACTTATTTTAAGACAAAAATAGACTTGAAACAACGAAATATTAACTTAACACAGATTATAACATTATTGGTTAAAAGATATTTACATTAATATTGTAGTTTGAAATGTGATACGATACTGCACTAGAACTTTCTCACTTTAAAAAGCTTATTTGATGCTCATCTAATTCAGTGATAAGAAATTTACGCGTGATCAGAATTATTGAAAGATTGAATCATCATTTAACTTTCTTTTATGAATTTCACATTGATAAAGAAGACGATTAGGGTGGATTTTTGACAGTCATGCTTACAGTTTTGTGTACTGGGTCGAATATGGTGATAAAAAGAATTTCCGGTTGTTGAACTTCCGGCAGGTGCGCGCTCTTTAAAAAAGAAGGCAGATAAGTTGATTGGCGGCCTGACAACACATAAATATTTCCAAAACAGAGAATTTTTAAAACCTTTTAGAAATCATGTACATGTGTACGACCAGTTTATAGGTAAATATAATAAGATACACACATTTAGGTAAATTTTTAAAAAAATTCTCGAGTTTCACACAAAGTGTCAACAAAAAAACCGAAACATAACATGTCCATTCTTATTTTTTAAGATATATTTGTATTCTTATACAGTCGTTTTATGGTGTAATGTGAACCAGATTTTACTTTGTGACCTCTCTTAATTTATTTGTACAATGTAAAGGATTTCATAGTTAAGGTCAATTGCCATAACCATTTATTACAAAAACAATGAACAATACATTTGATTATTTGTTAATATTAGGAAGATGTGGAAATTGAATAAGTGCTAATGATGTAAAAGCCGAGTTCTTCAGGCTTTAAGTAAGAAATGACTAACTCCAATCTAGGGTTCAGTCGAAAATGAAGTGAAATAATGGATATGTAAATACAGCCCTGTAAAACATAAATGTACCTAGTTACAGATGCTTTCGGGTCGATCCGGCCCCACGTCGATCCGGCCCAAGTCGATCCGTCCCACGTCGATCCGGCCCCACGTCGATCCGGCCCATATGTAAAGTAGATCCGGCCCCAATAAAAAAAAATATTTCTAAGGAATAAAAATAAATATATATTAATTGTAATTCATAAATGTTTATTATTTTTATTATAATGTTAAAGGTGTACGATAAAAAAAAAGTAAAAAAGGCCTTTGAAAAATATTTTCTTTAGATGAGTATAAAACAACTAGGTTGATTATGTCTTTATTACAAGTTTTCAAGATTATTGGGTATAATTATATTAAAACGTATATAAAAGAATTCAGACATCAACATTAATCAGCAGTAATTAGCATTTTCTTTCAATTGACTGTGATCCTAACAAGTCTTTCATCTTGTGTAACATATAATAACAAATAGTTACATACATAAACGGTACAAGCCGATCCCCAAGCTGATACATATAAACTTTGTTTTTCTTTTTAAGTTCTTAAAATTTCTAAAATTGAGAAATGTTGTTTGATTTGCCGAATCCTTTCTATAAAAGAGTGCTGATATTATATTTTAGAGAGTGAAAACGTGCATTCAATGTCATTGTTTTGTTGTTTTCTTGCAATAAAGAATAATGGATACTCATATGACTTTTTTTTTTTTTTATCTACACACTATTCAAAATATTGTCAAAATAAGAAAAATATATTGACTATATCCGATGTTACAAAAAAAAAAGTGTTATAGAATAGAATATTCACGTTATATGTTATAGAAGCCTATGATGTAACCTGGAAAAAAAATACAAATAATTATTATAATATACACCAACCAGAAGATCAAACTATAAAGACCTTGTTGAAAAACAGATTACTTAACTTTAATTAATCAGCATTGGATTGAATTACGAGTGGCATTACCTAATTAGTTCACAATCATCATCCAACTGTTGAATAAACAAACCAACTATAGATAATGATTTGATTAAATAAGTCATTATTATGCGTTAAATTTTATAGGTCCATTGGACTGTAAATATTTATTGTGCTATTCTGTGTGTGAACTGAATAAAATAAAAATCGCCACGAAATTCAAAGTAAAAGTTATCATGGAAAATAACTTCATAATTTAAAAATGTAGAAACTGCGATACAAACAGAGACAATAACACTAATTTTCGTATGGATTTAAAATAGTTCGTTAATTGGTACTCCAATACTTCACTGACCTGTTGTCACCATCATCGATCGACACTTTTTTCAAATTCCATTTATACTGTTAAAGTTTGTGACAAATTCCTCCAAAATCTAGTTAATTCATATTTTATTATGGGGCCGGATCGACTTGGGGACGGATCGACGTGGGCCGGATCAACTTGGGCCGGATCGACTTTGGGCCGGATTGACTTGGGGCCGGATCGGTTTGGGGCCGGAACGACCGGATACCTTACAGATAGATAAATCTGTTTACTAAGTAATAATAATTAAAACTAATGTTTTTATTCATTATCATGCAAATTTATTTCTTCAACACAGAGCCTTGGCTCACATCAAACATCAGGCTCTAAAGGGCCTAGTAATCCCTATTGTAAATCAACGATCTAATCTATAATGATGTCTGATTTAATAATATATTTTCTTTACTTTCAGATAAATTTGATCTTTGAAGATTTAGAATGCCAAGTGCTGGTGCTGTTTGTCCGCCTCAAATTACTCCCTTACGTAAACACATACCTGGCATCGTAAAGTCAAAAGTTGATACTACAACTCTAATTGAATTAGTTTCAGGTAATAATAAACAAAAAACTTTAAAAATGAAACACACACTCACAAAAATATTGTCAATTCAGAAATTATTGCAATGTTCTCATTATTGTCAATAATAGGATGATAATGGCAATAATAAGAACTAGCAATCTGATATCTCATAGACATAAGTGTTTGCAAGTATTCCTGAAATTGCAATAATAAGTCTCACATTTTTGTTATTTCTTCAAAAATCACAAAAAATAAATACACACAATAATTTCTGAATTCACCCTATACATCCTGAGTCAATGTTTATTATATATATATGTGAAAAAATAAGAGAAATGTCATTATGATTGTCATGAAATCAAAGCTAGTTTATAGGTGTAGCAGAGTTGTCATAGACAGATCATAAAGTTCATGTAAGATGTAACATATATGTGGTTTGAGTCAGGTAAAGATATATTTATTTTAAGGAAATTGATTATTATTGCCAAATAAAGTAGAAATAGGAGTGGTGGTTGTAAACTTTCAATAAAATATGTTGCCTTTAGGAGATGCATCCTTAAATTGATGTAACGAAATTGTGTTTGTACCCAGTTCTTGCAAACAGTTGCATTGTAAATTATTACATACATTTTTTAATTTGAATCTTTCTTGTTCATATTCAATTTGCAGTATCCCAGAAATCCTGAGTTAAATTTCATCAGAGTTCATTGAAATAATCCACTATTTTCATCATGCCATTTAGTGGAGGTATAGCTGGTCCCATAATTGTTCCATTACGCCGCCCAAAAATTGGTGTTCTTGGGTCAAATATTGATACCAAGACATGCATGTCCCTTCAGTCAGGCAAGTCTGCATGGAAACAAAATAGGTTTCAATAGAAGCTAAAACAGCTAAAAAGCATGATGATAATAATGGCTAGGAGATAGATTTATAACATAAGCATCTTTGCTTGTTTCTATTTTATGTTTAATGAATGTACTATGTAATGAATTAATTCAAATGAATATTGTTTATACTAATGGCTCAAAAGGCTTATGCTGACACACTATATTATAACTTCTAAAACAGCATGGCAAGTGGGTCCACAGTTTTGATAAAGCTGATCATAATGATACAAAAATGCTAAGAGCACCTTAAATTTAATATTGGTGTATACATTGTGAAATATTAATTATATGCAACTAATACACTTTTCTTCTTTTTTTTACCATAATTGATTATTTAAAAAAACCTGGCCCAGTGGAACATAATGACTTTGGAAGATATCAGAAATCTTTAATATGAAACATGTTTCATCTTGTAAATTCCTTGTGAATTCAAACATGTTTTACAGTGCTCTTACACTGAATATGCTAACAGTCAGAGTATTTGATATAGTTATACAAGTAATTTGATTTAAGTGATATTTACTTGTCATATTTTAGATTTTCCTATCAAGGCTTGAATAATCTTCCCATTTAAATGCTTTTTCCAAAAATGTATTTATACAAGTATTTTTTGCTTGTTTCTAGTTACTTGTATATCCATTACCCTGGACAGTCTATTAAAAAACCAAATTGTAACATACATGTATGGTTTGATTTATTATTTTATTACTTTATTTTTTTAGTATAAAATTTGACAGCCATATGCATTTTTATTAGTCTCTCATATGTATATGAAGTGAAGGATAGAATAGAATATGCTATGTTTTTTATAGGATAGAATTAAATATGCTTTGTTTCAAATAGGATTAGATAAAGCATGCTTTGTTTTCTATAGGATAAAATGAAATATACTTTACAATGTATGTAACAGCTTTTGATGACATTGCTGGTATTTATAGCAATGATTTTTTGCATGAAATATATGCAACCACATTTATGTTTAGTTAGTTATTTAAATTTTGTTCGGTTGTTTATAAGTATTATAATTAGTGTCACAAATGAAAATTGCTTTATATAGTTTATATTTTTGATATAATTATATTCAAAGATTAAAAATGATATATATAAAATTGCATCTTCATCATGTTCATATATATATACATGTACAAATCCAAACATACATGGAAAAGGTATAGACTAAAATGCTCTTAAAAAGTCAAAGAATTTTTGTTCCCTTCAAAGTTATTAAAAGTGAAATTAAACATAAAGCATGTTTAATTTTACAAGAGCTAGTATGAATTAAAATATGTTTTTTTCAAGATATATATCATTTTATTGTCGAGCTTGCAGAAAGCTTGACATAGGGATAGTGATACGGTGGCGGCGTTAGCTAACTTTTAAAAAGCTTTATATTTTAGAAGGTGGAAGACCTGGATGCTTCATACTTTGTATATAGATGCATCATGTTACGAAGTTTCCGTCAGTCACATGTCCAATGTCCTTGACCTCATTTCATGGTTCAGTGACTACTTGAAAAAAAAAGTTAAGATTTTTTGTAATGTTAAATTCTCTCTTATTATAAGTAATAGGATATCTATTTGGTATGTGCATACCTTGCAAGGTCCTCATGCCCATCAGACAGTTTTCACTTGACCTCGACCTCATTTCATTGATCAGTGAACAAGGTTAAGTTTTGGTGGTCAAGTCCATATCTCAGATACTTTAAGCAATAGGTCTAGTATATTCAGTGTATGGAAGGACTGTAAGGTGTACATGTCCAACTGGCAGGTATCATCTGACCTTGACCTCATTTCATGGTTCAGTGGTTATAGTTAAGTTTTTGTGTTTTGGTCTGTTTTTCTAATACTGTATGCAATAGGTCTACTATATTTGGTGTATGGAATGATTGTAAGGTGAACATGTCTAGCTGGCAGGTGTCATCTGACCTTGACCTCATTTTCATGGTTCAGTGGTCAAAGTTAAGTTTTTGAGATATTTTTTTTTTGTAATGCTATATGCAATAGGTCAACTATATTTGGTGTATGTAATGATTGTAAGATGTACACCTCTAGCTGGCAATTGTCATCTGACCTTGACCTCATTTTGTTGGTTCAGTGGTTATAGTTAAGTTTTTGTGTTTTGGTCTGTTTTTCTTTTACTGTATGCAATAGGTCTACTATATTTGGTGTATGGAATGATTGTAAGGTGAGCATGTCTCCCTGGCATGCTTCATCTGACCTTGACCTCATTTTCATGGTTCATTGGTCAATGTTTAGTTTGCTGGGTTAATGTTAAGTTTATGTGACAGTTGACTTGTAATAAATCTATATTTAGGACAATCAACATAATATCAATGATTAGTAAAGAAGGCGAGACATTTCAGTGTGTGCACTCTTGTTAAGCTTTTAGAATGAATAATCAATAAAAATATTTTCAGATGTCATAATCTGTAGTTTATAGCTGTAAACATAAATATTATATGTCCTAGTATACATAAAACAAGTAAAGAAATTTAAACATAAACAATCAAAGATCTATCAGTAAGGCTCTATTCTCCAGATAATGAATATCATTAAAGACCACTACATGTATGTACTGACAGAGAGTTTTAAGATAATGAAATTAAATATTTCTTTAAAAAAAAGTTATTTTCTTATTCTGTAGACACTCCTGATTGTAAATTATACTTCACCTCTGATGGCAGCAAACCATCAGCCTTCCAGAGGAAGATAGGTGGGAAGGAAGTCACATTTAAATATGTAGGCCCGTTTACACTTAGATCTGGCAAAAGAACTCTCAAAGCCATTGCTGTCAGCAGGTATGTATAATAAATATCTATTAATATAATTAATTCACAGTGTTTGTTTTTTAGATGATTTAAGATGTGTGTTAAAATTTGTGCATACAATTGGCTTAATCATAAAAAAAATCAAAAATATTTTTATATTACTCACAATTTATACTCATTGTGAAAGCCAAATTCTTGGTACATGTACAGTACTACCTGTGACTTTATCTTATTAAAGGTGGCCATAAAAAATATGTTCACCATGGTGGCCCTATATGTTCATCATCATACCCCCTGTTGCTTTTTTTAATACACACGGTATTAATCAAAAACTACTCTTTAAAGAAAATAATTGAAAGTTTTACTAGATGGCAAAACTTTGAATATGACAAAATTCAGAATAGTGGTCAATTAACCATTCTAATGGAAAGAATCACTGTTGACTAAGGAGGACATTTAGAACTTACATCTGAGTAAATTTGAATGCAATTAACAGATTCAACTTATCTTTTTGCACTTTTGTAAAAATATCTGATTAAACATAATTTCTTATACCTTGTAAAAGATATTGAGTGTCAGCCACAAAACTTAATTTCAAATAAATGTAACATTACAGTTTCCCATTCAACGCACAATCATGAATGCAAATGTAAATGTAAAATTTTCAGAGATGGCATGCGAGAGAGTGATGTTGTCACTAAACAGTTTAACGTGGAAGATATTGGTGCTCCATCTGCAGATTATACCACCGATGATTACAACAGTTTCTTTGAGACATCTGACCTTGACACAGACTGTACATTAACATCAGGATCAACATTAAAGTCATCACATAAAAAATCAAATCTAAAGAAGAAACCTCAGAGGGTAAATCTATCAACTTATTATAAAATTAGGAGATGTGGTATGATTGCCAATGAGACGGCTATTCATCAAAGTTCAAAAGAAGTGGATGTAAGCAATTATAGGCAAACGTAAGGCCTTCAACAATGAGAAAAATCTATACCTATATGGATATTGTTCATTTTATTAATATATTATCATCGATTGAGAAAAGTTGTATTCTCATGGATATTTGATTTCCTGGTTTTGATAAAGTCTTATGCAATATAAAAATAAGGAGATGTATTCTATAGAAAATTAGAATTTTATTGAAAATAACAACTAATTTTGCACCTTTTTTAATGAAATCCACCAAATGTGTATCCCACAAATAATGATGAATTCACAGTGCTTACATACATGTAGTATGAGAACTGTTTTAACAAGTTTAGAACATGGGTTAATGCATAATATATATGGCTTTGATGTAAAAATTGAATGTTTTAATGGATATTAAAGGGAATTGGTGGTGTAAAACTTTATGGAAAAGTTATTATTTTGAATATATTGGGGTGAATTGTGGAAATACTTAAAAAAGTGATATAGACATGAAATAAGTTCAAGAGATATTCACAGTTCTTTTAATACAATAGAAGTAAAAAAAATGTACCCCACCCACCCCTAAATTGAACTAATTTATATTTGATTAAGGTGGTACCCAACACTTTCACTAAAATTAATTTGGCTCGTTTAATTTTCATAAAATTTTGTCAAAGTATTTCCTTTGACCCTTAAACAAAAATATAAAAATTTAAAAATTTTTGAACCAACCATTTTGTCAGAAAAATTACACTGGTTATATAGCACTTTGACAAAAACAATTTTGATCATTGAGAAGCTTAATATTCCTTTTACAACACAGTGTAATTAAAACGTTTAGCTGACTTTACAGAGTTATCTCCCTGTAGTGTTAGGTTCCACCGTAAATTGAATGTATTTTTTAATATAAATATTTCAGAGTACAACCCCTATCAGAAGTAAATCCCCTATGAGGAAGACCAAGACACCAAAAGAAGCATGGGCCAGCAGTAGTTCACCAGTGTTGGATGTGGGAGCTTATGATGGACCAGGTACAAAAAATTATTACAAAGAAATGTTTTGTTATGAAAGCTTTCTGTTGAATAATTATGATAGTTTATATTTTTATACCACTGCTGTTTAGGAGGGTGTATGCTGTTTTACCATTGTTTGTCTGTCCAATGGGATTTCAGTCACTTTTTCTCATTAACTAAAAATTACATTAACATTTTCTTTCTCACCATGCTGTAATTAACCCATAAATCTTCCAATAAGAGATCATTATGCATGTACATTATGTACCATTTTTTTGCACAGTACCCCTGTATATATGCTGATTGGAGGACCAAGACAGTAAAACCTTTATTAAATAGGTTATACATGAATAAAATTATAGTATTATAAAGTAGATATTTGGTTGGAAATTGTACAAGTGAAAAAATGGGAATTTCCTTTGTTTAGCCTTCGACTTTAGTTGAAAAAAGCGAGACATATCAATCCTACATTCAGTCTTCAGTGGCCTCGGAGGCGTCCACAAATATTCACTCTGTGGTTAAAGTTTGTGAAATTTTAATAACTTTCTTAAACTATCCTGGGCTTGTACCAAACTTGGACAGAAGCTTGTTTATGATCATAAGATAGTATCCAGAAGTAAATTTTGTAAAAAAAATAAATCCATTTTTTTCATATTTTACTTTTTAATGGACTAAAATTTTCTGCCAATGTTGAGTTTTTCATGTCTTTATACATTTGAATGTTACAGAATACCCCACCCCTGAGATGCCAGATGGACCATTTAATCCTGTGAACTACTCAGGAACACAGATCAATGTATGGGGAGGTAATCCTAATGCATGGCCAGGCATGAATGCTAACAGTGGCGCAGTTACATTTGGTCAGCCTAATCAGGGAATGATACCGTGCTCTACACAATTTGGTTACCTTACAGAAAATATGATTCAGGTACTTTAAGATATTAGTTAACAGTAGCTGTTTTGCCAATTCACTACAGAAAAGAGGTATGGAATCATAGATTTGGCCCTGAAAACTCTCAAATTGGATAGAAATTATTATAGTTAAAACTAAGATTTTCATCATGAGGGTGCACAAAATGCTGTCATAATGACATCCTTACTAGTCAAATATGTCTGAGCTTGTTGGTTATTATTTTGTTTCTAAATCTGTCAGATATCTTTTATCAAATGTTTATGAAAGTACTGGAATTAACTTCACATATTAAGTGCAAACCCTCCTTGAACTTACTTTATTTTTTTATTTATTTTTTTCATTTTGAAGTATTTTACACTACAGATAGTGTGGTCTTTTTCTGATTAATATTTAGTTGTCAGTTGGTAGTCTTATTTAAAGTATATGAGTTTAACATTCCTTGAAATCCAATAGTCCCAAAGAGTTACTTTAATCTTGGCTTCTACCATTATAATTTTGAACGAATTCACAATTCCTTGCGAATTTTGAAAACCTAAATTCAATGTATTGGTCCAAATTTTAAGTTTAAAATAGGTGAAATGATAAATTAAATATCTGATTTGAACAAAGCGCCACAGATCATTTATATGAATGCTTTTGTTGAACAAGTGTAAAATTATATTAATTTATATATCTCAATATTCTAAGTAACAATATGATAGATGTAACTTATGAAATGGTATTTTTTAGGGATGTAATCCAGAAAACAGACATGTGACAGTTGGAGAACTTAGAAAATCAATGGAAGGAAGAAGACCTCAAATAAAAGAAAAACCTCCTTCTCCACCTCCAAGTCCACCCCCTCGTGCTCCGGCTTTAGAATATCCTCCAAAAGATCCTGTACCCAATACTATTAGTCCTGGAAATGGTAAATACATTGACATTCTTTGGATTCATTTATTTTCATGGGTATCAATTTTCAGAGATTGAGGAACTGAAGACCAGCATTTGCGTGGATATCTAATTTCTTGGTTTGTCAATCTCTGCATACAACATATACAATGTGTAATTCATTAGTTATTTGATTTTGTGGTTCAATTGCACCCACAAAAACCACGAAAATTGGTATCCAACAAATAGTAATGAATCCACAGTTTATGATATAAAGTCATGTTATGAAAAAAATAATTCCCAGATTAAGGGGACATACATTTGGAATTAAACTTGATATTTTTAGGATTTGAAATACAAGAAGGATATAGTTATTATACATCTACTGATTAGTAACCTTGAGAACATTGTCATTTTACCAATATGAAATCATACATCTTATTCTGGATTTTATGTTTGAAATGTGTGCAGCATATTAAATGGTCAAATTTAATTCGTTAGACATGTTATGTGTGTCTAGACCAAAGAGTGGAACAAACCAAAATTATTTTTAATGTGCTTTTTTATGCCCCACCTACGATAGTAGAGGGGCATTATGTTTTCTGGTCTGTGCGTCCGTTCGTCTGTGCGTCCGTTCGTCTGTGCGTCCGTCCGTCTGTCCGTCTGTCCCGCTTCAGGTTAAAGTTTTTGGTCAAGGTAGTTTTTGATGAAGTTGAAGTCCAATCGACTTCAAACTTGGTACACATGTTCCCTATGATATGATCTTTCTAATTTTAATGCCAAATTAGAGATATTACTCCAATTTCATGGTCCAATGAACATAGAAAATGATAGTGCGAGTGGGGCATTCGTGTACTGAGGACACATTCTTGTTTGAAAATAATCTTAGTTTCATGATCTAAACATAAACATTGTCTTGAGGAAAATTTTAACAAAGTGACTTAAAGTATTATTTAAAACTATTATGTATATGTTTCATGATATACATGTCATTTGTAGCTTCAATCAAAAACCATGTCATAGAAAGTTAGACAATTTCAATATCAAAAGAAAATCTGAATAGACAACCACCAGTTACAAGGAAACTCAAAGATCAAGAATTACAAATCCCACCTAAAAAAGAGAGGGTAACTTCAATGATTCAGAATGGTCAGTAGTCATTGCTCCACTCATAACCCCCATATATAGCTTTCTACTTGTTAACATTCTGTTTTTTATGAAACATCTCTATTTGTTTTTTGTTTGTGAATTTATTATGATTATTTATTTAAGGTGATTTTAAAGAAAATATACGTCATGTATATGCACATATGCTTGAATATGCAAAAGGAAATAAAGACTTCAGATTGAAGGTAGCAGAACCTAAAATGGGAAAGGTAAGTTCTAGTTTTGAATTATATTTTATTCACTTTTCACTAGATCACTTAAGTTAACCAAGACTTTTAAGGTAGAAAATTACCATCTTTTTGCATTCTATTTAACATTATCAAAGAATTAATGAAATATGCCTTTGAAAATATTATTAAGAATTGAATGCTTCTTTTTTGAAAATTCATTGGGTTATAAAAGTATTAATTGAAGTACATTTTGTTTGAAGAGCACTTCATTCTAAAATTGTTGGCACAGTCAACGCTTGTACAACCCTATGAAATAACTAAAAGAAGTATTCAATACTTATAATTACATTTTTTCGCTATATTCATGAAAACACAATTACTTTCATGTTTATTTCTTTTATTTACCTAAATAATGTATTAGAATGAAACATACATCTAATGTAGTTATTGATATACACGATATATGAATTTACAATTGCAGATGTTAGAAGCCAAGTTTGAAGATGAAGGTGATGGATATAGAATCTCAGTTGTGATGGCAAGGCCAGGTGTGCCCAGTAAGTGAACAGCAGCATGCCTGTGTATAACAAACTAGCATTTTATATAACATATTCTGTGATATTTTGAAATCTGTTGCTTTGATATTCACCTTGTTTCTACATTTCTGTCAAATGTTGCATGTCTATCAAATATTATTTTAGGTGCAATAAGCAAAACGCTATATAAAGACTAAGTTTACTTTTTTCTTTAACTTCAAAAATAGAAATGAAAGGGTAATTCATATGCAACAGATTTCTTTAACTGTTAGTTTAGATGATATTGTTGTACTTATATAGGTGTATATTATTTAGCTTTAGAATGTATACTGTAAAGGTGAAGGTATGTTTTGGGTCTTATGCTTTTAACCTGGTAAATTTACAGAAAGAATAGAAAATTTGTGTGAAACCTTCATTTAATAACCTTTTATACTTCTGAAATAAAGGCTTCAAGAACAACATGTGCTCTATGCTATTTATCTGCAAGTGTCAAATGATCAAGATTTTGTATAACATGAACATTTGATGAAAGAAAGGTTTTTTTTACAAATTCAGCATTGTTTATTGAAGAAAATTGATATAAAGATTAGTTTTGCGAATTAAAGAAATTTCAAAATTAATTTTATAACCAGATACATGTATAAGAAATGTTTTAGTCCCAAATCATACTTTCTTCTATATTAGATACCCATGTTTTCATTGTAGAAACAATATTTATTTATTTGCTAAAGATATTTGGCTTGCGCATTTATAAATGTTTGCTATTTGTGATTTTTAACAAATTCTTGTTCAACAGTACAGGAAGTAAAAATATAAAAGACAATCCATTAGTAATTATCTCACTGTATATACTCATTCTGCCTTCAACAGAACACGAAGAAAATGACTATACATTGTACATTCAGTGGACTTCAATGAAATTGATTGAGTGGTATTGGCATTCATGTGACCATGTGTGTTTTTGTTATTGTCTGCAGCCACTTCTAAGTTGAGATGTAAGGGTTCATTAAGGAAAGTAGGGTAGTTTCCACAAAAAGAGGGTCATTTTGACCTAGATTTAATGCTTCACAGATTTATATTAGGGTTTATGTACATGTTCAGGTTTCAAATACCAAGGTTCAGTTCTTTCTACACTGACATCACTGACTTTGTAATCAAAGTATTGTTTAATTTTATAAAGTCTTGTTTGAATAGATCTTTTAATACATCTTTGATATTATGAATACATGTAATAGAGTAATGTCTTAGTGCTTTTAAGGCTGTCTACAATTAATTTTAAGAACTTCTCCACCCTAATAATGTAAAGGATTATCACCAGACGAATAAATTTAGTCATTTAGTGGGTTGGCCATAAACAAAAATGTTATTGAAATGTTTTGAAAGAGCTTTTTGTATTGTAAACATTATCATTTAGTCATGAAAATATTTGTGTGTTATTAATTTTCATATTATACTTAGGTCTGGGCAGATGGAATTATTTTATACTGTCAGCTATTCATAATTAGTATAACATAATATATTGAAACAGTTTCATATCTCAAGTTTTTTGATAGACATAATTTATGTTTTCTTTTTATACCATATGCATGATGGTTGTAATGTATGTTTCAAATATATTATATCTGCAACCATTTTATTTGTTTCAAGAAAAACTCTTGCTAGTAGTTAATGAACAAAATGGACTTTGTTTTAATAAATGTTATCTTGAAATAATAAAATTGTTCCTTTAATTCACATCAATTCATAGTCAAATTTCTGTGAATCTGATGACTTAAATTCATTTGCATTTAATGAAATTACCATTATTTTGTAGCCACTTGTAGTTTCATTTAATTTTGATTTCCAAAGTTAATGTACAGTTTTTTTATTCAATTAAAGAGTTTTGTTAAAATTTTGTAGTCTTGTGTTGGGCTCCCTACTTCTTTTAGCATTTTAAGCTTGTATAATTTCTGAAAGATTTTTTCCTGATATTAGTTACTCGGTCCTTTAATTTTATGTCAAGGGTACAATGCACTGAATGCATAGAAAGAATATTCGTATAATTCCCTCAGTACTATAGTAGGGGACATTTTGTTTTCTTATAATCTATTCATTGACAGAAAAAAAAGCAAACAATACCTGTGATATTTAAGTTTTTTATTTTAATATTTTGTTTATGAATTTTTACTAATTTGACATAACATACAAGTAATTTTAGCATTTTATAGATCACCATTGTGAATATTTTTATGAATATGTACAAATGAACTAGATAATAAAAAATACTGAAATATATTCTCACTATTGTCTTCTTTGTATTTGCCAGGGGGATCTGTTCGAAAACCACCCAAAGTTGAGCCTAAAGTAGAACCAAAGAAAAAGACTAATGGCAATGGTAAACCAAAACCGAAAGAAACACCCCCACCTAAAAAGTCTGATCCATATTTTGCCATGGAAACAGAAAATTTAGAGGTATACAAATAGTAAAGAAAATTCGAGATTTTTGTATTTAAATGTCCATTTGATAGACAAGTGTGGAGCAGAGTTGAAAAGTATACAAATTAAAATACAACAACCAGTAGGGGTTAATGAATATTTTTGAAAAGAAACAACTACTTTGCAAGTACATGCAGACAAGCACAAAACATTGCTTTTAAGTCATTCTGATCTTGGAGGATCCATATTTATATTATAACCATAAGACAAGAAAAGGGTAACAAAATATGTGTGGACAATATGCCATGTTCAGGATTCTTTTTTATGTAGATTAAAGTTAACATGTTATATTTAAATTCTGAGAATCAATTTAGTGGATCAGCAGTCAACAATTGAATTTTTATTTTGATATACCAAAACCACTAAATTTTACACTTGAAAATAAAACACTTGATAGAGTATCTGATACTTTTAATTCAGAAGAAACTCACTACATTTCAAGAAAACTTCCAATAGATAGTGATAAATACATTAATACACAAAAAAATCACAATAATTATCCAATGTTTTGTACAGTAGAACAGATAGCACCTACCACTAACAGCTGATGAGTACATATGGGCATTGTATATCTCTTTTGTGTTTTCTATCATATTGATTTTGGGGATTTCCCACAGTAAATATAGACTGCCATATCTACACAATTATAGTACATAGCTAGGGTATAAAGTAGTTATGCCACATATCAGACTTGAAGCATAACAAACAAACAAAAAAGTGCTGTGAAGTGTGATGTCTTGTCAAAGTTGATGTTAGGGCTTGATATAATTACAGACTGAAGGTACAGTGAGACCGTATGATAAATTCAATGCTGAACAAGATGCTGAAGTCCTTAGAAATGCTATGAAAGGACTTGGTAGGTAGAATTTACTACATAGGGTTTAATTTGATTTATTTATTTTATTTTATTTCACATGACAAACCGATAAATGGTTTGAAAAAATAAAACTGGAATTTAAAAGGAACTACATAGAATCATATTTAGAACCTTTAAGGGGATCTTGCATAGAAGTACATAGGATTTTTTGTATTGAAAATTAAATCTATTAAAGATAAATAATCATACATACTTTTTAAAAATAGAACATGTATATATTTTTTTTTTAAATAAGAAGATTAGGTATGACTGTCAATGAGACAACTATCCACCAGAGACCAAATGACTTAGAAATAAACAATTAAAGGTCACCAAAATGGCTTCAACAATGAGCAAAACCTATAATTCATAATGCACATTGTAAGCTATAAAAGGCCTCACTAGCTTATTTTCATAAAAGGATGGTTGCATTTCTGTTTCAAAATAATATGCTTTATAAAGAATGTTTTAAAATGATAGACATAAAAAAGGAAAATCAAAGGTCTGTTTCTGTGTTTTTAAGGTACATGCCTTAAAAAAAGTTGTCAGGAAATGATTCTCTCTAGATTTTTAAACATTTAAAATTCTACCTTTTTTCTTTCAAAAAGTATGAAAAAATAACAAGGAATTCAAAAATTACTTTTTAAAACTATATATGATATATGACAGGAAGTAGGAGTAAGAGGGCAAAATTTTATATGATACTACATAAACTAAACCAGAGAATTCTGAATATCTGACAAACGATCAAAAACAAGATCAGCTAACATCCTTAAAACATATTATGTAATTTATTTTACAGGGACTGATGAAGATTCAATCATCAATGTGCTAGCATACAGATCTAATCCTCAAAGACATGAAATATATACTACTTACAAAACAATGTTTGGAAAGGTAATAGTATTAGTTTTTGTAATACTGTCATTGAATTTTTTGTGGAAATAAAATTGAGAATGGAAATGGGGAATGTGTCAAAGCGACAACAACCTGACCATAGAGCAGACAACGGCCAAAGAATGGATATGATATGGTGAAATTTAGATAAATGACATATTAAGGATCAAACAAGCCAAATGTTCTCATGGCATACATGTTGTTGTACACTAAACTATGTTTGGTGTATGTTAGCCAGAAAACTATATAATTTATTGTTTATTTGTTAAGGGATGTAAAAGGAAATGTTGATGTAGTCAACAGAATTACCCGCTTTGCAATGCAAAAAAGGTGCTATTTACAATTTCAAAAATATTAAAAAGTAGAAAATTATGTGGTTTGGTTTCTTTCTCATTGTTTCATATCCACCATAAATAAAGTAATTTAAGTATTCTTTTATTTCTTCATTTAGAACTGCTATGTTTGCTGTTTTTTCTAATATAAGCCGCATTCTTGTGTAGATTCAAACGTTTCAATTTTTTATACACATTTAAATATATATGTGGTGAAATAAAAGCTCATGGAGTTATGTCAACTATTTTTGAAAATTAATTTTCTTTGCAGGATTTGATAGAAGATTTGAAGGGTGAATTAAGTGGAGGATTTTTAGATACATGTAAAGCATTGTTGATGCAGCCAGCTCAATATGATGCTTACTTGCTACGCAAAGCAATTAAGGTATTTAAAATTGTGTTGTACAAAAATGTCTTTGATTTGTAAAATAATGCAGGTTTTTTTTGTTTTATTTTGTCAAGCCTTCAACTTTAGTTTAATAACTTTCTTCAACTATCCTGGATCTGTACCAAACTTGGACAGAAGTTTGTTTATGATCATAAGATAATATCCAGAAGTAAGTTTTGTAAAAATAGAATTCCATTTTTTCTGTATTTTACTTATAAATGGACTTAGTTTTTCTGCCAGGAAACATTACATTCACTCTGTGGTTAACGTTTTTAAAATATTAATAACTTTCTTAAACTATCCTGGATTTGTACTAAACTTGGACAGGAGCGTTGTTTCTGATCATAAGATGGTATCCAGAAGTAAATTTTGTAAAAAAAATAAAATCAATTTTTTGCGTATTTTACTTCATTTTTATGGACTTAGTTTTTCTTCCATTTAACATTACATACAGTCTGCAGTTTAAGTTTTTAAAACATTTATAAGATTAAAAAAATAACCTGGATTTTTACCAAACTTGGACAGAAGCTTCTTAAAATCAAAAGAAAGTATCGAGAGGAATATTTTTATTGATTTTTTCCCTCATTTTTGTTGAGTGTGCGACTAACAGCTAAAGTAGGCAAGACACTGGGTTCCGCGGAACCCTTACAATTTTTCAGCTCACCTGACCTAAAAGGCCAAGTGAGCTTTTCTCATCACTTGGCGTCGGGCGTCCGTCGTCGTCCGTCGTCCGTCGTCGTCGTTAACTTTTACAAAAATCTTCTCCTCTGAAACTACTGGGCCAAATTAAACCAAACTTGGCCACAATCATCATTGGGGTATCTAGTTTAAAAAATGTGTCCGTGACCCAGCCAACCATCCAAGATGGCCGCCATGGCTAAAAATAGAACATAGGGGTAAAAGGCAGTTTTTGGCTTATTACTCAAAAACCAAAGCATTTAGAGCAAATCTGACAATGTAGAATTGTTAAACAGGTGGAGATCTATCTGCCCTGAAATTTTCAGATGAATCAGATAACCCGTTGTTGGGTTGCTGCCCCTGAATTAGTAATTTTAAGGATATTTTGCTGTTTTTGGTTATTATCTTGAATATTATTATAGATAGAGATAAACAGTAAACAGCAATAATGTTCAGCAAAGTAAGATTTACAAATAAGTCAACACGACTGAAATGGTCAGTTGACACCTTTAGGAGTTATTGCCCTTTATAGTCAATTTTTAACCATTTTTGGTAAATCTTAGTAATATTTTACAAAAATCTTCTCCTCTGAAACTACTGGGCCAAATTAATCCAAACTTGGCCACAATCATCTTTTGGGTTAGTAGTGTGAAAAATGTGTCCGGTGACCCGGCCATCAAACCAAGATGGCCGCCATGGCTAAAAATAGAACATGGGGTAAAATGCAGTTTTTGGCTTATAACTCAAAACCCAAAGCATTTAGAGCAAAACTGACATGGGGTAGAATTGTTTATCAGTTCAAGATCTGTCTGCCCTGAAATTTAAGATGAATCGGACAACCCGTTGTTAGGTTTCTGGCCCTGAATTAGTAATTTTAAGGAAATTTTGCTCTTTTTGGTTATTATCTTGAATATTATTATAGATAGAGATAAACTATAAACAGCAATAATGTTCAGCAAAGTAAGATTTACAAATAAGTCAACATGACTGAAATGGTCAGTTGACCCCTTTAGGAGTTATTGCCCTTTATAGTCAATTTTTAACCATTTTTCGTAAATCTTAGTAATCTTTTACAAAAATCTTCTCCTCTGAAACTACTTGGCCAAATTAATCCAAACTTGGCCACAATCATCTTTTGGGTTAGTAGTTTGAAAAATGTGTCCGGTGACCCGGCCATCCAATCAAGATGGCCGCCATGGCTAAAAATAGAACATGAGGTAAAATGCAGTTTTTGGCTTATAACTCAAAAACCAAAGCATTTAGAGCAAATCTGACATGGGGTAAAATTGTTTATCAGGTCAACATTTATCTGCTCTGAAATATTTAGATGAATCGGACTACCCGTTGTTGGGTTGCTGACCCTGAATTGTTAGTTTTAAGGAAATTTTGCTGTTTTTGGTCATTATCTTGAATATTATTATTGATAGAGATAAACTATAAACTGTAAACAACAATAATGTTCAGCAAAGTAAGATTTACAAATAAGTCAACATGATCGAAATGTTAATTGACCCCCTTAGGAGTTATTGTTCTTTATTGTCAATTTTTAACAATTTTCATAAAATTTGTAAATTTTTACTAACATTTTCCACTGAAACTAATGGGCCAAGTTCATTATAGATAGAGATAATTTTAAGCAGCAAGAATGTTCAGTAAAGTAAGATGTACAAACACATCACCATCACCAAAAAACAATTTTGTCATGAATCCATCTGCTTCCTTTAATATTCACATAGACCAAGGTGAGCGACACAGGCTCTTTAGAGCCTCTAGTTTCAAATATATGAAATTAAAAACAAATGCTTTGGGCAATTATTACTTACAAATCAGTAGGGTCAAATATATGTTTTTTGTTAAACTTTAATGTCTAGAAAAAATATCAACAGAATTATTTTCAGGTACTAAGAAATAATGAAGAAATTTTTATGTAGTAATTCATTTACATGCTATATTCGATAATCATTGAAGCTACTAGTGTAGTTAACAACTGTGAAGCAGATTTGTGATAAAAATTCTTTTGTCTTACTTATTTATTTGTGCTTCCATGATTTTAAGCCAATATAAGCAAATCTTTTTTCTTGACATTGTTTAAAATTTTTTTTGTTGGTTTCATTAAATTTAAAAGCAAATATATATTGACCATTCTGTTATTATGTTTTCAGGGTCTTGGAACTGATGAAGATGTGCTGATAGAAATTTTATGTACCAGATCAAATGCTCAAATAACAGAAATCAAAAGAGTGTACAAAGAAAGTAAGATAATTTCTAAGACATTATTTTAAGATAAGAAAGGTAGCATAAGCGTAAGAAATTTTCGATAGGGTCTGATTCTCTTCCTGAACAGTTTAAATTATAAAAACAATCATGACAAGCTCCTACAGGTGCACTCGACTCCAATCTTAGTTGACTAGGACTGTCAGTTTTCCTATAGAAGATTAGTGGTTTTCTTCCTGACTCCAGCTTCCTCCACCAATAAAAACTGTCCGCCACGAAATAGCCCAAAAGTTTAAAGTGGTGTTAAAACACCAACAATCAATCAATGATAAGCTTTTAACAAAACTAGCCACTATACTTGGGTACAATCAATACAACAAAACAAAAATTCCAAAGGGAGATAATTGACAGTATTCAAACAAAAATGGCTTGAGTAAAATTAACCCTATGACACAAATTTTTCTTATTCATAATTCGCCTTTTCAGAATCTAAAGGACTATGGGTAATTTCATTGTTTGTACACCAAAATGAAAATAATGTTACTTCATTGGATGGATTTCCATTGTTAAGAACGATAAACTTATCACAACGTTTTGGTGTACGCTTTTGAAAATATTACACAGGATGCATTAGATTCTGAACTGGGGAATTGAGTATTTCCCTAATGATTATACTTTATACCTTACAGAATTTAACAAAGAATTAGAGAAAGACATTATAGGAGACACATCAGGACATTTAAAGCGTCTCTTAGTTGGACTATGTCAGTCTAATCGTAGTGATAGTAATGAGGTTGACAGAAACAAAGCTCACCAAGACGCAAAGGCTATGTATGAAGCAGGGGAAAAGAAATGGGGAACTGATGAATCTAGATTTAATGTCATTCTTGTATCAAGGAGTTATCCACAACTCAGGGCAACTTTTGAAGAATATAAGAAAATTTCAAAGAAGGATATAGAGGATGCTTTGAAGAGCGAGATGTCAGGAGATTTATTGAGGGGATTCTTAACAATAGGTAAGATATTTAAATGTAAAAAAAAAAGTAAGATCACAAAAATACTGAACTCAAGGGAAAATTCTTAACAGAAAGTCCGTAATCAAATGTCAAAATCACAAGGTCAAGCACATCAAACGAATAGATAACAACTGTCATATTCCTGACTTGGTACAGGCATTTTCTTATGTAGAAAATGGTGGATTAAACCTGGTTTTAAAGCTTGCTAAACCTCTCACTTGTATGACAGTCACATCAAATTCAATTATATTGACAACAATGTGTGAACAAAACAAACATACATAATAGGTTAAAATATGAAATATAGGGGTACAGCAGTCAACCTTGTGTTATAATCTTAATCACTATTAAAAACAAATAAATATGTAACAAAGAACACACAATAGTAAGACTTGTGTATCAAACATTTTGTGATTTTCTAATTATTAGAGTTATACCCATATCTTTATGAAACATCTAGCCTGTACAACACATAATTTAAAAAGGTCACTCTGAGTTTTTTTTCTATGACAGATACCAAAACAGTTTAATATGTACAAGTTTTCTATCAATGAATAAGATTTTATTTAAAGTTTAACCTTTTATTTTTGTTATAAACTGAAAGTATATATAGAAAATAAAATAAAATTTGAAATATGTACTCTGTTATGGGATTTCACATCTGAATGAAAAAAAACCTATAAAAACTAAAAAAAACTGAAATATTTTCATTGGCCAATGTAAAGTCAGATGACATTGCATTTGAATTTTCAGTGCGATGTGTAAAGAACAAAGCTGGCCATTTTGCCAGACAATTACAGAAGACGATGAAAGGATTGGGTACTGATGATGATACACTTGTCAGAATTGTTGTATCTAGATGTGAGATTGACATGGTACAGATTAAAGAAGAATTCCAAAAACTTACTGGACAAACTCTAGAACAGTTTGTGGCTGTAAGTAAACCATATATGTGTTAATCAATTTTCTTACTACAAGTAATTGATTTCAGTTTTATCAATATATATAAGTTAAAATCACCTATTTATGGCAGTTATTCCTAATTAGCAACGTTGACTTATAAATCATATAAACAGCTTTTAAAATATGTGTCAAAAATACATGATTTTTCAAATTCTTTGTGTGTTAGAATAAAAGTACTACATGTACTGTAGTTAATATATTTTCATATCCAAAAAAACAGAGAGAGAAAATGTAAAAACACTGCATTGGAGTAAGAAAATTTCAATTTCTGGCAGCTAAAGAATAAATACTAATCCATTCAATTTTCTTAAACCTTCAGGTTATACAATCAATTTTATACTTCAGTTCTTACATTCTGTATGTAAATTGTTCTGGTGACAACTCTCCGGCAATCAAAACATATTGACCAGAATTTTGAAAAACTGCAGTCTTATGAAGAAGGGTTGTTCTCAAACTGATTCTTTATTTAATAATATTTTTTGGCAACCCTGCATACCAAGGTATCCGCTTTAGGAGTCTATACCAAAGTAATCACAACAGTGTTTTATTTATTTAGAATTGAAACATAGGGGTGAAACTTTGTACATGAAAAGTCCCATCAACCATTGTATATGCACATGTCCATATATACTAAATTGATTTTCATCTAGTCTTTTGTTAACATTTTTATGATCATTTTATTTTTTGGGATATTTGTGTGAATAATATTTATATTACAATGACAAAAGTAATCAAGATTGGATAAACTGTTGGCATCATGTTTTAGTCTTTGTCAGAATTACATCAGGATTCTTTTTGTGTTCTAAATACATCTCAATTTCACATTTAAAATTTGAAAATTATTCTTTATATTTCATAGGATGATTTAAGTGGAGACTACAGAAATATAATATTGTCCATAATAAACGGAGGTCCACCACCTGAAACTGCAGCTAAATGTAAGTACATTTGTACCAGTTCATCATATTTAAAAAAAAACTTTTTCTTTGTGAATTTGTGATTGTTTTTATAAGATTGCTATTTGTGCTATTTTAAATTTATATTTCTGTATGATATTATGTAGTTAGATTTTGGTCATTAGCTGTTGTTTCAAAAAAAGTTTCAGGATATGAAGAACATATTTAGGAAGAACTTTTTGTGCTTTTCATTCATAACATATAAGAAAAGTACTCATGTGATTGTTTTATTACTGATAAGTTCCGAACAACAATATGATATACATATTACATAAAATTTCTTCAATATTAGGAAATTATGAAAAATAGCTGAATTATTATGTACAGATATATCTTTATTCAGCAATGACATTCCATTATATTGGTTTGAATCCATATCATTTTTTATGCCCCACCTACATTAGTAGAGGGTCATTATGTTTTCTGGTCTGTGGCTCCGTTCGTGTGTTCGTTCGATCGTCCGTCCGTCGGTTCGTCTGTGCGTTCGTTCAGGTTAAAGTTTTTGGTAAAGGTAGTTTTTGATGAAGCTGAAGTCAAATCAACTTGAAACTTAGAACACTTGTTGCTTATGATATGATCTTTTCAATTTTAAAGCCAAATTAGACATTTGACCCCAATTTCATGGTCCACTGAACATAGAAAATGAAAGTGCGAGTTTCAGGTTAAAGTTTTTGGTCAAGGTAGTTTTTGATGAAATTGAAGTCCAATCCATTTGAAACTAAGTACGTATGTTCTCTATAGTATAATCTTTCTAATTTTAATGCCAAGTTAGATTATTACCCAATTTCGAGGTCCATGGAACATGGAAAAGGATTGTGCGAGTGGGGCATCCATGTACTTTGGACACATTCTTGTTAACATTAATAATTTATTAATTATTTATTACCTTAAGTCTTTTATAAATTTTCTAGCTGGCAAAGCATTTGTAGAAGCTGTCAAAAATAAAACAGAAGAAGAACTTGACGAAGAAGTCAAAATGGAGTCAGAAGATGTACAGGTAAATTGGTTTTACTATAATTACATTAATTAAATGTTATCTCTTTTTGGTTTAGGTTGCAATTAACATAAAGTTAGTACATATCCTTGACAAAAGGGAAGGGAAGATTGCTGATCTTCATCTTAAAATCAATATGAGTCCTTTAATACAAAGCAAAAGCTTATACCCTAAATTAAGGTGTTCTCAGTTCAGGTTTGAGAATGATTCTTGGCTGCATGACTAGATTTTTTTTTTATATAAATCAGATAACCAATTTTAGACAAAGTCTTTGCTTAATTTGATTAATTCAAGACTGCATATAGCATATAAATTTATGTTCTATGCCAGAAAATAAGAGTCAATTTTGGGAAAATATAGAGATGACTCATTTGATTTATCACTAAATAATTGCTGTGATTTTGTTTTTCATTTTTCTTTCAGTGTAACCATGTGATTTCTAATTACAAAAAATGTATTAAAAATAAAGATGAATAGGATATTAAAAAAGAAAAACATAAATACATAAATATGTTGTTGTTGGTTGCAATTGGTTGGTTGGTGTCATTTATAGGTCGATATACAATTTGAATTTAATACACACATGCATATTTTAATAGGAAGACCCTACTGTAAAAGCAGCAGAAAACTTTAATGCAGAAAATGATGTAGAAGTTTTAAGGAAAGCTATGAAAGGATTTGGTAAGATTATAAGATATTAAACTTTTTTGTATTGTCAAAGAGGGGCAAAAGATAACCAGGGAGACATTCAAAGTCATAAATCGAAAAATAAACTGACAACATCACGGCTAAAAAAGAAAAAGACAAACAGACAAATAATAGTACACATGACACAACATAGAAAACTAAAGACTAAGAAACACAAACCCCACCAAAAACTAGGGGTGATCTCAGGTGGTCAGGAAGGGTAAGCAAATCCTTAATAATTGAATTAAAATTTTGTCATAATTTTTTTATATCCAAAATTGTTTTATATTTAACTTATACAATTTTTTCAACAAAGACAATATCTTATTCAAAAAGACTTCCAAAATGATTAATTTGTTTTTCATTTTTTTCAGGAACTGATGAAAAGGCTATCATAAATGTACTAGGATTTAGAGACAATGCTCAAAGATTAGAAATTGCCAAATCTTTTAAAACTATGGTTGGGAAAGGGTAAGGAAAATTCTTAATTGTAAATAGTTCTATCTTTTATCATTAAATGCTCTCAATGATTTCAAGAAAGGAGTTTGTTCTCAGTATATGAATACTCTTGTTTACAAATGACCACAACACAAATGTAGATTAGGGTACTTGACCATTACTGTATGTTGATTTTAAATTTCAAAAGATTACACTTGATATGACTATAAATTTGCATATTTGAAAATTACTTAATTAAGATAACAATGACATTGCAAGGCAGTTAGAACATCAAGTTATAATCTGCCACTGTTGTAAATAAAACATTCTAACATAGACTTCTTCTTGTCACAACAGAAAAAAAAATGATGTTGTTGAGAACAAATTCTTGTTTTGCAAACTTCTTTCAGTCAGCCGTTAATTTGAATGGTTAAACATTAAGGTCAGTAATAGTAATATCCCAAATTTTGAAAAAAGGTGTATTAAATCATCAAAGATTACAACAAACCAGATATAACTACACATTTATATAAAGCAATGTTGAAATAGATCATATGTCATGAATTATTTCTTTTACCAGGATTTGATAGATGAGTTGAAGGGAGAATTAAGTGGAGGACTGAAGAAACTATGTGTAGGGTTGTGTATGAGTTCACCAGATTTTGATGCCATGAATCTCAACAAAGCTATCAAGGTTAGCATAAAACTAAAATGAATGTATTATAAATCTCAATATTCAGCAACTATTGCAAGTATTTGGAACATACTTAAGTGCTTAAGACTTAAGTGTGATTCCTTCACAGCAGTGTGCTAGCATTTTTCACCAGTTGAACAGTTTCATTTTTTGAAACAAATTGAAATTGGATCAAAATTAAAATTTATTGCAATATTCGCTGATACTTTTTTTGCATTTTGCATCAACTTCATTTAGGGATTTTTAAATTTGCTTGATGGAGTTAAATGTGGATAGATCCAAGTTTTACATATTTGTGAAGATTTATATTTGCTTTGTTTTTCTACATACAAAAGACACAACAGTTTTAGATGAATTAAACAGGAACTATCTTAAGATCTGCCATTAACCCTAAAAACTAGCAGCAATGAACCGAAACAAAAATCAAAGTATTACTAGATTTTCTAGCTGATCAGAGGGAGGTTGTTAATACTTTCTAGTGTACAAATGTTTTAGATTGAACATAGGAAAACCAGACAATGTCTAAACATGATCCAATTTATATTTTTCTTTGATTGAGATGCATTTTGGAGCCCCAAAAATAAATTCAAAAATTCATTATGATGTTCTTATTAATGCGAAAAATGCCACAGTATCAGGCTCACAATAATTACAAATCACATGTTAGTTTCATTGTTGATATTTCTGCACAATATCAATTTCCTGATAATTGCACTTGAAAGAAAATAACTAAATTTGAAACACATTGCAAATGGTTTAAACAAAGTGGTAATTTTATGCTCAATTTGAATTAACTTTAGAATAATACAACATTCAATGTGGTCTGGCAAGGCCTAACCATAATAATATTCTTGTGTATTTTTGTCAATCTAAGGTGTTTGTTGTCTAATTGAAAGTGCCATGTGATCTAAAATATTTGGTTCATTTCTTTATTTTTTAGTAGATATTTGATTGTATGCTAGTGTTATAAATATTTTGACTTGTATTTAGGGTTTGGGTACAGATGAACAGGTTCTAGTAGAAGTTATATGTACCAGGAGTAATGAACAGATAAAAGCATTTAAAGAGGCATATAAAAGATGTAAGTACAGGAAATAGGTTTCAGTTTTTAATGTACATATGGTCCAAGACCACAATTGTCCCTTGATTTTCATTGTCCACAAATATAGTCCCTAGTGTTGACAGTGGGTTACTTGCCAATATTTTTTATACCCCTTCCAAATTTATTTCTCCATGTTTTATGCCTCAAATTGCAAGTAGGGGGGTGAAATTACACTGTAAAAAAATTTGAGTCCAGAATTTTAAAGGAAAGTAGTGATTTGGTCCAGTTTAAAAAGGTTAAAAACTAGCACTTCCGAAGCTGTCAAAAGATTTCAAGACGCCCTAAACATAAAATTGTCCATATTTTGAGTTAGAGCCGATGAAGTTTTCTATAATTTTGATATAATTGTCCCAAAAGTAGTACAACACACTGTAAAAGTTTCATCGAGAAAGCGCAGGTGGGATTTTTAAATTTTCATTTATGTTCTAAAAGAAATTCACTACGAAATAATTGTGGTCTCGGACCTATAAAGGATACTTTTATCATGAAAACTTTTGTCAAGTAACTAATCCATATTTATTTTAAGTTTTCAATTTCATGTAACTAAGTTGGTAAAGGTTGAATAGAAGCCAGTTTACAAGTATCAATATAGCAAACAGTTAAAAGAAGCATATCACTGCAGTAAAATCATAGATATCAACAAGAACCCAAGTTCAATTATTACAAGCGAACAGAGATGAAAGTTGCAAAAGTGAATGAAATAACAACAAATTATAGGCAAAGAAATTCAAGAGAACAGCATATTGTAAATATTATATATCTTGAAAGTCATTTTTTTATTTGTATTTCACCAGAGTTATAAATAAGAACCTGAGATGTGCAACTCTTCTTATCTGTCTATGATTCTTAATGGTAGTTAACAGAATCATATGTAAATAATTTTCAAAGCTACTTGTATGTTTTTATTAAAGCTTTTAGCAAACTAAAATAATATATGATTTATAGTAACTCAGGATGTTATGTGCAGATCTCATACTATATACAGGATATTTGATAAGATTAATGTTAGCTATCATGGGAAGTTGAACATCTTGTGTTCTTGTTGATATCTATGATGTAACTGCAGTTATATGCTTCTTAAGGGCATACAATACAGTTACAGGGGAGGTAATGACGTTGCTAAAGTAAAATGTTATTTTCGCGACATCAAACTATGACATATTGGGAAAAGATGCATTTTTCGACTGATTTTTATCATTCAAACTGATTTTATTTGAAAACGAGTGCATGGACCCCTAATTTTTAAAACAGCATTTTGTTTCAGGGAGATCATGAGGACCAAATTTTATAAAACTGTAAATAGTGCAATTTTTTTAATTTTGATAAATATACAGCAAAAATTACGTTTTTTCTCTCAATTCACCACCATTTGATAAATATGAGTAATTTCTAAATAAAATATGCGTAATATTTTAGAATACTTATAAAATACAGAAATTACAAATTATTTAACAAAAAACAATTTGTGTTTATCTTTTAAAACAAAAAAGTTATGTCTTTCTCTCGGAAGGGAAAATACGGCCACGTATCCCAATTTTGAGCAAATATTCAAAATTTCAACCTCATTTAACTCAAAAAGTAACACATGAAGGTATACTTTTTATTACATATTTGATTTAATAAGGTAAAAAATAGCCTATATGCAAATTTTTATCAACTTGTAAATACGGATCAAAACTGTATTGTATGCCCTTAACTGTTTGCTATATTGATATTTCCATATTGATATACAAAAATAAATGTAGAATATAAATGTTTTTTTACTTTTTCAGTATATAACAAAGAGTTAGAAGCTGATGTAGCCGGCGATACTTCAGGAAATTTTAAACGACTGCTAGTCGGTTTATTACAAGCAAACAGAGATGAAAGTAAAGAATTTGATAGAAACAAAGCTAAACAAGATGCTCAAGCCCTTGTTGAAGCAGGAGAAAAGAAATGGGGCACAGATGAGTCGAGATTTAATGTTATTTTGGTATCGAGGAGTTTTGCCCAGTTACGAGCAACCTTCCAGGAATATGCTAAGGCAGCCAATAAAGACATAGAAGATACTCTAAAGAGTGAAATGTCTGGGGACTTACTCAAAGGATTTTTAGCTGTTGGTATGTTCTAGTTTATATTGTTCTCTTCATTTAAGGATGTACTTAGGTGAGGTTTTGGAATTTGTGTCAAATGTTCAGACTCCTAGGTGTTTTTCAATACAATACAAGGTCAAATATTTTGCCCCATAACACCCATTTATTTTTTCACATAAGACTTAATAGCTCATAAAAGGTCATTTACCAAAATTTTAGAAGATTCTTAATTTTCTATCTTATGATTTGAGACACAAGTAATACCAATGTTAATATAAGGTTAAAGTCCAAGTCCGCTTTTTCCCCGCCATATTTTAAATATTAAATATCTCGAAAAGGAGCTACATGACCTATCAATACTTTTAGCTTATTTTGATCCTTAACCAATGCTCTACCAGCTTATATTATCAGTTTTAAATTCTTGATTTATTTAATTTCATCTAAGTACATCCTTAAAGTAAACAATCAGATATAAGAAGAATCTTAAATGAAAGTACGTTTTAATTTATTAATTTGAAGTTATGATCTCCTTTCTTAGCATTCATTTCCATGATACATGTGTAAGCAAAAGAAATTTCACTATGAATTGTCTTCATTTACACAGACCTATATCCTTTTAAATAAGTTTAATCTGATTTTGTATTCAAACAAATATTATTCATTAAAATGCCAGAATAAAAGCAGGAATAAATGTTTAACCATAGAATTTGTAATTTATCAAACCCAATCAGGGTTTGTTATACAACATGAAATGTTGGGGGCAAGGACCTCTGTAAGAGTCTATGCATTTTAGTAGTGCAAGAATATTTTTGTTACCTTGGAAAAAATTTAATCTGATTTTATGTACCATGCTGTTTTTTATAATGTTAACTTAATGTTTTGTTTTATTCAGTGAGATGCATTAGAAGTAAGAGTTCTCATTTCTGTGATGAGTTATACAAATCTATGAAGGGCTTGGGAACTGATGATGATACGCTATGTAGGGTACTAGTGTCTAGATGTGAGGTAGACATGGTTCAAATCAAAGAAGAATTCCAGAAAAAATACAAACAAACACTGGCTATGTTCATCAGTGTAAGTATATGAATGAAAAGATTGATGGTTAGATGGCTGTTCATTACTCCATAGCAACCTTTCAACTGCATGCAATTAGATCTTTAAACCATTTATAAGAAAAATTATGTAATGATATTTAAACAATATCAATACGAAACTTCTTTGTACTAGACATATCTGCAGAAATGAGATTTAAATACTGTAAATTCAGAAATTATGGTGTGCATTTATTATTGCAATTTTGTCATTTTAGACCAAAATGCGATTTTGATTTTTGCGATAATGTGAAAAATCCTATTTATTTCTTCCAAAAAATTTAAAAATGCAAGTTTAAATTATTGCTTTTATTACCCTGTCACATTTTTCACAATAATAAAAACATCACAATAATTTCTGAATTTACAGAACCTTTTTTACAAAATAAGTAGTCCAGAGAAAGATTTGTCATCCAATCAGAACAGATCTTTTAAAATTATATAGTCATTGATTTGACATTTCTTGGAATAGAACTCAAGAAGCAAGTATTCTGTTACAACACTACCAAAAAAGATACAAGATAAAAGCATATGAGACATTATGCAGATATATAAATTCAGGGTAGTTAGAATTGATAGGGTCCTTACTAAAAGTAAAAAGGGAAATTAAAAAAAATAGCATTTGGTTTTAGAACAAGATGAATTTTAAGTATATTGATTTGTTTTAAGTAGAGTAATTTCTAAAAAAAAAAAAAAAGAGTTTCAGTAATAATAAGGCTGATGCAAGACAAAAAGAACATTATAATAATTAAATTTTAATAGTTGATTTTCTGGTTCAAATTAAAAATTTTAATTGAAAATGAATATGTAAGTATTTAGATTTTGCCTAAAAATTTGATTTCAATATTTACACTTGAATTACTATCTTTTATTCAGAATTCTGATTAAAAAAAATCAATTTTGTATTTTAGGATGATGTCAGTGGTGACTACAAAGATTTATGTTTAGCTTTGTTAGGAGAGCAACAACCAGCACCTGTAGAGAAGAAGAAAAAAGGTAATTGATTTTTAAGCATTCAAAATATTGAAAGCAAGTTGACATGGATTTTTTTTTAAGACATCACAGTTTCAAATTAGGCAATGGGAACTGCATATAGTGACAATTATTTAAGTCTCATAGTTTCATCTTTCTTGGGATTGTTATTGTGAACCCAATGAAAGTTTTCTACAGCAGTGCCATCTCTATTTGAACAGGCTATTTAAACTTTTGTAAGTTCACCTGTCCTATTGAATGAATGCAATAGGTATTGTTCTCTGTGTATTTTATTTGCTGGGACCTTTAAATTTCTTCGAAGAGAGATTTACCGCTCATTGATTTATTTACCCGAGTAAAACATTAATAAACGTTGATTTCTGACAAAACTTTAAATTTGATTTGTTTTTGTGTTTGACAAATAAATCTTGAAATGATAATGTTCAAACTAAGACCTACTTGAATGTATTTTATAACTAAACAAAAACAAAACAAGAATGTGTCCATAGTACACGGATGCCCCATCCCTACTATCATTTTATATGTTCAGTTGATGGTGAAAATGGGGTAAAATCTCTAATTTGGCATTAAAATTTGTAAGATTGTTAAAGAGAAAATGTGTACGAAGTTTCAAGTTGATTGGACTTCAAATTCATCAAAAACTACCTAAACCAAAACCTTTAACCAGAAGACCAACAGACGAACAAATGAATGGACAAACGAACGAACGGATGAATGAACGTTCACACAGACCACTAAACATAATGCCCATAAATGGGGCATAGAAATGCAAATTTCAATGGGAACATTTAACTTAAAACTTCTTAGAAATCAAATTTTTATGAAATCAGTGTTTGTATAATAAAGAGATTGATAATGTATTATTATTATTTAAAAATGCATCATCACAGGCAATTAATGAGTATAAAAAAAGTATTTTTGTCTACATATAAGATAATCTTTTTACTCACAAGTAATTTTATCAGTGAGTGATAGATTTCTCTTAAAAGAAATTTAAAGGTCCCAGCAAATAAACTGCACAGAGAACAATACCTATTGCATTCATTCACTAGGACAGGTGAACTTACAAAAGTTTAAATAGCCTGTTCAGATAGAGATGGCACTTTGGAAAACTTTCATTGAGTTTGCAATAAATGCATGAGGGACATGAGAAACACTCTTAAAATAGAAATGTTTATTCTTTCAACATTCTCAGGAACATATAACAACCCATATTTGATTAAGTTGAGTGCCTCCCATTCTGACACCCCATAAATTTGGGAACAGCCCTTTTGAAAATATGTACTTAATTTGCCTCGATTTGTTCAAATGATTCATTCTATAGTCACAATTTTTTTTAACAATGCTTATGGTTCAGGATTTTATAATTGTTTTTTTCCAGGATTTTTCTCATAAAGAATGGTGAAGTAATGATGTGGAACAGATTCCCAGAACTGTAATAAAGAGGCCCATTGAACTATTTATATATTAGATCTTAGAATAGGAAATATACTGTCATAGGGACCAAGCTTTAAATGTTAGATATAGAAACAGGGATAGTTTAAAGCTTTCGCATTTTACAACATTATATGATATAGAATATATTATTGTACTACAGCTAAATTATGTTATGGATTATGAATAGAAAGTTGTCTATTTGATGAAAAAAAATTCAAGGCTTATGATGGTCTTCTCAATATTTGTTTACTAAGGCTACTTAGATCTGAAGAAAACAAAACTAAATCTTGTCATTTTCAGTATAATCTCCATCAAGAATATTTCTTCAATTCATAAATTTTAATGTATAAAATTATACTTATTTTTTAATTTAAAAGAACAACAAAGGTACATAGGTTCAGGGATCTGTTTTAATTTTAACCGATAACATAGAACTCTATTTTTTCCTTTCTTTTATTTTTGGAAAAATAAGAGTCAGCCAATATCATTATAAGAGTATATGTTTTTCTCTATACTAATAATTTTCTGATAAAACTGGCGAAAAGAGACTCTTATACTTTAGGTTTTACTGTAAAACCTGAAATTTTACTTGAAATATAAGATATATTGATGGTAATTTGAATTATATAATGTTCCTAAGGATAATAAATGTTTTATACTCATTTTACAACTGTAGCCATGACCTGCCAAATGTCTTCTGATGCTGTTGTAGTTCATTATTTTTTTCCCCTTCATGCCTGTTACATATGTTTGTATGTAGCTCTATTTGTTTATTTTACTTACCTGATCATGTTTTAATTGTATCTTTTTAATTCCACTACATAACTTAAAAGATATTTTTATATATAATGTTCCTGAAATAGAGGGTTTTGTATTGATAGTTTTTCCAATGAGATGCATGAGATTTAAAAATATTAGCATACACTTTTTAATAATATAACATTCCGTCCAGTTTTATTTTTCTGAAAAAGAATAAGTGAAAGCTTTTTTGCAATTGTAAATAATTAAGTGTCTTCTTTCTAATAGATAATTTGTTTCTGGGACATTCCGTCTTGTGTTTTGAATTGTTAATGTCTTATTTAAATTTTATAAAAGGTAATGAAATAATACATTTTGCATTTAAATGTTAGACAAACTTAAAAGAAAGAATTTATAAAATTTAGTATGTTTGTATTGTCGCATGTTGATTACCTTTTGAAATCAGGGACTATATGTTTATAATTTAAATTTCATTGTTATATGCCTGTCAAGACATGTACCATAAAATATGATTTTCTATCTTGTCTTCCTTTTCCGAACATCAATTCAATATAAAAAAAATAGAAATTTTATAGTTATTCACATCAAGTTGGAAAATTGACAATTTTTTTTTATACAAAATTCCATTGACTGTCATCAAAAGCATTGGAATTGTTTTAGAATGTTGGGTATTGGCATATCATGTTTGATGGCAGAGCTTTTTTTATTCAGTTTGTTTTTCTAATAAAATCTTGTCTCCAGTTTTATTTGTAACTATCTGTGATAATTGTTTACTATATTTTGTAAATGCATGTCTTATTGTTAGTCTTAAATAATATATTAAATAGAAATAAATAAACAAGATGAGATATTTAGTTGACTGACCAGGCCATTTGAGGATCAGTTTCCTTGCTCCAGCATCAATGCCATATGTTTTTTATGTAACTCATGGCATATCTTAGCTTTTTCCATGATATCATCTGTTCATTTCTTATAAATTCTTCCCCATTTATGAACCGTAACCAAATTTTTTTCTAGGACTGTCTATCTGAGATATATATCTGATGCAATCATGTATTCTCAAAAAGGAAAGGGAAAAGGTTAAACTCAACCAAAACATCTAGAAAAAACTTGCTGAAGTCCAATTGCTTCAAAAATATGATGGTTTTGAACAATTGTTATATGAAGAAAGAAGATGTGGTATGATTGCCAATGACACAACTCCCCACAAGAGACCAAAATGACACACAAATGAACAACTATAGGTCGCCTAAAGGCTTCAAATATTAGATATTAAATGAGAAAATAAAGATGAAAGAATCTAAATAATTATTGGTTTGATAATGTTAGGTTTGTACATGGAAAATTAGGAAGATTAATAATATATGTTTTGTCAGTAGCCAAATTTCTGACCTTATAACTGCTAATGCTCTTTAATTTTTATTTTCAGCTTTTTTTTGTCAGCCCTCCTTGTGTTTATGTACATTACATATGGTGTTTAATTGTGTAATTAATAATTTCTGATCACATATGACTTTGACCTTATAATGGATATTAGACCCAATATTTTGTAGGCTATTCCTAGTTAGTAGCATTATTGTTATAGTGATTGTCATCTACTGCTGTTTCTCATATTTATTTTTCATTCTTTGTTTTGTATAGTTAGTTGTTGTGCTGTGCCTTTACACTACTGTTCCAGGTTAGGTGAGGGTAAGCACCTTCATAAATGTTTTTAACCCTGTCCAGTTTCTTTTTTTTACCTGTCCCAAATTAGAAGCTAGTGGTTGTCATTGGTTCATATCTGTCATATTTGTTTTTTTGTAAATCGTTTTGTTCTAAATTGGACACATTTTTATATTTAACTATTCGTTAAAGATAAAGGCAAGAGTAGTATACCACTGTTCAAATTTCATAAATCGATTGAGAGAAATAAAAATCCAGGTTGCAAACTAAAACCGAGGGAAACATCAATTATAAGAGAAAAACAACATAACACTGAAGTGTTGAGTTTTCTCATTGTTGAAGGCTTTACGATTTTCGACAAATTCTTACATACCACTGCATTTCAACTTTGGTTGATAGTTGTCTAATTGGAAATCATTCCATGTTGCCTTTTATTTCATAGAGAAAAAAACATAGACAGACAAACAGATTTGAATACTTTCCATTCGAAAATTATAACTGTTCAAATAATAAAGTTAAAAGATATAACAAACATAAATGCACAATTATTCAGTACATTTTTCGACACATTGAAAACCCAGATTGGCATTAAAAATCGTCCATGAACAGTGATATTGGTACAGTTCAGTAATTCAATGTGAAATATGCCAATTTTACCCTTTTCTTTTCACTGAGAAAATTTAAACTTGAATGCAACCAGTTAGGCGCTGTACAACGAATTTGGAGTAATATTCTAAAAGTTATCTAGAGTATTAGAAAACTGACCAAGCTTACATTAAAGAAGCTGGATGTTGTTCTTGTTGGATTTATTTGTTTTGATGTTTGTTTGAATTATGTAGTCCGTTGTGTTGTAAATCTGTGATTCATGTTGATGCAGTTATGACTGCTGGATCCAATTAGTGTCACATTAATCTATTAGTCTGTTTGGTTTGCTCACCCAACTTTGGCAATAAAAGGAAACTGTTGAAAGAGCTAATGTTTATATCCAAACAGCTAGCATAAAATTGCAACTAGTATTTTAGGCATGGATACATGATGAACATTACGCACATAAACAATCATCAATCTTAACCGATTGCACTGTACTTCACGAGGTATAAACATGTCAAATGACAAAAAAGTGCGAAATTTTTGTTATTTTACTTTTTTCTGTTACTGTTATATATTTGTGCATGAATTGATGGATTAGTGGCACGTTCTTTTGTGAGTTTTAGTTGGTGTATATTTGTATAATAGCACATTCGCCACCTACTATGTAGGTGTGTGAAAATATAGAAAGGCGATTCATACCCGTCGAAAGAAAGAACTCGTACAAGTTTGAGGGTTAGATGTCAGACCACCAATCCAGCAACTCTTGTTTATAACATATATGTAAAAGTAGCCCTTCCCTGACAAAACATAGTTCTTTTGATATAATTTTTACTTTAATTTACCAACACATTTGCAGAATTGTTACTTTTATTGAAAGAGACACATATGTAGACGAGCCAACATTTACTTGTCCTTGAGTTTGCATTAAAAATTGAGGATAAATACACTCCATGATATATTTATGTAAGATATCCAGTTTTTTTTAAGCAGTACTTGTCTTTTAAACGTTAGTATTTCCTTACAAGACTTCAAACATAGGTTAAAAATTGGCATGTATAAAGATGATACACGTACACTTCATGACATACCTGGTTTCTATAAAGTTTAACTTAAGGTGAAATATTTAGAAAGCTGCGAAATTTACAAAAATTGTTTGAATAGATAGAGATTTTGAATCGGTTTTCTGACAGCTATAGTTAGCTATAACATCTAGTTTAAGCCACCACGTTTTTTGGGTTTTGCCTGTACCAAGTAAGGAATGTGACAGTTGTGTTTCACTTGTTTCGTTGTTTGATAACGTTTGATTTTGTCAGTGTTTATGAACTTCCCCCTTTTGAATTAACTTTAATGTTTTTTATACTATTTTTGGCCATGAGAGCCATGTTTGTTTACTGATTAAAGAAAACACAAACTTTATACTAAATACCACACGGATCGTTCACTAGATCAACGTTTGGTTAAAATTGGCTATAGAAAAAATCAAAATTGACACCATCAAGAACAGATTTCCTAAAAAAATCAATATCGTTGCTCCAACTATTTATAACACGGATTTCTAGTCTAAACATGATATTATGAAGCCTTATTAAAACGTTTCTGAAAAAATAATTGTTTGCATGATTAATTTGTTTTTCTCTCTTTATTGTCTCTAGAACAGTACAGTCTAAACAAATCTTTTATATAAAAAACAAAACAAACACAAAACAGGTGATCATTATATAAGCAATTATTTTTCTGTGAACATTAATTAACATAATTAAATTGTGTTAGTCTTATTTTAAACATTACACGAAAAACTTATTTGCTGTAATTATTCATTTTCTATTCTTATTTACAAATACTTACAAATTTATTTCAAAAGGCATTAAAATCATAAAGGTTTTTTTTCTCACTTCGGAGACTCATTATGTTATTCTAGTATTTTTCCATGCATTTCCCCAATATCTACAACCTCAAATGCATGTCGTTCTGTCGCGGATTCGTCCATTTGGTTTTAAATAAAGGTCGTTTGATATGGAAGTTATACCAGCTTGAAGGGTCACTAGAGACTGAAGACCTGTCTTCCTCATGCGTTTTCCGTCTTTGATAACGCTTCGTATCACCATTTTTCGTCTTTGATAGTCTGACAATCGAAACGACCACCACAGTGATGAATATTATTAATCCGACGGCTAAAACGGTTGCAGAAGCTGCAATCGTAAAATTAGTTGTCTTGTCTGCCTTATTTGACTCGGCTGAATTTAAAGGTTTTGTTGCTGACGCTGATTTTCCCTGAGTTGTTGTTTCAGATGTTGGTTCGGTGCTAGATATTTTTATCCGTGTTGATTTGATATAAATGTTTGATAGCGTAGATTTGTCTGTAACAGGCTTGGTTTTTGGTATTTTTGTCTTAGAGGATTGCTGTGCAGAAGTTACTTCTAAATTTTTTCTTGAAGGTGCTGAATTTGTACTTGCAGTTGGCAATGATGATCTAAGTGGTTCTTTTTGACTGGTTTTGAATGATTGATGTTTTGTTGTTGGTTCGTTTATTCCTGACGGTGCTGAATTTGTACTTGTAGCTGGCAATGATGATTTTAGCGGTTCTTTTTGACTGGTTTGGAATGTTTGATGTTTTGTTGTTGATTCGTTTATTCTTGACGGTGCTGAATTTGTTATTGCAGCTGACAATGACGATTTTGGCGGTTCTTTTTGACTGGTTTGGGATGTTTGATATTTCGTGGTTGATTCTGTTGTTATTTCTGTTGAATTTAATACTTTGTTGAAAGTTCGTGTTGTTTTTATCGGAGTTGTTGCAGTTGTTTCTGATGGAGGTGCTGTGGAAGATTGAGAGTTCTGTAGCAGGTTGGGAATTGTTATTTTTGGTTCTGTTGTAATTTGTGTTTGCTTTTTCGAACTTGTCTTTGATGATGAAATTGATTGGGAAAGTGAAATGTATTGTGTTGTTTCCCCGAGACTTTGGTTCTCAGTTTGTGATGATGTAGTCGAACTCGATTGAAATAGTGAAATTGGTTGTTCTGCAGATCTTTGTATTGTGTCTACCGGACTTGTAGTTTGTGTAGGTGGAGTTGATGGCAACAGGTTTTGCTTTAAAGATATATGTGTTACAGGCACGATCGTTGACAAGTCTCTGGTTGTTATTGCTGATGAATGCTCTTTGGAGCTTGTTTCAACAGTTTGACCAACTGTTCGTGTTGTAGTCGCTGTCAATGCAAAAATAAAACTATTTAGTTATATAGAAAGAAATTCAAAACAGTGTGGCTGTGGCCATTGATTGACACATTAAATTCATCCATTGACTGGGACAATTTACGTGAACGTTTGTCTGTAACGACCACTGTTAACGACGTACCTACGATAGACATTTAAACTGTGGGGTCACCAAAGGTTTCTTAACGCCTTTAATTATAAAATAATTCGGCAAATTAATCAGGAATAACCTTTATGTTTTGATTTATATAATTGGTATAAATCAAAACATCGTGTTATTTCTGACTAATTTTTCGAATTACTTTATTAAGGTGTTGAGAACCTTTGGTGACCCCATAGTGTAAGTGTCTTTAAAAAGTACATAGTGAGCAGTGGTCGTTACATACAAACGTTCACCTAAATTGTCCCAGTCAATGAATGAATTTAATGTGTCAATCAATGGCCACAGCCACACTGTTTTGAATTTCATTCTAATAGTGCAGTGAATCACTTATCAGACTCGTACATTTTATATAAATCTTCACAAGACGCTAACGTTGTGTATATGAGATTCATCAGTGGAGCTCAAGTTAAAAAAGTTGAAAAGCCAAATCAAATTACAAATTTGGAATGCATTTAGAACAAGAAAATCCCAAAATTGTACGAAATCTGGTCAGCTAAGCATGGCCAATAAATCTTAGTGCTTAAAATAATCGTAGAATATATTGAACAATTAGTTATATTGAACCAATAACTCTGCAGATAGGCTGTTATGGTCCGAGGATACCATGACTGAGTAAGAATGTAATGACTTGTGTTTTGTGACGTGTTTGAGGTATGACTCTCCCTCATATAAAGCCTTGGTTTTCGTCCGGATTTGGCTATACTAGTTGGTTCTTTTTGTTTATATAATCTGACTGTTCGAAGATTGTATTTGGTTTTGTTTTTCCTATATTTTGCCATTGAGCATCATTAAAGAGACATTAATTGTCAAAAAGCGCATAATGACCACTACAATGTGTACCATGTACTGTTAATGATATTACTACAATTAAGTCGATACTTCTGCTGGTGCACTTTTTCACACTAAGTGTATCAACAGCCAAAATTAGTAGCTCATTTTTTTTGAACTGACAATACGGATATTGTTTCATTGAAATTGGCTATCATAAATCATTGAGCATAATCCAAAGATAAGGAATACATTTCCCTCACGCATAGCAAATTCGTTGTCCTGGTTGTGACTTTCGATCACAGAAGAGAGCCATAAGTTGTCAAAATACACAATCTATCAGAATTTTAACTTATTTTGTTGTAGCATCTAAAATTGCCCCTTTCTCTTAGTGACACGTTATTTGCTTGTTCATAAAATGTTTCAGCACCCAATTCAATAAGTATATTATATTAGACACTCAAACAGCACACTTCGGGTTGTTTCATTTTACAATTTTGTTACGAATGTATCTTGATCATCGCTTATTGTATGACGCACAAGAACTAGTTTCGCTAGAACCGTATGCAATGTTCTTGTATGTTGAAAGAAATTATCACTGATTAATACATTGTATGGCAATTCTCAAAATAAGTACTTACCAATAGTACATGTTGCATTAGTATGATCCCATTGGCCATTGTAATTGCATTTGATTTCAACTGCCAACCTAGGCAAATATTTGTCATTACATGTCAGAATGGCTGTAGAACCATTTTGAAAACCACTAACATTCCACTTACCATTCTGTACATGATCTGGGTTTTTACACTCTATAACATAAATATATATATATATGGTTTATATCATTAAACAATTATTAACGTTCTTTTTTTATAACAATAATGGCTATCTATAGGTAAGGAGTTATCACATTAAAACAACTTTCATCTTCTTAGCATCACTCTATTCCAGTGTTGGTGTTGATAACACAATGGCTTGTTAATTGTTGCCTGCTGAATCATGACCATTCACCATCAGTTTCAGTGTTTGTGTCAGTAATAATATCCGTCTCTGACATTGTTTTGTCAGTTTCAATTTCAGTGTCAGTATTATTTTCTGTCTCGGTTAAAGGGTCTCCACTATCAGTATTTTCAGTGGATACAGAACTTGCTTCAAATATTGCTTCTTAGTCTTCTTCTGTTTAAATACCAGGTGAGAATACCGAATACTGTTTTTGACTACATGTGTAATTTTAAAACCGTTAAGGTGTTAAGTAATTCTGAAAACTATTGTTGTAATAATAGAAACATAATTCTTTTTATATAGATATAGGAAGATGTGGTGTGAGTGCCCATGAGACAACTCTTCATCCAAATAACAATCTCAAAAAAAGTAAACCATTATAGGTCAATGTATGGTCTTCAACGCGAAGCCTTGGCTCACATTGAACAACTAGCTACAAAGGGCCCTAAAATTACTAGTGTAAAACCATTCAAACAGGAAAACCAACGGTCTAATCTATTTAAAATTTAAAAAAAACGAGAAACGAGAAACACGTATAAATTACATAAACAAACGACTACTGTACATTAGATTCCTGAGTTAGGACAGGTGCAAACATTTGCAGCGGGATTAAACGTTTTAATGGATCCAAACCTTCTCCCTTTTTCTGAAACAATAGCACAAAATAGAAAAACACACGGTAAAATATCAATTGGCAGGATTAACTCAATCAAAAAAACGTACATTAATAACATGTATGAGGTACTTTTGAACGTGTTATAACTTGTATTTTTGCATTGGACAAATTAAAATCGCAACTTGTACTATATACAAAGTCAAAAACATTATATATATCTAATTGTAATTTGTACACAGTTTAACTTAAATTCACATATAACTCGTACAATATTTCACAATATTATTTTTTTAAAGTACCTACACACACTATAGAATTGGTATTTGATGACAAAATAAAAAACATTATTATAAAATATAAAATTACGAGACAAGAAAACTTTATTGATACATGAATGGCAGTTTATTCTGATATTTCAACAGAACTTGACACTGGTGACAATTCTGATTAAACACGAATGTGTCCCCAGTACACAAATTGCCCTACTATCATTTTCTATGTTCAGTGGACCGTGAAATTGGGGTCAAAACTCTTATCTGGCATTAAAATTAGAAAGCTCATATCATAAGGAACATGTGTACTAAGTTTCAAGTTGATTGGACTTCAACTTTATCAAAAACTACCTTGACCAAAAAACTTTAACCTGAAGCGGGACGAACGGACGAACGGACGTACAGACCAGAAAACATAATGCCCCTCTACTATCGTAGGTGGGGCAAAATAAAAAATATTAGCCCCAGTGACTATAATGATAGTATAATAGAAATTGGCCCCAATGACAATTCTGATAGTATAACTGAATAGGCCCGAGTTACAATCAGATTGATACTGACCTTCAAACAACAAACACAAGAAAAAACGCTATCTGGCCAACAGATCCAAGCAGTATATCAAACCAAGAAAACTTTGGCTTTACACGACTTGATGGTTTATCGATAAGCTATGTTTGACGATACCGACCAGCTGATATGTATGGCCATCAAAATTAAAGAATTGACCCTTCGCTCGTTTCAGTGTTCAATATGTCTTTTATGCCATAATGAAGTTACAGAACAATACGAACCAAAATGAACTTAAACATAAGTGAGCACCATTAATATGCCTAATGTACCAATATATACCTTCTTGGTATAGATCATGTACATGCATTTCCCCACCTGTCTTATACACGGCAAATATTGAAAGGTACTATCGATAAACAAAATGAAATAGGCGCTATTGAAAGAATCATATCAGCTCAAATGAAAGATATATTTATTTTAAATCGCTGGAAATGTCACACGCCCGTGTATGATCTTGGCCCAACTGATCCTAGGAATATATTAGGTGTAATTATTGAACTTGGAGGACTGAGAATCGCATTGAAACAGCTGTAGGAATCCTAACAGGATATTTTGTCGAGATCAAATTGAAGCATTCAAAGATATATCTGTATTCGCAGCAACGGTCATGAGCTGCTATATGACGCAGTCAAAAAGTTTTAGTGGTCGGGGGTTTCTTTCATGAAAATGCCAAAAAGGCAAACGATGTTGTGCAATTCTTAATGCCATAATTCACCCGCATGCTGAAACAAATGATACATACGAACTATTTTTGTATTTTGTAAATAAGGTTTATTGTGTGGTTATTCATTAAAAAAATCTAAAGTGGGTACGTATCAATGCTCTTTTGTATTTGTATAAAAAAATCAAGTCCATGCTATAAATTAATTTACAAGTTATAAGTGAAATGTAGTCAATTGTATGTTGTTTTCCTTGTACAAATCATAATTTTACCAAAATAATAACTTGTACACAACATAAAAAGCATAAGGTAATTGTTAAATAAGAAAATCTTAATTATTTGGTCATTCAGGTTTATCATTCAGGCAGATGTTTTTATCTTTGATTATGCGATTTAAATAAACCTGCAAACTCTTTGTCAAGGATATAATAACAATTATTCTTTCTTCAATTTTAATTTGAACGTTAATTTACAAACGCGCACTAATAACCAGCATCTTTGGAATATAATATGTCAAATTGAATGATCATTTTGATTTATCAATCGTCATTTTTATTTCAATTAATCATTCCCTAGCTTTGCAATGACGTTTAAAAGAAGAAAGAAAGCATTAAAGATATAGTTCCCTGCCTTAAGTAAAATATAAATGTCGCGAACAAAATGCAACTACAGCGAAAATTCACATATTTGCCAATCTCACATTGTGAATTGATGTGTAGCTTGGTGACGCATTGCATTCATAGAAGTTCTTCGATTAGTTATTATATAATCATATAAGGTATTGTGAACAATCTGTGTCAACCAATAAATTTAACTAATGACTAATGAATTATGAAATTTGATTCACATATAAAGGGGAGGTTGGGGGCCCGGAAGGGGGGATATTGCCCTCAATGCTTTAGCTAGTCTGTGCTGACCTTGCCTTTCTTGTTTATCTTTTTGTTTGTCTTATAATTTTGTTATAAAATTGTAATATAGACTTATCTTGTTACTTTTAATCTATACCCACGTAATATAAATGTATATTATAGTAATTTACCTTCATAACAATGAATGTCATACTCTGTCCATGTATCGTTATCTGTACAAGAGGTGTCAATTTCTTTTCCATAAAACCCATTTTTACATCTGAGAGTTCCCTGTTTCCCATTTTCTTCTAAGTCTGGTAACCATGTTGCATTTGGAACTGATGGAGGTCCTCCACAATCTGGAACAATATTTTATCTTATATTTTGGATTGGTAATTACACAGTTGATTCAAAGCAATTAAAAAAATAATTGTTAAATGAATCAAATACGTGAATATTGGACTAAAAAGTGTGTCATCACAATAACAAACCCATTTATTAATTCTACATTTTTTTTGATAATTCTTGATCACCCTATAAATACTCATTTAGTATTTTTTGCTGAGTGATTTTTTTATCTCATCATCAGCGCAAACTGTTTTTGAAATACCAATAATTTCACAGTAAGGTTTTATTTCATTTGGAAAGTGCTGATCACTCAAACATATTTGCTTTAACAGAGAAGCGGAAGATATCAAAGGAATATACAAGTTTGTTATAAGTAGAAAACAAGCTTTCAATGTCATGGATAGACATCGAAAAACGACGAAAATACAAACAGCACACACAACACAACATATAAAATGCGGCCCCTCCTAAAACAAACCAACTTGGAGTTATTCAATGTGCTCCAAAATAATAACAAAGACATATTTTACTATCATAAATAAAAACATTTCAAAAACTTAAATTAATGGGGTAATGCTTGTATTCAGCTTGACAATATACATATATTTGTTGCAGCAGTTGACTATCTTTTACTAACACATATATCTAGGCACAATGTCTTTATTGTTTAGGTTATACAAGTTTACATTGAAAGATTACGCAGATGCAAATTGTATGAATATAACATTTTATAAGAGGAGAACCTTATAAACATAATGTGCTGGACTTACACGGAATACAGGATATATTGACACTTGACCAGTTTCCATTGGATGAACATGTTCGTTGAACATCGCTTGGATAATAATATCCTTTCGTACAGTTTAACCATGCAATTGACCCCTCTGTTAATCCGTCAACTTTCCATACTGCATTACTGGTGTTGGACGGAAATCCACATGACACAACTTGAAAATATAAAACGGTTTAAAAGACATGCGTTACTGTTTGTACACAATTTATGTGTGTGAAACTTCGCGTTTATTCAATACACGTCTTTACAAAGTTTTGATTTAAAAAAAACCCCACAAAATCCAATAGAACATGTTTCTGAAAGAAAAAAAGATATGAACCCTAACACATAATTTAGATCTAGATTAATAAAGTAACACATATAAACCTAGACTCTTGTGATATGATGTGCTTGGTGTATGCAGAACATTGAATTGATAGGTCAAAGTTATGTTCTATACTGGAAAATTGCCTAATGCCTCGCTTATTTAACAGTAACAGTAAACATTGAAATATTTTTTGAGAATTTGTTTCAGTTTTATTGTTTTTTAACATGAAAGTAATCATATAGTTCTTAAAGTCAAAGGTGATAAAAGAAAAAATATACTAAAACGTTTTCATTTTAAAATACAAACACGCTTTAAGAAAATAATGGTGGTAAACTTCGCTTGATGCAATTGAACCTTGGTTCCAGTAAAATGCCTCAATTATTGCGATATTAAGTCAAGACGTATTATTTGAAACATATCAATGAGATTCTTTGAGTGTTGCAGTCCACAAACAGCGATACCGTCGGTATGAAGTCAATTTACGTTATGAACAAAACTAATCTAACTTTTCAAAGTTGGTGTTTAACCATTTGTTTTACATTTTCATGCATACAAGAGTTACGAGTATAACGCTAACAGCATAGCAACCTCTGAACACAACAAATAAATGAACATCAATGAAACTACCATCCAATTAACAATAATTTTAATTACTGCCCTCAGATCTGTTCTTTGTGTCATATTAGTGAAGCACATGAAACAGCTTACTACATCCGGTCTGCGTTTAAAAATGTTTTACTGCATTAAGTCGATCAGATTAGTTAAAACGATTTTCAAAAACTAAAATCACAAACTCCGAGGAAAATTCAAAACAGAAAGCCCCATATCAAATGTCAGTGTCGAAAGCTTAAAATCCTCAATCAAATGGATACCAACTGCCATATTCCTGACTTGGTACAGGCATTTTCCTAAGTAGACAATGATGGATGAAACCTGGTTTTATAGCTAGCTAAACCTGTCACTTGTATGACTGTCGCATAAAATTCCACTGATTTTTAAAGTTTGTTCTTATGTTGTACTGTTACACAACTGTCCCCGATAAGAGTATGTTTGGCGCCTTCAGATATGTCTCACCCCTATCATTTTGTATGTGTATGTTTAAAGTCAGGAGCCTGTAGATCAGTGGTTGTCGTTGGTTCATGTCAGTTATATTTGTTTTTCGTAACACCTCTAGCGTCGATTTCTAGATGTAAGTCAAGATGTGAGGTAGTCTTAACTGTATCTGTAGTATCCTTTATCTCATGTTTAACATAATCACAAAAGTTTTATTTATTTAGTGAGAGAAAATCACCTATAAAGCGAAAAGTAAAGTTAAAAGATACTGCAAATTTCTTTTCTTTCTTTCTAAAAGGTACCTGTACCAAGTCATTCTCATAAGAATAAAAGAAACAAATTAACAAGAAGAGAGGCACAATTTGCTCCTATAGGAATGCCGATAGGTTTATTAAAAAACGACCTCAAATGTTTTTATACTTTGGCAAGATGAGTCTTAGATTGTATGATCATTGGATTTTAAGCATCCACATCTCATTCACGCCATCTCAAGAATATATAGTTTTACAATTACTTTGAAGTCCGGCTTTTATTGGTGAAAAATTACTGATAAAAATTTAGAAAGAGGTTACGTGGATCACTTGGAAGATCCAACAGTATGCCGTAGTTTGAAAGAACGCTTATAAAATTTAGGTATCCAATACATTGATGGAAAGTTCCAGTTCTTCATCTCATGTTAAATTTGAAAGGAACATAGAACTATGATCACCCAGGATTTTCTCTTTAGGTAAAGTCGCCTGGGATATATGTTGAGTTTTCAAGTGAAGAGTCAATACCAAATTCAATTATCAAGCAGTTTGTATAAGGAGATTTACTGACAAAAACGATGTTATTTGGAGTTTTATTATCGGAAACAACAACATATTTGTCATTGAGGAAAGACAAGTGGTTTTAAATATTATTGCGCCTTGTGAACAAAATGCAATAGAGACTTCACTGAAAATCAGATCTGATAAAAAGTATTTACTAGTAACTCATATTTGTTTTGTAAAACAGACAATGATAAACACAGCTTGGTGTACTTACCTGGAACAGTGTTATTTAGCAAATCGTCAAAAGCATCTGTCCAATCTGCTGACATTTGACCAAAATCTCTATTGTTTGTCACCAAATAATCGTAGATACATTCAGTCTTCGATCCACACACATCTGTTATATGTGTAGGAACATTCTCAGGAATTTCAAATTTTGGGTTGAAGTTTTTATTTTGATATGAAGAGTATGTCTTCCCTCCTTCGTACGTAAATAAAGATTCGCTTTCTTCTATTCTCCCTTTTTTTTTAAATGAAAATTCATCTATTAGTGGATTCAAGAAAACATTAACAAATTAATTACCTCTGTTGGCATATCTTTCCAAAAAGTGTAAAATCAGTAAATGTCACGTAAACATGGAATTAGTTGTGGTCCATCTTTAAATATTTAATATTTAATCGAGAAAATATACCGCTGATTTATGGACATTTTTGAAAATGTGATAATTTATTGTGACTTAATGTCGTGAAGTTAAATCTCAGACTCTTCGATTTCAGTGGCATGTACTCATAAATCAGGACATCATACAGATTGTGTAAAGCAAAACAATTATATTTCAAACATTTGCACTTCCCCTAAAAAGGTTTACATTTAAAGTTTGACTTCATGGACATTTGAAAAAGTTTTATTGTGACTTAGTGTCGTGAAGTTAAATCTCAGACTCTTCGATTTCAGTGGCATGTACTCATAATCAGGACATCATACAGATTGTGTAAAGCAAAACAATTATATTTCAAACATTTGCACTTCCCCTAAAAAGGTTTACACTTAAAGTTCGACTTCATGGACATTTGAAAAAGTAAAAAAAGTCTTTCCTCATTAATCAAAAAATTTTCTGCTACTTTTTTCAGAGCATTAAAGGAAGAACATAATAACTTATGTTTTTTTTCTGTAATTTATGTTGTGAAGACCCTTGATAGTGTTTAATAATCGAAATTTGACTGGATTAGCAAACTTCTAAGCCATCAACTAAACAACCCATGGTATGTTTGTGATGAAGGGAGAATAGCCGCAAGCTAAGCTATGCATTTTTCGTCGGTTAAATTATAAATCAAGTATATTAAGTGGTGTCTTTGGAAGCAAAGGATACTTACATGATAATCCAAATCTATGATGAATATCCGATGCTGACGCATTTCCGTCAATCACTTCATTGTGTTTAGAAACAAGGTCATTGTCCTTGATACCATCATTATCTCCAAAAAGACCAGTAAGATTACCTTAAAGCATGCAAATATAAAATGAATGTAGGATAATTCTTGAATCTTATGTAAGCTTCTCCATATTTTGCTTGTTAAACAGAACATTCTTTTCTATCGCGTCATTTCACTGGCTTTCGATCACATTCGTTTTAAAACTTTTAGTGACCTATAACCATTATTGATTTCGAAAGAAAATACAACCAAGGGGACATGGCAAACAACTGTTTACCTTATTTGGACCGCTCAATGAATAGCTAGTGTTGCATTTTAGTGTTTCTGTTGTGTCGTTGTTCTCCTCTTATATTTGATGTGTTTCCCACAGTTTTTTTTAGATTGTTAGCCGGATTTGTTTTTTCTCAATCGATTAATGAATTTCGAACAGCGGTATACTACTGTTCCCTTTATTTAACCGAAGTTTATATTGATTAGATATTATTTCTTGAAAATAAAATAATGCTGGCGTTTTTGTCAGATTTGTACCTTGGTTTGAATTTTCAAATCAGTTTTCCTTATATTTGTATGTCTGTGATTTATGTTTTCGTATTTTTGACTGTTTGGTTCCAATGACTGTAGTCCATAGATAACGGAACTGCTTTCATTTCCGGAGAACATCATTTATCACACTCTATGGTTTTATGTAAATTAATCATGCATGTGGTGCCATATATAGTTTTCTGTGTTGTGTGATGAGACCTAACTGATCTTTATCGTATTGTCATTGTTCCATCTATTCCTGGTATCATCTGTTGTTTTTTTCGACTAAGGATATTTGATTACCCCCCTTGGTGTATTGGTCCTCTTCTTTGTCAATAGAAAAAGTTGACCTACCTCAGTTAATTATATAATTAGTTTTGGTCAAAAAGGTTATCTTTCTTTGACTTCCTTACTTTTGATCCTAAAATATTTCCTCCATAAAAACATCAAACATTTTTTTCGAATATAGAATATTCACTTATTTTTTTTACTTAGTTGAAGTTATTCTAACAAACCAAGGGTAATTACCTGTACCTGTTTGCTTGTCAGCAGATGTTAATATTATTAAATTTAGAACATTTTGTTTACTGGAAGATTTAATGGAGAGCCCTTCTGTGTAAAAAATTGTAACTACTGTAGGTGGGTTATTTGAAATCTTCTCAATAGTTGTTCCTGAAAATTAAAATATAAAATATATATTTAATTAAATAAAATAAAATAAGGATAAACTAAAGTAACATACCGGAAATTGATAATATATAACAAGAATAAAAAAGAGGTATATAATAACATTCATAAACATTTTGTAGAAATTATTTTTAACCACAATATATTATTTTGAATTTGACTTTGAATTCTTCTGAATTTCACAGTTTAAAAAAAGGTCAACGTTTTAATTAAGATCCCAAATAGTTTTACAAATCTGCCAAAAATATTTAATTATAACCTTCAACAGAAGTGACCTTGCTGATAGACGAATCCAGATCCAATACGGTACCGTTCACAAGAACATCAACACCACGTATCTGATTAGTCTGAACCTCAATAATGTCTGCTCCTGGATATGGTCGAGCAACAAATGATGTTACAGAACTAGCTATGAATATAAAGCTATTATGTTACATTTTTGATAGTCACTGAAATATATAATATGTATACATATAGACGTCTATAAAAGGAACCAACTATCAAATATTATGTCCACCTGATATTCAATAATAGGCGATTCTGTGTAAATAGGTCAACAATTATAAAAGTCTTAAGATTTGCCCAACGGTTCTTATATGAGATGGTCATGTACAAAGATGATGTTTTAAGATCGTGCTTAAAAACTATTTCTAGACAATTTCTACGATAATTAAGGATATTTACATTTCAAATCGTATACATGCACAAATAATGTGTTAAATAAATTAATTACCACTACTACTGCTTCTGCTGCTGTAAATTCTAGTCTCGCTTAACAAATGAAAGTGCATTGTGGATATATTCCTTGTAAAAATATCCTTTTAAAAACTAGTATTTTACTTTTTATAGCAACACAATGTTTCTAGCAGTCACTATGAAAGAAGTATTTGGTAATATTTCTTTTAAAAACACAATAAGTTAATTCATTTATGCACCTTCCTACTTCATGTTAACCACCTTGCAGAATTGAATACATTTCTGACCAATTGTGTGTGTGTGTGTGTGTGTTTTATATCTTGAACGGAGCCATCCGATTTAAATATTAATTCAATACACAATGATATTTTTAAATCTATTAGAAAAAGTATAAATGTTCCTTAATTATAACAGTTGAAGGATAAATATGTTAAAAATTCCAGCTGAAAAATTGAAAAGTAAAACTCCGAATAAAACTTGCAAACAATTGTCGTTTTTAACCTTTGGTCAGTAATGAAGCTGGGAAAAAATAAAAGGATACCTCGAGAACTTCCAATTTGCTCCATTCGTAGCTGTAATGACATGTTACCATTCGAAAGCGCTGCAAATTCGCCAGCAGGATTGAATGTATAAGCCTGACCATCAAATGTCACAAAATGTGGATCACCTGAAACTCGAGCTTAAAAAAATATCGTAATAGATATGTCAATTTATCAATTATAGAAGTACTCATGGATTGCCATTTAGAATTGAGCAGACATTCATATTTGCTAAGTTTTATATCAAATATTATCATGTGTGTATGTGTATGTTTGTGTAGGTGTGTGTTTGTCATGTATCATGCACTGATGGATTTATGAAAGTTAGTGTTGTTCATTTCTAATGTCAGATATAAAACACACATAAGTTGATTGTTAGATACTCAAAAGTATTATAGTATAGACCATTTTCATTTTAGAATCATGTTTTATCTTTCATTTGTTTTGTTTCTTTACTATTATTTTAAAATAAAAATAAAAGTTGTCTGTAAAATTGTCAAAACAAAACTTTATTTTCCATGGAAAAGTATATAATCCCGATTCAAATTGCTATTTAAATAGACTTTCTTATACTCATTAGAACTTTTGCTAATTACCTGGTCTTGGTGGAACATAGTTCAAGCATGAGTTGGGTGGCCGTCTGGTATAAAAGGATGCACAGTTGCCGAAGTTTGAATTAACCTCTACCGAGTCCTCTGCTGTAAAGATGCAACAGTGTTTGTATGGTATTGTGTCATGAACAAAGTTAGAAAAGAATGGAATATTTTTGGCCCCGTCACCATGGTAATGGTATCTGTTTACATACCCACTTCCATAATATCCATTTGGGTTCATTAAAACGCCTACTTCGTCATAGCAACATTGATGGTCGTATCCACGCAATCTGTTTTAACAAAGAAATAAACGTATGCTTGATCGAAGACATACTGTGAAATTTTGGTGTTGATGACAAAGCTTCGAAAGGTTTTGTTTTATTTACCATGATTATTTAGAGCTTCAGCTATATTCGTCTTTTGGTTATTTGTGTCGTTTGATTGCTTTCTCATTAATTTATATACATTTTCCATCTATAAATCATGTTCTAAATCAAGATACTAGATAGGTGGGTTTGTAGACTATATTTGCTCGTTTGAGGAAGGTGATAACAATATCGCTTAAAAGACTTAATCAATATCAGTACAAATGTATATAGCAGAGTTGTTTGATTTATCTTTTTGATACCATCTGAAATTGCTTTTTGTTTTAAAATTCATATTGCTCAATATTTAGAATTCAGTCTACTATTTGTCTTTCTGTGTTCTTTCTTTCTAATATGATGTTGCCTATCCTCTTTGTCTTACCGATAGGATAGTCATTACTCCCTTAAATATGTTTTTTCATTTTCTTTAATTTTTGGTTTCGATCTTTCATTCCAGACCTATATCATTCTATATTTTTTAAAACATCTATCAATCCTAAACTACATATGATAAGTCTTAGACCATGTTCACACCAAACGTACTGTAAACCTGTTAACAATTAGTTTCATGTAATAAACACATGTTTCCCATTAAATTTGTTCTCAACTGTACATCGGTTTTAATTACCTGTAAATGCATGAGAATGGCTCACACTAGTAAACAACATGCATACGTAATGTACATGCACATTACATAGAATTGAACTAAAATTTCCTCTGTAATAATGTTTTGACTCAGACCAATTCAATTTTTGTTTTATTTTCAATATTGTTTTTAGGAAAGAGGGAGGATGCGGGTAGATAAACTATTTAAATACAATTATTTAAGAAAAATAAACGTGTTTCACGGAGGAAGAAGAGCCCCCGCTTTTGGGGTTTCAACATTGAGTTTTTATTCCTGTATGTTATTGAACACACTTTATTAGTCGTATTTTTTATTGATGTAATAAAACATTGGCTTGTCCCGCGAAGATGGATTGTAGTTATCTTTTTTATTTGAGAAATTTGAAAGTTCTAAGAATGTCACGAGTATGCAAACTCAAACAGTGTAACAAATGACTGATTGATTGATTGTTGGTTACTTTATGCATATTTTATGCATTTTTAAATTTCAAATGCTCAATAAATTCAATTATTAGGTCTTGTAATAGAGGCCGTCCGAGATGAAGATCTAGGAAATTTGATGTGTAATTAGAAAATGAAAGTATATTGGATAGGCCATCTACAGAACCCCCAAACAGTTGTTAAAAAGGTTCGTAACGCGGAAAATAATATATTTCGTACGCACACTTACGATGCAACGTTTTGCCTAAAACAGATTTGAGCAAATGGTTGATTTGCACATTTGTAGGCAGATCCTTCTCGTTTATGGCAGAAGGGATCTACACTAAACCGAGAAGTATCTAAACTTGCAACATTTAGTGTACAAGGACATGGTTGTACATCATCCGTAATTATTGATGGAAGTTTTGAATCCTCGTTCAACATTTTGTCACATATTGCCTGACTTTGTTCAATGCCAACATTCACTGTAAACATATCCGACCAATAATATGGGCTGAAACAGAAAGATTTGAAATTACCATAACAGGAAATTAATCACAGGAAACGCCATGTCGTAAGCGGACAATTTACCCTAACCTCAAAACACTTCAATTCATTGTAGAAAAATGTGATACATCGGATTTGTCTTTTTATAATCATGTACCAACATCTGACTCCTAATCGTTTAAGTTGTCATTTTAGCGGTATAATAACTATTGCCATAGGCGGGAGGTTTGGCTCGCCACAAAACCAGGTTCAACCCATCATTTTTCTTAAAAATGTCCTGTATGAAGTCAAGAATATGACAGTTGTTATCTAATAGTTCGTTTCTATGTATGTTGCATTATCGTTTGTTTTGTGTTGCAATGCAGTGTTTCTGTTGTTTCATTGATTTTCTCTTATATTTGATGTGTTCCCTCGGTTTTAGTTTGTCAATCGATTCGGGATTTTTGAAAAGCGATTTACTACTGTGGCCTTCATTCATATAACCCAATGTTTTTACAAGGTATTAATTGTCACAAAGAGAAACTAATAAATATAACTAGAGGACATTAATTTTATGAAAAAAAGTAAAATCACAAAAATGAATGATCGGATTTGTAAAACAGTACTTTAATATGTTTTCCACGAATAATTTATATTCATATTTAATCTTTTAATGAGTTTAAGTCAAAGAATAGTAAAAAAAATGGAAGGTTAAAAAAAAAACAAGTAGGATATTGGCATTATAATTACCTGTTTATATCGTTTGTTGATAATTTGACTATGCCTGCCTCCTCAGTGAAGTTTAGTTGAAAGTTATATAATCCACTTGTCATATCTTCTGTGCTCAATAAGGAAATCAATGAATGGTGCCTCAGTTTTATTTGGTTATGGCTTTTCTAATGAATAATTAATGAATACACAAGTTTACGACGACTTTGGTGAATTTCATAAAGCTCTAATGTACAGTATTGTTCGCTTGAGCTATAGTAATGTTTTATTGTACAACACGATCATGACGATAGCCGTACATTTATTTGATGTATACTATCTCTTTTATTGTGTTTTGTAGTTACTAATGAATGAGATTAGTTTGTATTCAGTCAATGTCTGTCATGGAATGTAATAATAAAAATAAAAGAAAAACATAAAAACGAAAACAAAAATAAAACAAAGAAAATAAACAAATTAGATATATATATATATAATGCGAAAGCAAATCTATCATTGTTGGGTTGATGTTTAGACGAGTAGTATATATATATATTAGTCAAATGCGCTTTGTTTAGATATACTTCTTCACTTTATTTGGTCTTTTGGGAAATGTTGTTTGTGCTGTATTTAGACCCTTCTACAATGAAATTTGTTTTACATGCACACGTATAAAATTGCGGTTTTTATTCAACACAATCATAGGTTTGAACGTAGTTTTCAATTTAGACTCGTTTATATATATCTGTTATACGAAATATCTAATATTTGTTCATTTTATAGTTATTTAAAGGTGATGTTGTACACTTTTTGACTTGTTATATATTATATCTTGTAGTGTACAGAATCATATTACATGATCCATCGCCCTGTAAGATTGATCGTTGACTATTTATTCAGTCATTTTATATATCATCACTTGTTTCTAGTAACTCCGGCTTTAGTACTGGTTTTACATTTCGAAATTCTTTTTAAAATATCAGTTTAAATTACAGGGCTCATTCATTCGGAATGGATGTATAAGTACGTAGCCACGTTCAATTATTTTACCTCATTAGATCATACTTATTTTTCTAATCATTTTTAAACTGCTATTCGTTTGGGAGGCTTAAATATGTAGTTTCTGTTGCAATTGCCCTACCGTTGTCAAATTTGAAATATACAAACTTGGATCGGATAGAACATTTTTGATTTTTTTGTTTGAGGACTGCCCTCAATGCAGTTATAACATCTAAACTGTCACAACCTTTGGAAATTTAGAGTTGTGCCAGTTCACATCGAAAATAACTATTTTCATTTGGCATATATTTGTAATCTTTGCGCCGTGTTTGGAAATTTAAAAATTGTATCAGCGTCTGTGGTGTTCGCTCAAATTGTATAAATTTCGAGATTTAGAAAAAGTTTCTCAGTTCGAATATTTTGACAGGATTCATTTGACATCGTGCTATTATTGAAGAAGGATATCTGTTATACGAAATATTTGTTCAATTTATAGTTATTTAATGGTGATGTACCCTTTTTGACTTGTTTTTTATATATATATATTTCAACGAACCTGTAGATAATAAAGATCCAGACGAATTTTTTCATCCAAGGAAAATCTCAATTCGGATTGCTTCCACATAACGCTGACAGAAGTTCCATGCTTCCACGATAACTGACCACGTAATAACACATGTCTCACTAATGCAGGATTAACTATTATATATATAAAGAAAGAAAAGAATACGTATCATCTATTTATGGGATAGGGTTTTTTTTCTTTCCAAAGATGTGAAATACATTTCATTTGTTATCTTTTCCTCTTTTGACCTTGTTTATAGTCGTTTTCGGCAATTTGCCTTTTATTTCTATAAAATTTATTCAAAATTAAAGCATATGTCAGTATTGAAACAGTGCTTGAAAAAATATTACTGAATAAAAGAGAAACATATAAAAATAAAAAGAAATAGCATGTTACCAATTTTCAAAACTCCAGGAAACTGCAATGTCTGATTGGCCTGCGTTAGACGCAATAAAACAATTTCCTTGCCAGTCCTGTACACTCTTGGAGAAATACATGTCACACTGAACTCATTAAACGTTTGACAAGGTACACTCTTTCCATCTGACATCAATAGGTTTATTTCTTTAGACAGATTGAAACATGGCCCAGAAATAATGAGTTTTGTTCCACCAATCATGGTAGCTTCTCTTGGCGTTATAGTAAGTGTGCCTTCGAATATACACATAATATTTTTATTTAGCAATGATATTTTACAACTTAAAAGAAAACAATTTTTTTTGTAGGTATTGATAAGATATCGCTAAAATAATTATTTAATGACAATCTGCAAAAACGTGTCTTAAATATTGAGATACTTGTCAAAGTGTATGCATATTCAACACAATGTTTACTACACTATGTTTTGTTTAAATATGTAAATGTTAATAAAACATCGACTTCGTATAGGGTGCTGTACATTTCATATTGTGCAAATTGGTTAATGTTTGTGACATCATATTGCCATCAAACTGACATTTCTGCATATAAGTATCCTGTTAAATACCAAATGAATATTATTAGTGCTTGTATGAATTCACATCTTAATGTTTCTGTCGTTCAGGGAATATGCAAATTACATGAACATTTCATTGAAATACGTTATTATGTTTGGCTAACATGCATTTCGCTTCATTCTAACTTCAACCTATATTTCGGAATGAAATGTAACATTCATGACACGACAAGAGCTTCCACAATAATGTGTACAGGTGCGTACATTTTTAGAATGAAGCGCTTCCACGTTATATAGAAATGTACTTCGGTTAACTCTTTTACACCCTAATATATTTACAAAAAGCAGCATTCAATTCATAAATATAGCTTCTTTGGCAGATCGCTATTAGTCTTTATTGAATTTATGACAACTTTTTCTTCAGAGTCAATCTAGAGCTTGACATGGGCAATTATTTGCTTTTTGTTGATGACCACATGTCATTTTTTGCTATTTTTAATTGTAATGATACATTCAAACTTAATATATGATAACAAAACTCCAGTTATCTGATTTGTAGTGAGTGATTACTTCGAATAGGATGCATAAGGCTTTTTTCAACTTGGTAGGAGCAACAAATGACTCAAACTAATTTGACATATCATTCAGAATTAACTGAAGAATAACCTTTAAAATTTTCAAAAGTTCACTAATTGTGATTGTATCAGAGAGAAAACAAATCATTAAAGATACTTAAAGTTAGGTTGAAAACCTTATCCCAGACGAATGCACAAAGAAATAAAAGTGATGCATAAAAACACTATATAAAATTGCATAAAACAAATTCATAAGACAATGATTATTTATTTTAATCGTCTATCATTCGTTTGACATTTGATTTTCTTAAAACTTTAGGATGACACCGTGAGTTTTATTTGATGTTACTCTAAAATATATTGACTGAAGTTTTGTATTAATAAATGTCCCTTTTTAAAGGTGATGTATTTGTATTAGACATGTCACGAAAAGGTATACACTCGACGCTGAGGTTGACAAATTATACTTTAAATTTGGGGACGGTGTCAAAACATTAATTATAGATTTAGATAGGTACAATTCAAATCATGTGTGTCTTGGTTAATTCAAATCACATTTATCTAGAACATCATTATGTAAAACATCCTATGTGACAATTGCTTTTGTGATATCATTGCTGGTTATCATAAGACATGAAAGGTGTACGCGTGCAGGAATGGGTGGGCTAGAAAAGGGGGAGGGGGCTGAGAGTTTTACCTGTTCATTAATCTAATCAGTTAACGGATCCGGATGAAGTTTTAGAAGCAACCGTAGTAAAGTCCTGATATTTTCAAAAATCACTGTAGGATCTGGAGGTGGAATATTTAAATTTTGAAGCAGTACTATTTTCTTGCTTTGTTTTGGCCCATTTCCCCTTTACTATAAAATTAAATGGAAATGAATTTATAGAATTGTATTTAAAAAATTTCAAATGTAATCCTGAAAAAAAACCCACTGGTACCTCCATAGCTCATTAGAGTAGTAATAGGTACACATCCAACAGATTTAATATAAAAACGTCATACTTTGTTTTAGAGAAACCCTTAGCATCGGTGTTAATTTTCCTATTGTTAGTTTTTTATGAAACGGTTGGCGAATTTCCAGAAAAGTTTCAGGAATTTATAAAATACAAAATATCTGCATAAGGTAGTGTTAAGGTGTAAATGCAAAGTCATTATACAATGCTTTTGAAACTCTGCATGGATGTTCAACCGGTGAATAGTGAGTCATATTTTACACAAACTCCTTATCGTCCTGAACATGCATGAAATATTTGCCACTGGACAATAAGCAACCAACACTCAATCAATCACAAACCCCTCCCTTGTTGGAAGGAAATAGAGAAATTACATGCCTTCCAAAACATATGACCCGGGAGTAAATTTTCTAAAACTATAACGCAACATGTTTCAAGTTGTATAAAAATCGTGTTTTAGGGTTAGATCAAAATTTAGGTGGCAAACAACTGGACCAAAATACAGACACTCCTTTGTTTGGTTTCCATAACTATAAAAAAAAATGACTGTTACATATATATTCACGAGTAGGTATACAACAGATTATAATACATAAGATTATTTGAAAGGTCTATTAAGGGCTCGCCGAAGAATTCACACACGTAAATGTATCTCCGTTGCCCCGCACATCTACTGCATTTACATGACCGTCGTCGTCCCCCATTTTTTGCATAATAGTTTCTTAAAATATTATGGAATTTATCAATATCTATTTCTTATATTTCTTATGGTACAAATGTTATTGAATATTGGTTGCATACGAAATTGCCTCCAAAAGGTGCAATACATTTTTTAAATATTATTCAATGTATTCAGAGGTAATCTGTTTTGTGTTGTTTCGACAGATTCCCCACATTAAAAGTGTAATTAGTCAACCTCACAGTTGGAAGGCAAACGCCTGAATCTGACAGATAGAGGTCAATTTGTCGACAAAAAAAAAGAACCCGTATGTAAAATGTTTACGCCCACAAACAGCGCCACCTATAATTTTTTCTGCGGCATCTTTGAGAACGATGTCCCATTCTATAGTAAATTAAAACATTAAATTAACTAAAACATAGAAAAGTAAGTGTAAAACACAAATTGAAAGATATATTTGCAGATGACTGTTTATGTATGATACGCTGACAATGTGCGCAATGTCCTTTAATCCAAGACTGAAAATTAGTTTGTTTCCTACGTCAAGATGGCGGATTTCAATGTTTACATTTTTTCACCTATTTATAATCTGACACAAATTCGTATCCAATCATTTATTAGCAATTTTATTATTGATCTTTGAAGATCATCCAATTAAATTTGCCGTTAGAAAGTGGCTACACGTTACCAGCCGTCGTTACAAAGTAGCCATGTGTTTTGTGGGGATACCTTGGGAATGTTGTGTATTCAAAAGTTACGGTAAAAATCAATGTTATCTTCCTTATATTTCCATGCATACACAATTTATAACAGCAAATCCATTCTTAACAGACCCCATAAGGTAAACGGACATATTTAACTGTCTGCTTGAGCAAAAATTCGTGTAAATTAGTCTGATGGGTCGTTTTGAATTCAAGCACAGCAGACAAACACGTGGTAGATTGTTTATGTTTGACAGTGTGTTTACCTGAATTGCACGTTGATGTTACTATATACTTACCAATAACCTTTATCGTGTTATACTTTCAAGAGTTATATAATACATATTACCCAAGAAATATGTCTAGGTAGGTGCAGGGACTTCCTTTACTTGGTTCCTAACTAGTGAGGGTGTAATGATACATTACAGCATTTTTTGCATTTGATATATTTCATGTACATGTACATTTTATGTACACAAATAACAATAAAGTAAATGAACGTACATGGGTTTAATTCCCACCCTAGGTATACATTTTGACTCTCATAACAGGTTGGAACAAATAGAACAGATAGCAATTGACAATAATGTAATGCTAAAATGCTAATTGATGGGGTTAAATCATCAACATCATTTTTTCTAGTATACAGCAATTCCTCTAAGGATTAGTAAGGGCATACTTTACTAAAAGTCCAGTGGCTATAAGTCCTGTCTTTTTTGCCTCTGATATTTACTTATTTATATTATAATTTCTAATGTTCTCTTGTGCATGTAGTAAGGCAAAAGCTATTGTTACTCTTATTTTCCTCATTTGCCTTAAAACAATGGAATGTATTGATTGTTGATGTATGTAAAGTGACTTGTAATTTAACTGTCACTGCTAACAGAGACTTAGACTCTGGTGATAAGTTTCCAGAATGTTATCTCATTGGCAACTATACCATTAATGTCAGTTTCCCCTTTATAAGTTTTAAGAAAAGAATTTAATGATAATATAATAATAAGTTGTAAAAAAATTGAAAAGTTAAGCACAAACTTGTGCCAAATCTAATTGGCTTTTCATTCAAGAAAACCTAGAGGCATTGAAAAGTGTTGAAAAATAAATGTTTTGAACTCAGAAAACTATCAATATATAGAGTAGAGATATTGTTTTAATTGGGCCTTTGGGAAATTTGCCTGTTAATTGAAGATATAATTGTTATATGCCTTTTCAAATATATGTGTGGCTCTGATCTGGCTGTGGTTTAAAATCTTAGAATGGAGTTGGTTATCTCCATATTTATCTGATTTATATCAACATCATTGTTCCATTATATATACATATATATAAATCATTGTAATACATGTACATTACTTTGCTCTTCATATGCACTTTAATTGGAATAAAATATCTTGTCTTATACCACATTTCTTTATTTTAGTACTGACAGGTTAACTTTTAAAAGCATTTAAAGTAAGTGAGTTGATGACAAGCTTAGTCAATGATTGTAAATCCAGATAATATCATGAGTTTTTTTTATATAGTAAATAATGTTATTAAACTGGTTATCTCAATTAAAAGAACTGACATTCCGCTTTGAATTTATTTCTGATATCAGAATAATAAATTTCTTTTTGTTGTCCTTTTTCAAAAAAATTCTGAACATACTGTATTTAAGTCAGTTTTGTTTTTTTGTCTGAGACTACTATAACATGGGAGGTGACCACAATCTCTATGTTATACATTGAAGTAGTCTCAGGTTTTTGTAGTCCAATTGACTATGCATTTTAGAGCAGGTAAATGTGAATTTGGATTAAATTTGAAGTTGATTCAGTATATCTAATGACATAATACCACTATTTTATTTCAACAAAGCATTTTCAAATTTTATTTTATACTGGTCAGCTTAGGTTATTATCCAATCAATAATTTAATTGAAAGGACAGTTGGTTGCAGGACTTTTGAATTCAAATATAAGAAAGAAGAAATATAAAGCAAAACTTGAAATATTACATATAATAGGATTTATGATAACTGCAGGATATCAGATTGCAATACAGCTTTTGTTCAGTTGTCTTTGTGTTGATTATTATGTTTTAAATCCCTTTCTGGTTCTTTGGATGTTCAGATTTTTTTCTCTTGATTAAGGCAAGCAACAGAACTTGTACAACTTATGTAGTTTCTTATCTCAAGTTGAATCCAGAAAAATTTAAACATAAGTGGTGGTATTCTCAACCAAGGATAAAAAGGAGGGTTCCAACTATATGCATGATCCCATTCAAATGCATTAATCTTCCATAAAAAGAGGAGGTTCCAATCACCAGACTCCCTGAGATCTGCAATTGTATCTTAAAGCAGCTATAATAAAACAAAAATTGTGCATGTACTTCTGGCCACTGCAGATTGATTTTATTTTCAATCTATGATCATCTATGGTAATGGTCACAATTTTGAAGACTATATTTCCTTTTTTTTTCCATATTTTTGTTCAAATGTAATCTTCTGCTTCTGCTTCTATTGTAACACAGGTTCTTCTGACAAATGACTGATAAACCAATCTTGTATCCTTCTATCTACCATAAGGGTGTTTGAGAATATATATATATACAATAAGGTCAAGTTTCAGAGAAAAAGTCAGTCTGTTATAAAATGTAGGTAATTGTCTTCTTTGGAAGTGTTCAAAAACCTGTAAGAACTTGAAAAAAATGTCATATTCAACCTTTCCATGACTATTTTAATGTTACAACAGTAGAGGAGCATGGAATATTGAAAGGTATTCAAGAACTCTTCGAAATAGATCTGCAATCATTAATTTTAATCAAATTTACAGTTGTGAACTTGCAATATCCTACGATGCGCGTACCGAGTTATCTCCCTTTGATCTCCGCTTCGCCACGAATAAACTGACACAATTGCGTATCCGGGGTTTTTGTGATCTGATATTGTTAAATAAGGAGCAAAAAACGGTTTTACTTCATATTTTATACCCCTCAACACGTTACCAATAGATATAGGAAGATGTGGTGTGAGTGCCAATGAGACAACTCTCCATACAAATAACAATTTAAAAAGTAAACCATTATAGGTTAAAGTACGGCCTTCAACACGGAGCCTTAGCTCACACCGAACAACAAGCTATAAAGGGCCCCAAAACTACTAGTGTAAAACCATTCAAACGGGAAAACCAACGGTCTAATCTATATAAACAAAACGAGAAACGAGAAACACGTATATATTACATAAACAAACGACAAACCTATTTAAGGATTTATTAAGGATTTTCCGTGGACCTACGCAAATTTTCAGAAAAAAAGTTTCACTTCGGTCGTGAATTTATGACATTTTAACAATACTTTTTTATTATAATTATATAAAATAAGAAAGCTTTTTCAATCAAGAATTGAACACTTTGGTTTTTATTAATGTACGAGTACAAATAAGACGATACGAGTCCAAAAACCACGAGACATGCACGTTTACCAAAAAATCGTAAACTCTGACCTTTTATCACGTGACCAATGTCTTGAACTTAGAAGCCATTAAATCGTTTGCCGTTCAACTGCTCAGCGTCAAGAATATAACCTTTCGTAACATGTCTAATATCATGTGAGACATTTTTGTCAATGATATCATATCTAGATATTACATGCATTTGTATAACTCAAAACATTTTTAAAAAGTCGCAGTCCTTTCAACAAATGCTTTTCAGATTCAATTACTGTTTCGTTAATTTAAATGTATTTGACTTTAACTAACTGTTCCACCATCCCATACCATGTACATTTGATTTTAATCTTCATTTAGTGTTTTTAATTGAAATCTTACCTTCGACATTACATCCACCTTTTTTTATTGATGTGCTGTCAACACGAAAAATGAATTTCCCCGGAAAATTGATGTTTGACATCTTTGTAACATTAATTACATTTGATGTCCTTGATGCCTCTATTGCATAAAAGTTTAAACCATCACCCACATCAAATCCCACCTGAAATCAATTGATAGGCGAAAAATAAAGTATATTAAAAATAATGATCTTCAAAAACATTACTCGTTCTACTATCAGGATGAGCAACTCATATTTCATTTCATTTTACATTTCTTTATTGCGTAAATAGTGTATGAAACTGAAAATACAAGGCTTATAATTTAGTATGCCAGACATCGTCTACAAAAGGCTCACAATTATTGATATGTTTAATATCAGTATAAAACAAACAGACTTTTTAATTAATTTATGGTCAGCACTGTCTGCATTTTAATGATGTTTTACTGACCTGTGCCGGTGTTCCACCCAATCCAAGACCGTTACCACCACTGGCAGTACCTGTTGTCCATTCAATCTTGTCATACAGAAATATAGTGAAAGAATGTCTACCATTTGTAACCAGCACACATTGAAATGTACATCTCTAAATTTTTGAGTAGATAAAATGAATACTGGTAGTATTACAATATTTTTGTATGAGTTAACACATGTTTAATGAAAAAAGAAATATTCATTATTGTATAATACACACTTTTTGTCTTCTTATTTCTATTTTCTTTTTTTGACAACTTTTTGTTGTATATTCTGATGTTGTGTATAATCATGTTTACCTGAGTAGTTTGTATATTTTAGCCAAAACTACACAAAATACCTTAATGTTCAAGTGAGTGCAATCTTTGCTTATGATTCTTTATTCAAGAAACTTATGGTCAACTTACCTTTTAAACAGACAACTTGTCTCTATATTATCTTCCGTCGATATTCAAATTCTCAATCAAATTTATCCAAAAACAAAAACGATGATGGCAAACAAAGGTAACAGTAGTAAATCGATGTTCAAAACTCATAAATCGATAAAAAAAACAAAACAAATCCGGGCCACAAACCAAAACCGAGGGAAACGCATTAAATATAAGAGGAGAATGACGACACAACAGTGAAATGTAACACACACAGAGCACATGGCAAACACATGCACATTTAACTTATATTCAAAAACATTATCGGAAAGAAGTGAAATTTCTCCGGTAAACATGAATTCATTTAAAATATTGTAATATTGTAATGTAATATCAATTTACTTTTATTAGATACCCCCCCCCCCCCCCCTTGATACTTTATAACTAATATATCAGGGATACTTAGTGCAATGCTGTACACTAAATAAATTATTCAAAGCAATAGTGGGCAATAAAATATATTAATCACGTTAAAAAAAATAAAAAAATAAAAAACTCTTATTCTTGTTTGCATCATGTTCTTGTATTTGAACTCATATATACAGTGTCTGTATCGTTTACCTAGCTATATGTATTTGAATGTTCAACTATAAACAATATCAAACATCTAACACGATATGACTAAATTTATTTGTTGTTTGTCATATGGTTTATGTTTATAGTTTCACTCGATCTTCTATAGATTTTGCCCTTAACACAAAACGGTAAAATTATCATTTGAGGGTAACAACTCATATAAGGAGACAAATCACAAAATCATATATATTGACATATATGCATATCTTGTCTTGGTGATAAAGTTTGCTTTTTTAAGTTTCTATCCATCTATCATATTTTTTTCAAATAACGGCATAAAAGCAAAAAACAAAAAAATGAAAAAAGCGTCATAGAAATGCAAAATTTCAAATAAGGAATCGAATGACGATTACCGCAATGTTTAACTTGTTTGTACATCTTGTCTTGTTGGTCATTATTGCTATTATAATATTTTTATCTATCTTTATATTTTTCAAGAAAACATTTGATAAAAGTTGCCAACTATAAGTACATGCAATGCTTAAATTAAGGAGACGCCTGATCATTTTAGCACTTAATAATTTTTATCCGTCTATTTATAAACTCATCATAGATAACAGATTTTAACGTTTTGTACGCCAAACGTGCGTTTCGTCTACAGAAGACTCATCAGTGACAGTATGTTCTATTTTTAGCTTTGATGGCAATCTTGGTCGGCAGACCAGGTCATCGAACACATTTTTAAAGGATGTTATTTTTAATTCTAGTCTACTCATTTGTGAAATAAAACTGTTTCATTTATCCATTCTTTAATGCGTTTGAGCTTTAGATTTTGCCATTTTATTACGGACTTTCCTTTTTGAATTTTTATCGGAGATAGATATTTTTGTTATTTTACTTTTCCTTAGTCGAGGTATATATACACTGATATAAATAATATATATTCCCGACACCACCACACTTGTAAACTAGAGGCTCGCAAAAGCCTGTGTCGCTCACCTGTATCTACTTGTTTTAGAAATCATGTTTAATAGGTAAAATTCATAATAAATAGTATTAGATACCCGTATATTATTTGAGGCCGTACTTACAAGCAGAATTTTACTTTTATTTTATCGAAATTATCAAAAAATGCAGAAAATGACTTTAAGGAACTCCATTAAGATGGTAATTGACAATTTTGGTCATTATGACTTTTTTATAGCTCTTACTTTGCGGAATATTATTGCTTTTTATCTAGATCTAAAACGATATCTAAAATAACCAAAAACTGCAAAATATTCTTTAAATAACCAATTCATGACAGCAATCCAACAACGGGTTGTTTTATTTAGTCTGGAAATTAAATGGGCAGATAGATCTTAGTATGTACATGATTAACATTTTTACCCCTAGTCAGATATGCTCTAAATTCTTTAGCTGCAGATATTGGCAAAACACTATATTTACGCTATTTCTACTTTCAGCCAAGTCGGCCATGATAGTTGGAAGGAGGGAGTCATCGGACACATTTTATATATAGATGATTGTGGCTCAGTTTGGTTAAACTTGTCTCAGTAGTTTCAAAGAAGATTTTTTTGTCAACGTCGACGACGACTGACGGCGGGCGGAAAGTGATGAGAAAAGCACACTTGGCCCTCAGGTGAGCTAAGTAGAGGATTATGTCAACAGATACCAACACAAAGGAAACTGACAAACAACAGTTTATCTCTCCAAAAAAGTTGCAACCCTTCTAAAGGAGCATTCAAAAACCAGAACATACTATTGAAAATGTCACCTTTCAAATAATAGGGATAATTCAAAATTGGGACACCCTAAGTAGAAAACAGAGAGAGAGAGAGATTATGGATGTATCCGCAACGTATTCATGAACCTGGTGGATTGAATGAAAGAGATGAAATACAGTTTTATCCAAAACAAAAAGAATTAACTCTGAACTTCATACTAATTAACTAACACAACTATATGTTTTGATATAAAAATCGCAGTGTACATTAAGCTGCAAAAATTTCTTTACAGATCCGAATTTTAATTTGGATTATTGTAAGCGCCTGATGAAACTAGTTTGTTTAGCGAAGTATTGCGTGAATATATAAGATATGACAACTATTTTTATAACACTCATTTGTGAGTATAATTACCATTCTTATGCATTCACATAATTTAATTTTGTAATTGCATCAGCTTTATTTTTAAATGATCACGCCTTAATAGATTCAATGTTGATTGTTTCTATTTGTAGACACTATATAAAGGTTCTTTTACCTATAATGGTTCACTTTTCAAATTGTGATTTGGATGGATCTTCCTATATATATATATATTATATATAAGAACGTCTGAACTAGTGACACGAGTGACGGTGATAGTAGGCTGAAAAACATTCTGTATACAGTATATAGTTCGTCCAAAATAACATATATATATAAATATGTATGCATAACCTTTTGATTGCCAATCGATCCAGCTCCATAAAATGATACATTCTCCCATGTTGCTATGAACATCCACGATGCATGGAAATTAGAGTACTGTGGAAAAAATTTATGTATTTCTTTCGATGCTTCTCCCAACAATGTAAGATTTGTTGATTCACGATACCATACATCACCACCTTTTCGTGTGTCTGTGTCAGCCCAGTACGGTGCTATCAATCTACGTTTACTGGCTAGTGGAAATGGTGTAGGAGTATACGAGCTCATAGTTCCCAGAAAGGAAATGACACCATTTGTGTTAACCTGTTTAAAAGAAATTTAAGGTGGTAGACCTTGGTTCAGGGAGATAACTCTTTAAATCAGTTAAGCGTTTGTAAAAGTCAAGTTCATCAATGTAATTTAAGCATTTACCTGAAACAGATTGAAAATAATCTATGTAACCTAGAAGCTTAGAATATGTTTTTGAAAATAGTTGACACAAACGTACTGATGATTTTAAGAGTTATTTCCCTTAACCTAGGTCTACCACCTTAATAGCCACATCACATAACCACCATAACCACGCCTGGTAAACCTTCAAATCTCAACCAAACGGTTAAGCGAGAAAAAGTTTACTGGCACTTCCTGTTGAGATTTTCTGGTATAAATTATCAAATATTGATGGTGTAGTTCTACTTTTCGGCAATTAATAGTGAAAATAACGTATTTAGCTTTATAAAATCATAAAAAAGAATAACTGTTATTATACATATTATACGTTTATATTGATTATGACAACACCTACAAGTATGTAGTGATACATTTGTTTGATTCATAAACTTTTTTATTTTGTCAAATCCTGACTGAGCTGGCCGTACCTACCTGCAGGGGAAAGATATCTCGATGTCATTTTGAATTATATGTTATAAACTAGACAAGCCCTGATTTAGGTATCTATGGTATGACATTCTTTTATTTAATCAAATAGTCACAGCTAAACAATAAATTTACGAAAAGATATCCAACCCTATAATTTTGTTGGATATTTATACCAGGAAATCTGAACAGGCATCGCCATTAAACTTATCGCTTAACTATTTGGTTGAGATTTGATGGTTTACCAGACTGTTTTTTGTCATCCGAAAAATTAAGTTAATATGTACAATATCGATGATCTATTCGTAAAGGTCATAATCAATCCGTTTATTGTTTGTGGGACGATGTGGTATATACGTGACTCTTTTGAATTTTATTTAAAGGTAACCCGATATCCCATTGAATAATAATTATATTTATTTGCTGATACATGACCTTTATTTATGTTGTTATTGTGATTAGTATTAAACACTATATTATAATTATATTTGTCAGAAAATAAACCAAAATCTTACATTTTTGCTGGTATACTTTGTCTATATACCTTTTTGTGTTACTTCGAGATATATATATAACGTGACTGTGTGCTAGTGCATCCCGTTATTGTGCTCTTGTAAAACTTGTTTGTTGATTGTCGTTCATTTATGCTATGTGCTTTGTCTATATGTCTTTTTAGGTTTCTTTGTTACATATATGTGGCTCTGTACTTCTCGTCATTGTGTTATCGTACTATGGTAAATTTGTGTATTCTTGTCTCTTTTTTTATTTTTTGCTAAAAGATGGACGAAAGATACCAAAGGGACAGTCAAACTCATAAATCTAAAACAAACTCACAACGCCATGGCTAAAAATGAAAAAGACAAACAAACACCAGCACACACGACACAACATAGAAAACTAAAGAATAAACAACACGAACCCCACCAAAAAACTAGGGGTTATCTCAGGTGCTCCGGAAGGGTAAGCAGATCCTGCTCCACATGCGGCATCCGGTGTGTTGCTTATGTGATAACAAATCCGGTAAATAGTCTAATTCGGTAGGTCACATTCATGAAAGGAAAGGGGGTTGTAGTTACGACGTAAGGAACATATCCGATATCATTTACTGTTAACCCACTGTTTTTGTGATATACATTTGACGTGCCTCTGTACTTATGTATCCCGTCATACTTTGAACCGCACTATTATTTTATTTATTATTATTCTTTAACTGTTAAGCCAGTTTTTGTTATATCTATTTTGCGTGACTGTATTTATGCATCCCGTCATACTTTGAACGACAAAATTATTTCATGTCTGCCTGTGCGAATTTCAAACGCGCAATTTTCACCAGTACTCAAAACCCTCCTTCCTTGATAGGTGCATTTTACATAGACAAATAAAATCGTATAATATAATCAAAATGAGGATGTTAATTTGATGTATACGTTTTTGTGCTTCTTCGTTACATTTGTTGTTTTTATAGTGATTAAGATGATAACACAATGTTGACTGCTGTACCCCTATTTTTGACATTTTTACCTATTGTGTCTGTTTGTTTTGTTCACGCATCGGTGACAATATAATGGAATTTGATGCGACTGTCATACAAGTGAGAGGTTTAGCTAGCTATAAAACCAGGTTCAATCCACCATTTTCTACATTTGAAAAAGCCGGTACCAAGTCAGGAATATGACAGTTCTTGTCCATTCATTTTTGATGCGTTTTGTTATTTGATTTTGCCATGTGATTATGGACTTTCCGAATTGATTTTCCTCTGAGTTCAGTATTTTTGTGATTTTGCTTTTTTGTGAAACTGTTCCATAACGGTCAACCAACTCGTGATGGCGTCCGTAAAATTTACGAAGGGATGATTTCAACTTCACCATTTGGAACTCTTGGTTTAATAGCTTCCTTGTGAGCAGCAACCCTCTATCAAGAAAACCATTATAGGAAATGCAAGCACGGGAATATCGTATTAATTAGGAGATATATACCCCGTATGCAGGTGCTTCTGGAATGTTGCTACTTAGAAATGGAAAGTTCACAATTGGAAAGCTGAAATCATCTCTTTTGTCGTAAAGTTTTGTTTTCAACCGACCCTCATTGTCAATTTCTAGATATAAGTCAAGATATGAGGCCGACTTAACTGTATCTGTAGTATACTTTATCTCTAGCTCGATTGGATAGATGCGTTCCACATAGTCACCAAATTTTGAATTATTTAGTGAAAAAAACATCATCTATATAGCGAAAAGTAGAGTTAAAGGATATTGCTAACTTCTTATCTTTCTTCCTAAGAAATTTCTGCATGAAGTCAGTCTCATAATAATAAAGAAACAAGTCGGCAAGTAGAGGGACACAGTTTGTTCCCATTGGAATGCCGACAGTCTGTTGAAAAACACGTCCTCCGAACGTAACACATATGTTGTCAATCAAGAAATCAAGCATCTTGATAATATCAGTTTCAGAGTATTTTTTGTTCGAATTAGAGTGATCCTTTACAAAGTAGAATTTATCCCTCCCTAAGACAAGATACTTGTATCTATGTTGGCCATTCTTTTTTACAAAGCAAAGCAATACCAACTCTTTCAATTTGTCTTTAAGTTTGGAATGTGGAATACTAGTGCAAAGAGTAGAAAAGTCAAATGTTTTAATACTGTTACAAGATGAAAGAGAGTTAGATTGTATGTACTCTAAAAGATCTTTGAAATTTTTAAGTATCCACATCTGATTCACGCCCCCTCTAGAAAAGGCAGTTTCACAATAACTTTGAAGCCCGTCTTTGATTGCTGATAAAATAGATGTTAATAATTTGGAAAGAGGTTTCGTGGAGCACTTGGAAGACCCAGCAAAATATCGTTGTTTTTAAGGATACTTATGTAGTTTAGGTATCCAATACAGTGATGGCAGACCCAGTTCTTCATCTTTGGTTGAAATTCCAAAGGAACACAGAATAGACCTATGATTATCCAGGGTTTCCTCTTTGGAAAGTGTCGTGAGGGTATATTTTGAGTTTCCAAGTGAATTGTCAATACCTAATTCGTTTATCAAGCAGTTAATATAATGAGTTTTACATATAAAAACGATGTTGTTTGGGGCTTTATCTGCGGGGATAACAACATATTTATCATGGAGGTAGGATAGGTGTTTTGCAACATTTGGGTCTTTAAAGATTGACGTAGCATGGGCATTGATAGACCCATTCAGTTTCTTAATTCTGATTTGTATCAACGACCTCACTGCCTTAATCCATTTGGAAAGAGTGTCTACGTATTCCTTCTCGCGCTTAGCCCATTGCCTGGCATAATCCTTAACTGAATCCATCAAAATTTTAAAGTTTCCAATTGATGGATTTAGGCTCACGATATTTCGGACCTTTCGATAACACATTTCGTAGAGAAGTGTTATTAACAATGTTGAGGTCACCGGTAATAACGTGGCCAGCAGGATTATATGTGAATTGGGAACTAGCACAAGTGCAATCAGGAGGTTTGGACTTGAAGTCGTCAATATCGAGATCCTGCAAAACGTGTTTGTAATTGAAAATCTTAGTTGCAATAGGTTTGGTATAGGTATAAGAAATGATTGGTACATGCTAATATGCTGGGTCTATATGCTATTTTGTGCTTCTGTGTTACTTATTTGTTTGTTGGGTTGTTTTTAGTGATTAAGACGAGAAGGATTGTGCCTGATATTCACATGATGAAGACAAAATCTTTCAATCAGTTTAATTGAAGTCTGGAGTTGCCATGTCAGATAACTGATAGTAGTCTGTTGTTATTAATGTATTATTGTAATTTTGTTTATTTTCTTAGGTTATATCTTCTGACATCAGACTCGGACTTCTCTTGAACTGAATTTTAATGTGCGTATTGTTATGCGTTTACTTTTCTACATTGGCTAGAGGTATAGGGGAGGGTTGAGATCTCATAAATATGTTTAACCCCGCCGCATTTTTGCGCCTGTCCCAAGGCAGAAGGGTCTGTTTTAGTCCTGTATTATTTTTAATTATCTTTTCTTATACAATTTGTAGTTAGGTATGGCGTTCATTATCACTAAACTAGTATATACAGTCTTTCTTCTATTTAGTACAAATTTTAATTAATATATTAGTTGTATATAACAAAACCAGCCATAGAAATGGCTTAGTGTACATTTTAAAATCTGTAAGTGCAGAATATTAAATGTTCTATAATACTATGCTCACAAATTAATGTTTATTGAAATATTCTATGGAATTTGAGACGTATCGACGAAACTTATGCTGATTTATTCAACTTGTATAAATGACAAGCAGTCGTAGACTAACATGTTCTGATTGCGCTGTGATATAAGTTAAGAGGCCCATAAAGTTAACTTATTTTTTAGTTTCATATATGCATACACTTTTATCAAATTAAAACATATGATTGACGAATGTATAGGATGTTTTAAAAAAAAGTAGCAACTCATTCTCGTTTAGTTAGATATAACATAAACAGAAAAGTGAATCTGATAACCATGAAAACTTTTATTTTTAATATAATTGAAATATGTAATGTCTTTCTCTGACTTTTGATGGACGACTATGCTGTATGAGCTTTGTTCATTATCGGAGGCCGAACGGTGATCTATTGTTGTTAATCTCGCAGACTGTGTCATTTAGTCTCCTGCGAAGATTTTTCTTATTGGCAATCATACCTAATCTTCTTTTTTTTTATAATATAATGTCAAGAGATAACACCTTGAGAAAAAAAGATGTGGTAAATGTCATGCCCTCAGCAAAAGAACTACAGAGGTGATAATCAAAGGTGATCCCAGTCTTTAAACTAGTAAAACTACACATACATCCTAGTCTCACACTAATATTGTTAGGTGTTTCTTCATACAAGAATTGCGCAAGGTACATGTCATTCATATATATTACTATACTTAATTTGGTGTTCATAACAACAATGTTAAGAACTAAGAAAGGCCATTAACCACCTGCTTGTGTACATATCAAATGTGATTCACTTGAATCGTTTAATAAAATGCTGTATATTTAATTTTTGTTGACTGTCCATTGTAAATCATTTTAGTTGATTAGTTTTAGAATTGGAAAAGAAGGCATGAAAGATCTCAGGTAGGAGAAGAAAGGAAAAGACTACAGGAATAGAAAAAAAAGGCCGGCATGAGGAATATTTTACTATCTTCACTAGACTCCATGGAGTGTAAATTGACATTATTCTGAAAATGCTAGGCTGACATTTGGTATGATGCATCTTTTACTTCTCCCAATCCTTCCTCCTCCTTTTGTCTGTTCTTCTTCTTTTTTGACCTTTTAAGACTTTAAACATATTATCTTAGAGTGGTATAATCAGACTTTTTAGGCACAAATAAGAAATACTAGCTGGTTTTACTTGTATTGATTCTAAACTCCATTTGCACATAAATCTCAACGTCATAAGTAGCATGACGTTACTATACATACATAGCGGTACCGCGAACGTCTAATGAACACAGTCCTGAACATCCTGGGGGGCCGCGAATGAAAATTTAAGCAATAAATAAAGAAAAAACTTTAAAAATGAAATAACTATTGTCTCTCAAATGAAATAAAACTTTAACTTTTAACACTTAAACAGTCTCTATGCTTTACGGAACGGTTGAATCCAACTTTTGATTTTCTCCTTGGCATCAGTTTTTGCTTTTCTGGTTGAAGTAATAGTGTTGTCACTTGAATCACACGGACTATCTGTTGATAAGAGTTCAAGTGGATATAGCTTACTTATTGGTCTAGACGTCGTGCCATTTTTAGTGCGTAAAATAGCAGACCTACAAAGTCCATCTCTCCCATAAACTAACTTAACGATAATCGCTATATTCCACACTGTCCTTGGGGTATCATCATGAATCTGTACAATGTCGCCCACTTTAATGATTTGAGTGTTAATTCCGGTGTTTCTATGTTGTTCCCTAAGTGAAGTGAGGTATTCTCGTCCCCATCTGTTCCAAAAGTCGTGAATAATGCGTTTTTGAACACTAGATTGTCTATTTGCTGTGTAATGTGTTAAGTTTTGTACGTTCTCCTCACTGCTGAAATTAATTGTTCCTGAATACGGTAAAGTTTTAACCCGTCTTCCATAGAGAAGATGAGACGGTGTAAGCGGTTCATCATCGGTAAGGTCCGTTGATACGTGGGTTAACGGACGATCATTTAATATAGCCTCTATCTCGATCACAATTGTCTCTAGCACTCTAAAAGTAACTAGTGCTCGTCCTAACACTTTCTTTATGCAATTCTTGGTCAAGCCGATCAATCGTTCCCACCAACCACCATACCATGGTGCACGCTTCGGAATAAATTTCCACTGAGTTCCATATATGTTGAGTTGTTCCTGAATAGTAGTAGATTTTGTAAGCATTTCAATTTCCTTCGCTGCTGCGGTATATGTTGTACAATTGTCAGACATCATGATTTTTGGTAACGATTTGCGGCTGGTGAATCTCCTAAACGCTAGAATGAATGTTTGTTCTGTAAGATCTTCAACGATTTCCAAATGCACAGCTCTAGTGTTAGCGCAGGTGAATAGACAAATATATGCTTTACTAATACTGTTGCTTTTTGTTCTCACATTCAATGCTCCTGTGAAGTCGACACCGGTTACGGTAAACGGTGGTGAATCATTAAGTCTGTCGGACGGCAGTGGTGGTGGGTCGGGTGTATGATATGGTCTTCCGGTAATTTTACGGCAAGTAACGCAATTACGGAGTATTGATTTCACACATTGTCGAATCGACGGAATCCAGTAAGACTGGCGAATAAATGTCACTGTACTTTCTAATCCAGAGTGAAAATTCTTTGCGTGTGCATCCATCACAATTAATTTACAAAATCTGTCTTTGTTCGGTATTAGTACTGGAAATTTAGCTGATTCATCAATAGGTGCATTGTTAATTCTCCCGCCACAACGGATAATGTTCATTTTATCCATGTACAATCTAAGTTGCTTCACTAGCGCATTTTTCTCTGATTTGTTGTTTAAACTCTCAATAACATCCGGGTATTTACGCAGTTGCGAATCTCGAATCCATGAAGTCGAAGCAGTCTGAATTTCATTGACACTAAGATTTCCTGTTAGTTTGTCATTATTTCTACAGTTGTTTATGAATCGGTACATGTATGCAGTTATACGTTTTTGGTATGAGCTGTAGCGTTGTATATCCATAATTTTACTTATTCCTTCATAAGATCTGATTTTCTGTTGCGGTTCAATAGTTGATTGTCCTTGCTCAATGGTAGTGCTAAGAATGTGTGATTCTTTATTCTTCCACTGTGGCCAGTTTGATTTGTCAGTGAGCCATTCGGGTCCTTTCATCCAAAGATCCAATTCTAGGAATTTGGTTGCAGTTACTCCTCTCGATAGCATATCTGCCGGATTTGAATCTGTCGGACAGTACTTCCATGTGTATTCTTGCGTAATTTCGTTAATTTCCTTCACTCGATTACTAACGAAAACGGGTAATTGTTTCTCAGTAGTAAGCCAACTTAAAGTTATCTGACTGTCACTCCATAATGTGACGCTTGTAACATCCAAGTGCGATTTCAAATGCTTGACCAGTCTTGCGCCTATCAAAGCTGCACTGAGTTCTAACTTCGGAATTGTTAACTGTTTGAGTGGTGTCACTCGATTCTTTGACATGATAAGTACGGTTTCTTTTCCACTAACTAAATATGCGCATGATCCATAGGCTTTCAAGCTTGCATCCGTAAACACATGTAATTCTACATTGTCTGATTATTCTTTGAAATACGGTCTATTAATTTCCAAATGTGAACATTCATTAATATCTTTTAGAACACACTTCCATTCTGTTGTAATTTCAGATGTAAGAGGTTCATCCCAATTTAATCCTTTCTCCAACAAAGTCTGCATAAGCATCTTACTACGCACAGTAACTGGACCAACAATAAGTCCGAGTGGATCATAGATTTTAGACGATTGTCTTAAAATCTCTCGTTTTGTCATACGTGTATCTTCAATATCGGTGTATTCCGGTTTGGCGAAAGTAAGTGTGTCGTTACAAGTGTTCCATCTCAATCCAAGCACTTTTATGAGTTCATCTTTGTCTAATACGCTGTGTGAATTTGCGCGGTCTCGCAAAAGTTGAGAATTTGAAGCCCATGAGCGCAAGTTAAATCCTGCTCTAATGAATAAGTCTCTTGATGTATCAAAATATTTCAGTAATGCACTCTCTGTAGGAAAACTCGACAGTATATTATCAACATACAAATCGTTCTTTAAAGTGTCAGTATATTCACAACGGTTCTCTCTTAAGTGTTTTTGTAGAACGGAATTCAGTATGAATGGCGATGAAGTGGCTCCAAATAATACAGACTTAAATCGGTAAGTTGATAGTGGAGTTGATGGGTCTGTTGGTGTATCGAACCAAAAGAAACGTGTGACATCTCTATCCTGTGTCTCTAGTCCCACGTTCAAGAACGCCTTCTCTATATCAGTAGTAACGGCAAATTGGTGTAAACGAAATCTTAAAAGAATGCCGACTAAGTCATTTAAATTGGGTGGAGTAGTCATCAAACAATCATTAAGACTAGACGATTCTGGTGTTGCTTTACAACTGCAATCGAATACGACCTGATTGGTGTTGTTGTTGAATCTTTTCTCACAGCATGATGCGGAATATAGTGTATTTTGCTCTTTTCATCGGCCTCATTAGTAATATCCACTTTCTCTATGAAGCCCTTTTTCTCCTGCTCAGCCATTATTTCTCCATACTTTTCCAGTAGTTTGGGTTCTTTGCTAAGTCTTCTTACTACACTTTCCGTCCTTCGTTGTGCAATGGCTTTATTTGTCGGTAACGTAGGGTGATCCTCTTTCCATGGTAACGTTACAAAATATCTGTTGTCATGGTAACGAATTTGTTTCTCTTCATAAGTCTTTTGAATATTCATCTGTTCTTCTAACTTTGAAGTGTCAATTTTCTCGGTAGCCAGTGACTCTATTTTCCAAAATTTCTCCAAGTCGTACTCATCGGTTTTTGTTGCGATCATCACGTTCATCATTGAAGCTCTCTTGTATCCATCTGTGTCAGAGTTGTGTGAATGTAGCGTTCCAGACAACAGGTATCCGATTTTTGATTGAACAGCTGTCGGTCCTTCGCCTCGGATAATATCATTCTGAACAATTGACAAGAAGTAATCAGCTCCAATTAGAATAGAAATTTCAAAGTTTTCATCTGCTGTTACTGGGTGAGCTAATTTGATTCCTGACAAATATGTAAGTTTTGCTGCTTGGCGTACATAGGTTCTCATCGGTACTGCGATCTCTGGAACGATCAAGACTCGAATCGGAAGTTTACCCTCTGTAGTTATGAGATATACCAATCCTGTACTCAAATGGCGAATTTTAGTACTATTTGCATTGTCTCCAAATCCGGATAGGTTAACGCTTTCAGTTCCAGTAGGTTTGAGTTTCAATTTTTCGGCTAATTCCTCTGTGATAAATGAGCGCTGTGCGCCTTCGTCAAACAATATTTTTGCATCAAGTATTTCATGTTCTGCACTTACTGGGTTAATTGCTGTCTTCAAAAGTACACGATCTGTCGATTGCGAGTGTAAACAGTGTCTGGTTCCTCCGCGTTGTGTTGAATTGTGCCTACGTTTATATCCCCTGTTGGTTTGTTGTCTTCATTTGTTTTAACATTGTCTTTGCAAATGCTGGTGTGATGACGTTTGTGACACTTGTTGCAAGTTTTTGTAGATTTACATGCGGACAAGCTATGGTGTCCTAGACAGTTAAAGCATAAACGATCTTTTTTCACGATTGACATCCGGCCATTGTAATCAGATACTTTAGTGCAATTAACAGACGAGTGTGGCTCCTTACAGTACGCACAGAGTGGCTTGGGTTTAGTGTTAGTTGCGTTTGTATTCTTGTTATCTCTATTTCGATTACTATAATTTGTATTTGTCAGAAAGGCGGCGGTAGCTGTAGGGTGTTCTAACTGTTCTGAAGTTTTGCCTGCATCCATAATATAAAGTTCATCGAAAATTCCACGACGTAATTCATTCAGTTGTAAATCTGTAGATCTATATTGTCTGGCAAGATTTCTGCGGATTTCACCGGGTAGTTTGTTCATAATAATGGGCACTAAAAACGCTCCATATGTGTCTTCACTTTGACCTAATGACTCCAATCCTCTAATGTGTATCTCAATTTCATCGTAGTAGTTTTTCATGCTAGATATCGTGTATTTAGGGGCTGGTATATCAACTAGTGCTTGCATATACTTCTGTCTTATTACATGCGATTGTCCATATCTTTCTTGCAGTAAAGAAATAGCTTTCTCATAATTTGCATGTGTAAGCGCAAACCCTGTGACGGTTTTCAATGCCTCATCATGGAGTAGTGACTTCAAATAATTAAATTTCTGAACGTTTCCAAGAGTAGTGTTTTCGTGAACGGATGTCTCGTATGAATCCCAAAATGACTGCCACTGCATAATATTACCATCAAAGGTAGGAAGATTCAATTTGGGCAACTTGTTGTACTCATTTAATCTAGTGTTACTACGTGAAAACTGAGTTTCCGGTACACGGAAGTTTGAATTACATGTATTCTGTTTATTGTATATCTCGGGTTGAGCATAACTTGGTTGATCATGAGCGGGTTGAGCATGAGCGGGCTGAGCAGAGGCGGGTTGAGCAGAGGCGGAATGTGAAGGGTCGCTATAACTGACAAAATCTTTTGCATTTGTACTGAGTGTGGATGTATTGACAAGAATGAGCTTTTGTATTTGCGTTATTTTTCCATCTAATGTGTAAGCATACTCATCTGAATCGACGATCTCGGCTTCTACTTCTCCTTCATCAAGATTTTCTAGAATGTCCTCATTAAGTTTTTGTAGTGTCTCTTGTTTCTTCAACAGATTGTTCACAATTTTAGTTAACTCTTCAGTGTTCACGGGCTCATCTCCGTCGTCTCGGATGTCCTCAAATTTCTTCAAAAGTCGGGAAATAACGCTTCTGTGTCCTGCACGTATAGAACGTAGTTTGGAACTCATCTTGGTCCTACGGCACCAATATCTTAGAGTGGTATAATCAGACTTTTTAGGCACAAATAAGAAATACTAGCTGGTTTTACTTGTATTGATTCTAAACTCCATTTGCACATAAATCTCAACGTCATAAGTAGCATGACGTTACTATACATACATAGCGGTACCGCGAACGTCTAATGAACACAGTCCTGAACACATATGATGATTGATTTAAAAATGCGGTGATTTAGAAAACTCATAACGTCCTGGGAATTTTCTGGTTTGCTGATAATATAGATTTTACATTTGCCCTTATTAACCCATTAAATCGTACGCCATTTCCTTTTCAACTGTTCTTTATACACACACCAGAAAGTAGTTCTAGTGAACAATCGAAGATTGCTTCTTGACGACTTTGCACTAAATGTTAAGTTACTAACATCTAACACCTGGTTATCCAAACATCTCGTATGAACAAAACGTCCATATATTTAAACACGTATTTGAGTTTATTAAAAGGCCTGAGAGATTTCTTGGTATGTGAGACTAATAGTGTATTTGCAGTACATTCACGTCATCATCTGCATCATTAAAATTGAGAATGGAAATGGGGAATGTGTCAAAGAGACAACAACCCGACCAAATAAAAAACAACAGCAGAGGGTCACCAACAGGTCTTCAATGTAGCGAGAAATTCCCGCACCCGGAGGCGTCCCTCAGCTGGCCCCTAAACAAATATATACTAGTCCAGTGATAATGAACGCCATACTAATTTCCAAATTGTACACAAGAAACTAAAATTAAAATAATGCAAGACTAACAAAGACCAGAGGCTCCTGACTTGGGACAGGCGCAAAAATGAGGCGGGGTTAACCATGTTTGTGAGATCTCAATCCTCCCCCTATACCTCTAACCAATGTAGAAAAGTAAACGCATAACAATACGCACATTAAAATTCAGTTCAAGAGAAGTCCGAGTCTGATGTCATAAGATGTAACCAAAGAAAATAAACAAAATGACAATAATACATAAATAACAACAGACTACTAGCTGTTAACTGACATGCCAGCTCCAGACTTCAATTAAACTGACTGAAAGATTATGATTTCATCATATGAACATCAGGCACAATCCTTCCCGTTAGGGGTTTAGTATCATACCATCATAACATATATGAGAAGAACATAACCCGTGTCATACCAAAACTGTTTTTAGAATAAATGTGTTTAGCTCCGATGCAAAGACCTTATCAGTGACTCAATATTAACGCCAAAATATGCAATCTTTAATGACTTGACAACAGTATCGTAATTATATCCCTTTTTAATAAGTCTATTCAAAGGTTTTGTAAGTTTCTGAGGTGAATACTGACACCTTTGTGCTTTATAAAGAATATTTCCATAAAAAATTGGATGTGAAATACCTGAACGTATTAGAATTCTGCATGTTGAGCTATATTTACGAATGATGTCTTTATATCGATGATAAAATTTAGTAAATGTTTTGACTAGTTTGTGATATCGAAAACCCTGGTGTTATAATTTTTCAGTAATACATAAATTTCTCTCGTTAAAATCTAAAACATTGTTACATACACAAGCGAATCGTACAAGTTGAGATATATAAACACCGTAAGATGGTGACAAGGGAACGTCACCATCTAAAAACGGATAATTAACGATAGGAAATGAAAAATCATCCCTTTTATCATAAATTTTAGTATTCAGCTTTCCATTAGTGATATAGATATCAAGATCGAGAAAAGGGCAGTGGTCATTGTTAGTATTAGCTTTATTTAAAGTAAGTTCAACAGGATAAATTTCATTAATATACATACTGAAGTCGTCATTATTGAGAGCCAAAATATCATCCAAATATCTAAAAGTATTATTAAATTGTTTATCAGATGTTGTTTCGATGGGTCTTTGCTTATTTTTGTCATAAATTGTAACTCATAACAATACAAAAACAGGTCCGCAATAAGTGGTGCACAGTTAGTCCCTATTGGAATTCCGATAATCTGACGATATACGGAATCCCCAAAGCGAACAAAAATGTTATCTAGTAAAAATTCAAGGGCATATATAGTATCAAAGCATGTCCAATTAACGTAGTTTTTTTGTTTATTGCTACTAAAAAATGACCTAAAAGAGTTTGAACATATATATTCACATTCTGATTTTTTGAATGCCCATTTAATTAGGTGTGTGAATTTTTTCTTAATGAGAATGTGAGGCAATGTGGTATACAGGGTAGAAAAATCAAAACTTTGAACAGATTCAAAATCACCAATATAAGCATGCAATTTATCAAGTACTTCCAACGAGTTCTTGACACTCCAAAAGTAATTTATTCCACTATTTTCGAAGGCCTTATTCGAACAATTTATTATCAGGTTTTTAATTGTACCAAGTGTGCTGGTAAGAAGAATAGACAATTTAGTAGTTGAACAATGGCTTGAAGACGAAATAAATTTATATTTGTAAGGGGTTTTGTGTAGCTTCGGAAGCCAATACATAGTTGGGACTTTCATTGTATTTGGCTCTGCTTGTAAAGCGGTGGCTAAAAGTTTATGTTTGTTACAGATTTCGTTTTCTGAAAATGGAGTCAGTTGGAATGTTGGTGAATTGGTGATTTCCTTTTTCAGAACCTCAATGTAAAATTTACGTCAAACAATAATAATATTATTAGCAGCTTTATCGGCCGGGACAAAAACAAATTCCTTGGCTAGTTCTTTTAGTTTATGTTTGATACGAGAAATAGGTTTATTGTGGTTATTGTTTATAGTAAAATGTTCTTTAAAATGTTGAATACGTATATCAACTATCTTCATTACTGAATTAAAAAAAGAATCCAAAGATTTTTTGTCAGCTTTTTCCCGTTTTATCCATTTCATACAGTAAGTATGGAGGGAGTCGTGGATGATATTACGACACTCATTCCAATTAATAATTGACGGGGGACGATATTTAGGTCCTTTACTGAGGAATGATTTTAACTCTCGGTCTTGAACGATGTTAAGATATCCTGCTATAACATGGGAAATGGGTCCATAAATATATTCGGAATTACTGCAATTACATGAAGTAGGTGTATTTTCACTGATATTAACATCTTTACACAATTGACTATAATTAAACACAAATTTCCGGGTAAATTTCTTGTAAATATAACAAAAAAGAAGTAGCTCAGTATTGTCAACATATCCAGGAATTTGTTCTTTAACAGAATGGTCGTTAAATAGACCGGCAATATTTACAAAATCAAAGCCTTTATTGACATACTTAATTTTAATAAAATGTTTTTTATGATCTTCAGGGCGATCAATTTTGGGAAATAATTTAGAATAACAATATGCCATAATAATTTGAACAATTTCATACTTAGGACTGCTATATGAAATTTTATTTAACTTATTAACCGGTAACAAACAGAGTTTTGTTAACAGATAATGTCTGCCGTTGTTTTTTGAAATAGAAATTAGGTCCGAAATATTGGTATGATTGGCCCGAAATTTTCTTTGATTGCGATTTGTTCTACGACCGTGAGAACGTTTTTTGCGAACAGTTTTAGAAACTATTTCCAAAATGTTAACGGATTTGGTTCTAGATATATTACCAATTCCCATGCTATTATCATTTAGACCGAGAGGGTAAACTGTCTGTAATTTTTTAATCCAATATAATTCAATTATTTTCCGTGATCGTACAAACTTTGAATGCGATTCACCAGGCTGCTTATTTACTACTTCTAAAGGTTGAACTGCTAAATATTTAAAAGGATGGTTGTGTTTCTTAAGGTGTTGGTAAATGATACTTTTGAATTTATTGGGTCTTTTAAAACGATACAGATGTTCTTGAGTGCGTTTAGATAAATATCGTCCAGTTTCTCCTACGTACTGAATACCACACCCCGGTTTGTTTCATGTGAGTAAATAAATAATACTGTTTGTTTTTCAAGTTATATCAGTTTCAAAATTTAAAGAAAATGTGCGACCATTAAACGTGGACCTTACCGTATTGTTGGTGGAAAGACGGGGACATGTTTACAAACGTTATTGCTGTTTTATCTTTTTCAATAAATAAACTCGTAAAGTGTTGTATATTCTGAATTATTGCATGCTCATATTACTATTGTTTTGTAATTTATTGTTATTCCGAGCAGACAACGTAAATATGGTTTACTTGTGTCAAATTCATTTTACTTTAAGTAAATATAAACTATAACTAAAATCATAAAAGTGTTTATACCAACTGTATTAGGCGCCATTGTATCAAAGTAACTACGTTATATGTTTCTTGTTGAAGAGTAAGAGCCACACGTGTATATTTTTCTTATCTTGCCTTTAATATTATGGCACCTCCTTTTTATATCAACAGTTCCAGCTGGAACCAATTAACAACTTTTTCCATTTCATGAAACCTTTAATACTGATTTGTTTTCGTTTTGAAGAACACAAATGTACACATTGAGATATATTTTTTTTCAATGCTGTTCTGTATTCTCTGAGCCAGTTTCATAAGGATTTTTATTTTTTTTATTTCACAATATAGCAAAGAATGTTCATACTTATATTTCGAAGACAAGCTGACAACGCCAGTAACGTTGTATAACAAACAAGTAATTAAAGGTTTGGTGATACTTGATCGCAACATACCTAATATAAAGATATCATTTTAAAAATAAAATAAAAAGATTGGAGACAATGCTTAGTTACAAGCTACATGATGTGCAAATATTCATACGGTATAATGATTATCCGCGGAAATACACTTCAAGGATCTGAAAGATTATATGAAATCTTTTAAAAAAACAAAAAAAAAACGCTCGTGTCCATACTACATAATATATAGAATACATAAACGGTACATTTTGTTTTTTTCTTATCAAATACTTTAAATACTGAAATTGTCTGTGTTATGAATCAAAGTTTATTTGAACATTTTCAATAAAAAAATATTTTTGTATTAAAACAATATATTTTTCGACATTTAGGTAAAAAGTCTTACAAAATTATACGAAATCGGGTGCATATTTAATACAAATTTGTTTTTTCCAGTAGAATGTAAACTGGTAATGGACGGTCGTCTGTGTCCAAATTTGCGAAAAATAATATTAAAAGTATCAAAATAGTACTTACAATTAAGGAGTCATGTTGATGATTAAAAAAAGGAAACAAGCTGCTGACCGGTATTGGTTCTGTTGAACCATCATCGTTTGTTGGAGCCCTTTTGTCACCATTTTCATTTCCAAATGGATAAAAATCGGACAATGATACTCCATATATTTTTTCAGTAAAACTGAACAAGAGGCAAAATAAGAAAAACGTGGTCATCCTTATTATTTAATAGTATAATGTCTTTTCTAGTCTGAATATTTATAGTAAACAGGGAAATAATATGTTGAAAATATATTGGACACTTTTTGTCAAGCTTTCTTCTCATTGGTTGACATCATTAATTTATATTAAGATCTATTTCAAAGTAGCATAATACATGCGTAATGTTATGATAATGAAACTATTTATCTAGCAATATTTACGATCAACTATGGTTGATATTAAATAACAAGACTGAGTTTCTTTATCCAAATTTATGTCTTTATCTCCTCATATAATTTTCCGTTTGAACGAAAAGCGTAACGTATATACATTAAAGAGAATCCAAATATCTTTTATATAATATTACGTTTTCAAGTTTACCATGTTACTTTTCTATGGAATGACAAAATTGTTTTTTATTTTGTGTTTGTCAAAGTAAGACGTTATATGCTCTGGGTCTAGTATTAGTGCTGGTTTGTATTACTGTCTGTGCTGGGTATGAATTTTATGATGTAGTTCTATTTATATTTTCTTCTGGTATTTAGTTTTATGATGTGGTTCTATTATTTCATACTACGTATATGTAACTACTTAGTATATGCTGTTTTTCTGTTATTATAAATAGTCTGGATTATATTATTTTCAAGTTTACCATGTTACTTTTCTATGGAATGACAAAATCGTTTTTTATTTTGTGTTTGTCAAAGTAAGACGTTATATGCTCTGGGTCTAGTATTGGGTGCTGGTTTGTATTACTGTCTGTGCTGGGTATGAATTTTATGATGTACTTCTATTTTTATTTTCATCTGGTATTTAGTTTTGTGATGTGGTTCTATTAGTTCATACTATGTATATGTAACTACTTAGTATATGCTGTTTTTCTGTTATTATAAATAGATTGGATTATATTATTATTACACCAATTTCTAAAGCGGTTAGTTTATTCATTCGACTATCGTCGGTTTGTTCGTTTCTATTCATGTTGGAATTTTCCTGAATCGCTTGACAGAATTTTGTAAAATTGTTGTTGAATTTTACTCACATAATGTATTCGCATCTCTTATTTCATGTTTTATCTCAATGGGTATTTAGCTTTTCTGTTTGAGGATGACATAACTTCATCCGGTTTGCATAACTATTTACATCACTGGGTCGATGCCACTGCTGTTGGACGTTTCGTCCCCGAGGGTATCACCAGCCCAGTAGTCAACACTTCGGTGTTGACATGAATATCAATAATGTGGTCATTTTTATAAATTTTTTGTTTACAAAACTTTGAATTTTTCGAAAAACTAGGGATTTTCTTATCCCAGGCATAGATTACCTTAGACGTACTTGGCACAACTTTTTGGAATTTTGGATTTTAAATGCTCTTCAACTTTGTTCTTGTTTGGTTTTATAAATATTTCGATATGAGCGTCACTGATGAGTCTTATGTAGACGAAACGCGCGTCTGGCGTACTAAATTATAATCCTACTACCTTTGATAAATATTTACACCACTGAGTCGATGCCACTGCTGGTGGACGTTTCGTCCCCGAGGGTATCACCAGCCCAGTAGTCAACACTTCGGTGTTGACATGAATATCAATAATGTGGTCATTATTATAAATTTCCTGTTTATAAAACTTTTAATTTTTCGAAAAACTACGGATTTTCTTATCCCAGGCATAGATTACTTTAGACGTATTTGGCACAACTTTTTGGAATTTTGGATTTTAAATGCTCTTCAACTTTGTTCTTGTTTGGCTTTTTAATTATTTCGATATGAGCGTCACTGATGAGTCTTATGTAGACGAAACGCGCGTCTGGCGTACTAAATTATAATCCTGGTACCTTTGATAACTAATTGCACATTGTAGTACACATTTCTATTAACTTTTCGGCCGAAACCATTATTATAACTTAACAAAATTTCTGTATAGATTCTTCACCTTATAGCCGTCGCGGAAAGTATTTGTTGTTTCTTGACAAAATAATTGTTCCCTTACCAAGGAATACACTTTGGTAAATGTCTTATTTGGGGTACCCTTTTGTAGCTGCAATTCCACACTAAACATATTTATATTTCAATATATATATATATATGGAAAGTTTCTACCATTCTGGTGCATATTTTGTTATTATACATCTCCTATCTTTTTTATCAGTTTAAATTTCAAGGATTATTTCTCCAAATCATGCGCAAATTGCATTACACTTTTATATTAATTTCTTCTTAATACCGATTTAAAATTGGATGACATATTCTCAGAAGCGTAGCCTTACAAAGCCATTATGCACGTCATTATTTGTTTATTCAATTATTTTATGGATTTCCTTTTACTAAACGTCGAGTTTGCAAAGGAAGGGGTATCATTTTGAAAGCTTTTTTCGTAGTATCTCTTATAATATCATGTGGTTGTACTATTACATCAACAGGAAGACATTACACACACACACACACACACACACACACACACACACACACACACACACACACACACACACACACACACACACACACACACACACACACACACACACACATTTATTACCAATTGTGTTGATAGAGTCCATTTTATAAAAAGAGACTAAAATATCAAGTTTTAACTTCCGAACAAGCATTTTTTACGAATTCCAAGATTATTTACGTTTAAATTTGTTTTCAAAAATGATTTTAGGAAAATAGTTATTTAACATATTCACATTAATTAAACGATCGTGTTGGTACAAAAGCTTCTATCAATAATGCAAACAAGTAAGTTATAACATTAGGCCACACCAATTTAATTTCTGGTTCTACGGATTTTTGGACTCCAAAATTTGGGGCGAGCGAGCGATTTGAAAATTTTAATAAAAAAATATTTAATTTGCAAATTTTTGAGGCGAAGCTTGAAAAGTGAAGGAATGTTCCGAATGTTCGAAGGTGGTGGATGTGTATTTTACCTGTGTGACTGAAAATTGTATTTTATGTGGTGGAGGCATAACATTGAGAAGATTCAAGTTTATTAGTGTTCCCATACATTTACAACAAGCCAGAAACTATTAATTTACATTCAGAAAACGTCAATTCCTACATTTTTAAAGTCTGTTACAAGTACATTTTTCCTGACACTTCTGCACGAGAAAAAATGGCGGCTTTTAAAAAAAAACCAAAACATACTAAAACAATCTGGTCTTTGGCGATCTGCAATCATTCTATTAAATTTCCAGCTTATATAACATTGAATACAAGAAAACTTCTCAATACTATTGCATTGTTGACATTTTAGTGAATCTGTATTTTAAACTGTGCTTATAAACGAGCAGAACTATCTTCAAATTTTATCGAAGTGTTTTTTAGAAACAAGACTCAGTTTTAGATTTTATTTGATTTATCCTACATAAACAAATTTCAATCATAGGATTCGAACAATTTATCTAGCATTATATAACATTTTATTCATCTGTGGCTTTTAGCAAAATATATATAGACTTGCTTGCACGAACTAATTAGTACCTGTGTGTTATAGTTGCTTGCATAGCTTGATTTTAGATTTTAGAGTAGTGCGTAGTCAACAATATTATTTTACCCTCTAAAACTTTATCGATTATATGCTGACAATCTTAGTTTTTATTCATGACGGAGCATAAACTATTAAAGTATCTTGCAAAACCATTTGTAATACCAGCTGGGGTAAAACAACTGACTCCTGTAGTGTTTACTGACAGTAAAGGGAAATATTTTGAAAGGTATTGCAGAAATACAGTTGAGAATAGTATTAAATGGTGGAATCAATCTGGGCGTAGCTCCTCTCAAGCTCTTGTATGGTTAAAACAAAACCTTGAATACAAAATTGGACATCTTGATAATATTGCGCTATATGTATGGTTTGGCACATGCGATCTCACTACTTATGACAAAAACAGTAGATATATTACCTTAAGAACTGAAACGGATGATTCCATTCAAACAATTGTTAACAATTATCAAGAAATTGCTGATCTACTTAAGAGTTATCCTGGGTGTAAATTAAGATTTTTGGAAACTCCACCATACTCTGTATCCTTTTGAAATTCGTATCAAAAACATCCAGATGTTCAAAAATTCAAAAATGATGACGACATTCTATTAAAACAAATAAAGGCATTAAACAATCACATCAGATACATGAATGACACATTGGGAACTAGAACTCCAAATTTATCAGCTGATATTCATCATAGAATCAATACAAGCAACAAAAATAGTTTGAACATAGCCAGAAATCAATATAACTTCAATCTGTATAAAGACGGCATCCATCCTTCAAAAAACCTTGCAAAAGTCTGGTTAAAAAAGATAACCCAGCAAATAAAAACTGACTGTTGGTAATTAACAATCCTGCTTTGAAATATTTGAATTTAAAGACAATCTGTATATCGCTGGTGTGACATAGTGGGGGAACGGTGGGATTTTCCACAGTACTCTTACTTGCCACAACATATTTTATACTAAATTGCTGGTTGGTTAAAAATAAAAATTAAAGAATATGGAGCTAGCCCAAAGAACTAAGCGAAGAACGTCCAACAAAGGCAATAATATGAGCCCGCACCAAAAATATGAAAACAACTATACTTTGAATATTGAAAAATCTTTGAAGAAAAAATTAGAAAGTACTAAAGTCACTGAAATAACATACTCAAAAACCGGAGGCGGTATCACTGGAAAATTTGATGCTAAAACTTTTGAGCTTTTTTTTATATGCATGTGAAATCTACTATAAAAATTCACAGGACATACTTGACTTCAGTAAAACTGTTGCAACTGACAATGTGGGTAATAATGTACAAATAACCTATAGTATCACTGATACATCAAATAAAAGCTTTACTATAAACGCCTATATAACAAAGTGTACCTTGCTGATAAATGGTAAAAACGCAAATAGATTTGAACTGTGTGACATTTCAAAAATACACAATATAATGGCGGACACCAAGATATCTGGTATAAAGATAAACATAGTGAAAAGTAACAGAAAGCTTGCGGAGCAACTTGTAGAGGCAATTGCAATGCTGCATTCTGGGCTAGGATTAGCAAATACATCAAAATCTCAAATGGATATTGTGCCAAATATAAATCAAGAGGAGAGATGTCTCAAATGTAACAGAAATTGCAGAACAAAAGCTGTTCTTTGCATCTATGGTCACTGGGTACATTATAATTGTGAAAATTTTTCTGAAGATGATGTAAAAAATGTGAAAAGAAAGGATTTTACTTATGTATGTACAGTCTGTACTCTCAAAAAAGCTAAAAATAATAATATTGTAAAGGCATTGGAGGCGAATGATAAACAAGACATAACCTTAGCTGAGTCACTTCTACAAGAAGAAAATGTACTGAACTGTCAGGCGTGTGATATGTCTATACTAAACAATGTAGATTGCTGTTCTGTTTGTCTGATGAAATTTCACAATACTTGTATGGACACCACCAACCACACCTGCTTTGCTTGTCTAGGGCTTAAAGACCAAAGTGAAATTGTACAACCAGTTGACACACAAGATCAGCAAACTTTGGCTAAAACAATAGATGAAGAAAGTCTATTAGTAGACAACAAAATTGTTGACAGCTCAACGCAACATACAGAAAGGAATGAAGAAACTATAACAACAAGTAGTACTCTCTCATCATGCTCAAATAACATCAATTCCACTGCGCAAGATCAAAATGAAACCAGTGCAAATTCCGAATTTCAGAAAATTAAAATGAAAGAACTTCGACAACTAGAACAGAGATTGCGGAAAAAAGATGAACAGTTGAAACTGAAGGAGACTGCTATTAATGAAAACATGTCAGAAAAAACGAAAGTGCTGGATAGACTGTTTAAAGCTGAAGCAAGAAACCTAGAGTTGGAACAGACCGTAAAAACTCTATTCACAAGAATTGAGACACTAGAGGCCTATAAGACTACACAGGGAAACGGTGGGACTATCCACAGTATCCCTAACACTGAAGACAAAGTTAGTCATGATAGTACCTCAAGTGATAAACTCATAGTGGGAATTAGAGACAAAGTCACCAACTACGTACTTGGTAAAGTGGATGAAGAACTCAACAAACTTCTCAACAACAGCGGTAATATATCATCAAATTCTGAACAGTTTAATTCTAGTCAACAATCGTATGATCAACAAAAATCATTTGTGCAACCACATCAATACTCTCCAAATCAGCATTCAATTCGAAATCAACCATATGTTACAACTCAACATCCAAATCATCAATACCCATATTACGGCCAACCTGTTTTTCACAATACATCTCATTTGCAACCAAGTCATCAGTGCTCAAATGCCTACTACCAATATGATCACATTCAAAAAAGGGAACAAGATACAGAATTTATTCATTCAGCTAACCTTCACCCCGATGTCAACTATGATAGAAACATATGTATAGAAAACTTAATTGAAATACTTCCAAATGAACAAATGAATGTTAACAAGACTGAACTTTCACACTCAAATGAATCATACAGGAATGATAAAGAAGTGGTCAACAATCAACAGAGTATAGGAAAAAGTGATCCCAATTGGTTCCACATCTCCCTTGAAGGTACACCTATAAGCTATGAAGTAAACAACAGTGACATGCATTTTTTATACCAACAGAGCCTCATCCGTCCGAAAATATAGCAATAAAACCTAGATCCATAGAAGAGAAGGCTAAAAACTGTAAATATGTATTAAAGATTTTAGATTTTAATTGTAAAAACATTTTAACCTGTGGTCCACTATTTCATGAATTAAAAGACTCTATTGACATTTATCTACTTCAAGAACACTGGCTCTCCACTGTCAGTTACAGATGTTGAATGACATTCTACTTGATTATAAGGGTGTTGGTAAAGCAGTAGACTCCAGCGACCCAATTACTCCATGGAGAATGCCAAGAGGTTATGGTGGGACTGCTATACTATGGAAGAAAAATCTTGACTTCATAGTCACTCCACTGTCTATAGGCAATAATCGAATACAATGCATAGAGATCAATGGTGACCCAAATTTATTAGTCATTTCAGTATATTTGCCGTGTAAAGGTTCAACAAATAGTCAAACAGAATTTCAAGAATGTCTAGATCTTTTGAACGAAATATTGACAACCTATGAACTAACACACCAAATAATAATAGGTGGTGACTTTAATGAGGAAATCTTTGGATCTAATGACCCGATAAGACAGAAATATATAGTGTCATTTATGGACGAACACTGTCTGTGTACAAAAGATACTGGAAAAACATTCATTAGCGCTAATGGGAGTGATTGTACTGCAATCGACTATATACTTTTTCAAGAAACTTTTAAAGAATCAATCATTAATATTAGGAAATGTGATTTAGTTGGGAATGTATCTGACCATTATCCTCTTCTATTGTCTTTGGATTTCAAAACAACTAAGAGTTCAAATACGAAAACAGAATTTAAGACTAAAATGAAAGTTAAATGGGAGAAAGCAGACTTGTTGAAGTACACTGAGATAATTAATGAGGGACTTACTACATCTCTAAAAGTTATAAATACAAAAGATGATATAGAAACAGGTTTTCATGATATAACAGCTGTAATAACAAAAGCCACCAATGAGATAGCACAAAAACCAAAGATTCGAAAGAATAAACCAAAATTAAAAGTAATGTCTGACGAAATTTTAAAAGCTATTAAGAATAAGAAATCAGCATTTTATTATTGGAAAGCAAATGGACGGCCAACTGATTGCTTAGATCCTTTTCTACTTGAAAAGAAAATTACAACACAGGAACTGAGAAAAACTTGTAGATTGGAAATTGCACAAAAACGCATGCAAGAAAGAAACGAAATTATTGAAGCAAGTTCATCAAACAAAACTCTCTTCTATAAACTTATCAACAAGCAACGTGGAAAACTATCTAGACGTATAGATGAGCTGAATGTAGGTGACAACATTTATAACACTCCAGAGCAAATAATGGAGGGGTGGAAAATACATTTTGGTCAACTAGCAGAAAACACTCTTGATGAAAATTTTGATTCCAATTATCTAAAGAATACTGAAAATTAATATAAAAACATCATTGAACTCTGCAGTGAGCAATTTATTCATGTTAATGTAACACAGGAAGAAATTTTAAAAGCTATAAACAGTCTGAACCGAAATAAGGCAGCAGATTTCTATGGCATTACAGCTGAGAATATTATCCATGGCGGTGCCAACCTTTTAACATACTTACAAGCTTTAATCAACAAATCATTTGAAAAACATTTTATTCCTGATTCACTCAAAATTGGAACCCTCTTTCCGGTATTTAAAAATAAAGGAGAATGTAAAAATGCAAAAAACTACAGAGGAATTACTGTAACACCAACATTCTCAAAAGTTATCGAGAAGATACTAAAAATTAGAGAGAACTGTAAAATAATAATATGTCAAAATCCGTTACAAAGAGGTTTCACAGAAAATTCATCACCATTACTTTGTGAACTTATAGTAGAAGAATTTGAAAGAGAGAATAAAGATCTTAAGCGCCCAACATATATAGGCCTCCTGGATGCAAAATCTGCCTTCGATGTAGTGGTTCACGCAAACTTAATTAAAAGACTTCATCAATATGGTTTTTCAAATCAATCAATATTATTGATAGACAATCTTTACCAAAATGCAGTGTCATATGTCAAATGGGACAATAGCTTCTCAGAAGATTTCTTTAAAATAGAACAAGGTGTTCGGCAAGGCGGCACTCTCAGTGCTGATTTATATAAACTATATATAAATCCTCTTTTGAATTTTCTATGTGACTCTGGACTTGGTGGAAAAATTGGAAACATTAATTGCAGACGATGTTGCACTACTTGCCTGTAACCCATTAGATATACAAACAATGGTAGATATAGCCGTGGATTTCAGTAAGCGCGAAGGATACCATCTACAACCTTCAAAAAGCGTAATTTTACCTGTAAAAAGCAAAGCTAAAACTATAGAAACTAATTTAGGATTTTGGAAATTGAACGATACTGTAATACCAGCGGTAGACAAAGCTTCACATATTGGAATAACGAGATCTCAAAACAATTCTGCACAAACAACTGTTGACGAAAATTAAAAAAAACCCAGAAGGGCTATCTACAGTCTAATGGGAACTGGTCTACATGGGGAGAATGGTCTTGATCCTGAAACATCAATTGCAATGTTGAGAACATATATTCTTCCAATACTAACCTACGGGCTTGAAATTGTGATACCAAAAGGCAAAATTCTTGACAATTTACAGATCCAATACAAAAAGTTACTTAAGCAAATTCTTTCACTAAATATTAATGTGGCTGACCCTGCTGTATACTTAATATCTGGTTTACTACCTATAGAAGCAGAAATACACTTAAAAATCCTCTCATTGTTTGGAAATATTGCAAGATCAAATAAAAATTCATCTGAGTGGAAGCTAGCAGAAAGACAACTACAGATTAAGAGCTTTGATAGGATAGTAACAGCTGGTTTATAGACATGAAAAAGATATGTATCAAATATAGTCTAGAAAACCCATTATCACTACTTTATATTGAAATGTCAAAAGGAAAATGGAAGAAATTGACTACCACAGCAGTACATAAATATTGGACAACAAGAATTAATGAAGAAATAATGTATTACTCAAGCTTGAAATACATTCCAACATCTTTATTTAAAGTTGGGAAAATTCATCCTTTGGCCTTAGCGAACAGTGCTAATCAAAGAGACATCAATAGAATTCCAATAAGAATAAAAATTGCAACTGGAACCTACATTCTACAAACGAATAGAGCAGCTTACAATCAAAACAACGTTGATCCAACTTGTAAATTATGTGACCAAGCAGAAGAATCACTTTCACATTTCTTGCTGTGTTGTAGAGCACTTGACCAATTTCGTACACCAATTTTGAAAAACATTATATGTAAATGTAGTGAGCTTCCTGCTTTGCAACATTCTAATATTCAGCTAGACATTTTGCAACTAATTATTAATCCATTCCACTATGCTTGCAGTGCTGAGTCAGAAAATGATATAAGCTATAGAATTGAACCTTTGTGTAGACAATTAATTTATAAATTACACAATAAGAGGTACGAAATACTTTCAAAAATGGACTTGATAAGTAGCAGGAGAAAGATGAACTTTAAAGTCAGTTAGATAGGTCAAATAGGGTTTTTGCAGATCGCCTAGGCTTAATATTATTTTTTATAAATAGAATTTTAATAGTATAAAGACAATTTTTATCTTTTACATATAAAAGGATAAATAAATATCAAAAACTGTGAACTGTGTACATAATCCTCATAGTGTATATATATTGATGGATTGATATTCTATACTGTTGCGGTGGTGGAACTATTTTTATTGTTTTACTCCATATAACGGAGGTGTGCCTATATTGGCAGAAATTCATAGGATACAGATACAGAAGGCGAGCGATTATAATTTTTTTTTGTAAACATAAAATAGTAGGTTTTGACAATATTAAAGCTTGATTTATCACTTGTACTTTGACATTTCTTAAATTTCTGAAGTATTTTTCCCTGTTCACCAAGAAATTATTAAATCTTGTCTATGTATGTGTGACTGACAATGAGACAATTCTCCATCCAAGTCATAATCAGTTTGGGGACAACCCCTTAATGTTATAAATATCCCTTTTACATGTTTTATGAGGGATCAATATAAGTTATTTATATATTTGTTTGTACAAAAGGGCTCATATTTTCTCAAAGAACTATCTATCTTGTAAATGGTCAAAACATGTCCAAGAATTTTGTAATATTCCTTGACTTTAACCATGTTAACACATTTACTGTAACAGTTTAATATTATTCAAAATAAGTGGACCCCTCTTTTAGAAAAAGATGTTTAAAATATGATGTAACTCTCCTATTTTTGAGTAAAAAATTCTAAGTTTTCAAAGGTTTTGTATAGAAGAACTATACAAATCCTTGGTATTTCTATTTTCTTTTCTACATCAGTAAAATTACCCCTTGTCTGAGGGAGGGTTGTTCTCAACCTGATAATAACAAACACAGGTCAAAGTACGGCCTTTTACACAGGGCTTTGATACAGACCAAACAGCAGGCTATAAAGGACCCCAAAATTATTAGCGTACACAATTCGAACAGGAAAACCAACGATCTAATTTATATATTATGTATATCCAAACGGGCAAATATCAATGAACAACATCAACAAACGATAACTGCTGAACGACAGGCCCCTCAATCAATCAAGACATGTGCATAAACATGCAGCGGCTATGGATAGTTTTGTTTCGCCAGCATACAATATAATTGCAGTTGAAGGCAAATCCTTCAGAAGTTCTTTGTACTTTATTCCAACAACGAACATTTTTTTATAGGGAATATAAGTAAGGGGGAAAGAAACCAATTTTTTGTTCTTTACAGGTATTATAAATTTATACGGAGCACTCCCGCTTTGGATAAATAGGTTTCTTGCTGAAACAAATATTCTCACAGATATTTACAAAGTGTGGTGGGGTTAGACTGTGATTTTAAAAACAAATGTTGATATCTTTTTATAATATTTACACAAAAAAAAAAACGGCGCGGGAAATGAACATGATTACATTTCCGGATGCGGGAAGCGGGAATATAAAAAAAATAAAAAAAATCTGTTTTGAAAAAAATGGGTGCGGGCGGGTCCGTCGAACAAGGAATCAAATTGGTGTGGCCTTATAACGTTATCTGGTATAGTTTATATATTTGTACAAAATAACAGATAAACAATATATTGGTTGAAATCAATGGAATATTTTTTGTCGACTTGTATTAATTTGTAATTTAATGAATAGTTGTAACGGACAACTGAATACTGTTGATTAATTTATTTTCATGGGTATCAATTTTCGTTGATTGAGGAAAACTTGCATTTTCGTGGAAATTTGATTTCGTGGTTTAGCAGTCTCTGTAAACAAGCCTATATAAAGTTGAACACTGGAATTCGTGGTTGACCTGTTCCAACGAAACCCATAAAAAATGGTATCCAACGAATAATAATGAATCCACAGTAACTTGTATAATGATAAACTATAGAAATCAATTTTCGTTTATTACTCAGATATACCAACAAAGGAATTGATTTAACTTCTATTTTCTAATTTTCATGACAATTAAACTATGCAAAGATTCATGGTCAATAGGTATTCAATTGAAATTCTATAAATAATACTAGTTTATCTGCTAATCATTATTTTTATGTTGCATGTGTGACACTCAGTGATTACTCTTATGCAGTTGAAACTTATGACAAGGTTAACAATTCCTCTTATGTTGTATTTCATGCATACTCACTAAGTTAATTGTTTACCAAAATACTTATATTTATTTATAATAAGCACCTGTTTAAGGTAATCCCTTATTGAGTGCCATGTAGCTCTAAAAACAGAAATAGAAAGGTGACGTCCAGAGACTGTCAATCATTTTAAGGACAACATTTTTTAGCTTGCACACAATATATTTTTTATCAATAGAATGCTAGATTCATGTCGAATAGATAAATCTAAATTAATTCAGACATAAGTAGGACAGTAAAATATCAATTAGATACTTTTTTTATATTTTTCTTTTCCACTTTTTTTCAAGAATCTGTTTTTTCTTTTAATTTCAATAATATAAGTGTTTGTTTGCTGTACCAGACTTATTTGCATATACCTGAAACAACTGTGTTTACTATTATATGAAAAATTCTAGCTTTCTATCCGTAGCGGTTACTGATGATACATCGATAAAGAAGATATATCACGTCGTGTCTTATCACCTTTTCCCAACGTGAACGTTAGCAGGTATCCTAATCTAATTAATAAAATATTTATTTTCCTTTCGATTAGTGGGTTTGATTCATTTCATCTATTTCTCCTTCTTATTTTAGAAGCGGAATTTTTAAATTTAACTCGACATCTGTCGGCACAAATGATACACTTTCTCTCCGTGCTGTATATTTTTGAATTGCAATGGACGAAGTATGATATAGATGACTTTTATACGTTGCGTCACGACAATTAGGAACGAGAGTAAATAAAACAGTGTAAAATATAAGTTAACTTCACACATGTCTGACCCAGATCATCAATCTGCATTGACTTCAAATAAATCTGGAATTTGCGCTCCAAGTTGAGCAGTTTGGTATACATCTTTGTTAAGCCTGTTTATAGTATATATTCATTCAATAACTGTTTAAACGAAATATCTGAATTTATAATGCAAGTTCAATACAAAAAAAATATTTAAAGGAAACAAAATCGAAAGAGATTTTAGAACAAGAGGCTCTCGAGAGCTTAAATTGAACACCTGTAACTTTCCACTTTAAACTCAAAATTTCGACTTTTTTAAAACTCGAAATTTCGACTTATTTAAAACTCGAAATTTCAACTTGTTTTAAACTCAAAATTTCGACTTATTTTAGACTCAAAATTTCAACTTATTTTTAAACTCAAAATTTCGACTTTTTTAAAACTCGAAATTTCGACTTTTTTAAAACTCGAAATTTCGACTTTTTTAAAACTCGAAATTTCAACTTTTTGTAAACTCAAAATTTCGACTTATTTTTAAAATCGTTGAAATCTCGGCATTTTGACTTTTTCTTAGTACTTTTAAAACTTTGATGTTATTACTCAAACACAGTTATTACAATTTTAGAAGGAGTAGACATGGACGCAAATTATTAAAGCGTCATCTACACATTTTGGCAATCTATATTTTGAAATTGGTTTTGTTCTTAAATTAAGATATGGATTAGCATTTAATATTGAATTCGGAAAGAACATGCATGTTGACAGAAAATAAAAATGTTTTCCCATATTTCATGTTTTAGTTCCCATGACACTGTCAAAGAATCGTCAGATCTGAGAACATTTAGCATCGTAGTTTCAAAAGCCTGTTTGGTGTCCCAATAGCAAGTCACTGACTTTGCCTTGTTTAAACAATGGTAAATCAAGTAGCCAAAAATGCAATGCATATTCAGAACTACAAATGAGCTGCTCGGTTTTCTAGTTTTGGAATTTTGAAGTAATGGTTCTTTTTTCTGGAACATTGATTAAACTCTACAAATTACATTCTTATGACACAACTATTAACCCTCGTCTTTATATATTAGACTGTTGAATAAAAGTATGTCGTAATATAGGTGTGTCGGAATAACGGGGTTGTCTTGATACACATATCTGAAGTCCAGACTTGAAATATGTATTTGAACGTGAAACTTATTTTATTTATTTTTCGGCAAGAACAAGATTTTCTATCTAAAATAATCTTTTTAAAATGGTTTAGTTTATCAAAATATGCTTATTAAGTTTATTATGTATATGGCTCTCCGCTTGCTGATATAAATGACTGTGAATGTGGTAATCGCAAACGTATAAATACTTTGGAAAAGTCGAAATTTTGAGTTTAAAACAAGTCGAAATTTTGAGTTTAAAAAAAGTTAAAATTTCGAGTTAAAGTCGAAATTTTAAGATATGAAATGTCAAAATTTCGACTTTGAAAAAAAATTTCACTGCTAATTTTATTTTTTCTATGTCCCTAATACGCTTCCGTACATATACATGTTCATTGTATCTGTCATATTTTCTTCATTAGCAAAACAATGCATTTTCTCCTTTTGTTCCATTATAGCCATAGTGGCTATGTTTCTTGACGTGCAAGAAAATAAAATACAAAATGTATACTAGAAAACTCATCAAGCCCACGTTTGGTTAAAACAATCAGCAGTTTAAAAGCAGAAGATTTCATAAAGTAAGGCAAGCAAACTAGATGAACAAAGTGTGAAAAATTGTCTTTAAATGCCAATAACTCCTTAAAAGGTCAATTGATAATTTTGGTCATATAAACGGTTTCAATTGGTAGTTTTACTTTGAAGAACATTTCTGCTGCTCACACTTTACCTTTATCTTCAATTATATTCAAGATAATCACAAAAAAACTGCAAAATTTTCTTAAAAATTACCAATTTAGTGGCCGAAATCTAACAATGAGTTGTTCGGTTCGGCTTAAAATTTCAGGGCTGATAGATCTTGACCTATTGAACATTTTAATCCAGTAAGATTTGCCCTTTATGCCTTAGTTTTTGAGATATAAGCCAAAACCTGCATGAAAACCAATATATTCTATTTTTACCAATGACAGCCATGTTTTTGTTAATGCATCAAACCTTCGGATACAGTTTATAAATAAATTAATCTATGCCATGGAACATTCAGATAAATTCTGAAGGTATTTGACCAAGTAGTTACAGAGGAGAAGATTCTTGAAATAATTTACGTCGGCGACTGCCGATGACGACGGACGACAACGGACGTCAAGTGATGACATAAACTCACATGGGGCCTTCAGGGCCAGGTGAGCTAAAAACTTGGTGGGCAACACATTACTGTCCTGACACAAAGTACCTGTGCGATAAGCAATAAACTTGATCATTTAAAGGCTATCATTAAAATTCACAACAAAACTGTATTACTAAATAATCGAGTTGACTTTTCTACGAGTATCCTAAAATTTCTGACTAAATAAGTGAAATTTAAAAACACATGGTAATATCTGGATGCCTTTTTACATAATATTGATAACTAGTTATATTTAAACTAGCCGTATGTATCCCAAACAATAAATGTTAATATACTAAAGTTTCAAATTTAATCTATGAACATGGGATGATGGCTATTAATACAACTCAATACACGATATCATTAAAATATCTTATAAGTCCCAAATGAACCCAGACACAAAGTTGATCAATTTTTGTCGGCGTCAACCAAAGAAGCAGTACACCTTTGTCTTGTATCTGTAATTATTTGCAGGCGAGATATCGACTGAGAATATAAATAGCTTGACGAATGTGACCTACCGAATTAGACTATTTATCGGCTTTATAATAACATGGGCAACACTACAGGTGCTACATGTGGAGTAGGATCTGCTTACCCTACCAGAGCACCTGAAATCTCCCCCAGTTTTGATGGGGTTTGTGTTGTTATTGTATTCGTATTTGTGACATTTTCTTCACGCGTCATTGTTAATATAATGGAATTTGATGCGACTGTCGTACAAGTGAGAGATTAAGCGCTATAAAACCAGGTCCAATCCACCAATTTCTGCATTTAAGAATGCCTGTACTAAGTCAGGAATATGACAGTTGTTGTCTTTTCGTTTGATGTCTTTGATTATTTGATTTTGCTATTTGATTAGGGACTTTCCGTTTTGAATTTTCCTCGGATTTCACTTTTTTTGTTATTTTACTTTTATTTTGAAAGTATGTGAACAATGATAATTACTGCCTGCCCTTTTAATTGACTTATTAACGAAAAAAAATTAAACGTGAACTGTTACTTGTTTTGGCACAGACTCAATATACTAACTTTAATGGTATTAATGGTAGTACAAGCCTAGATCGCATCACCCAATTTGTCACGTTGTTGTGTATTTGTGTCTTAACACCGCAAATATTTTACTCGAATGTCTTAGTACTTTATGCGTTTATAAGTATGTCTGATTACAACGATATGTTGTAAAGGTATCCCCAGTTTTACAACAAAGCTCAAATAAATCGAACATGACATTTTAATTGAAAAAATATATCCGTCATCAAAAATGTATGTTTTCGAAATTATTTCCAATGACAATAAATTGTCTTGCGAATGGATTTTAATATATATTGCAGGTGTTATTACATGTGAAAGAGGAAGAAGTCTTTATATCTTTTGTTTACAAGAAAAGAAAAATAACGAATTCGAGTATGACAGACCTGAATGTTTGTCTTTTGACGCCGTGTCAATTTTTATTTAAAGGATATAACGTTTTTTCATAACCAAGTTTTAATTGAGAAAACAGATGTGTTGCAGTCAGTGCATTTCAATTACATGCTTAGAACTTTGTCGGGTTTTCTGATTATGGAGTTATATCAAAACGGTTTTGTTGGCTCGTCATAGATAAATTGAAATTTGGTTTTGATCAAACAAGGACAGTCATTGTGCAACTTGTGCAATAATACATCAAATAACATTATTACAAACATTGGTAACTTACTATTGCTGATTTCATCAAACTCGATTTATATTCATTTTTTAAAAATTTACCTATGACGTCACTTTTTGTGGCGTTATTACATTCGCGTTACACAGAGTTCGTAAAATTCTATTATTGAGCTTATTTATAATCTTCCAGCATCCGAGACGATATTTCTATTGAACTTTTTTTTTATTGTAAAATTACAAAAAATAATGTGATTTCGATACAAAAGGCTTAATTCAAATTGTGTTAAGATATTTTTTATTTTTTTTACTTTATATTGTGTTTTTGTGTTATTTTGCAAAGAGAGCATAGCATTGACACATCAACAATGAATACCAAAAGGTCAGAAAAAACACTTTCGAATGAGAGACGAAAGATATCAGGGTTCAGTTAAACTTATAGATTGAAAACAAGCTGACAACACCATGCCTTAACAAATGTTACAAAACATATATATCAACAATAAATACAAAACCGTAAACAACCGATGCATAATTAGAACAGTGAAATAAGTCATCTTATTCACCTCAGAGTAACTCTTAAGAGGTGCATTTTCAGCTTTATTACAGATACATTATGGCTTATTTCAAAATGTCGTTTCAAAACTTCGGTGACTGTGCATGCGTTATATAAATATTTTTCAGATTAGATGTGGACAGCATTAACCAATCTATTAATTCAATAAAATTTACTGTTGATTGAACTTTTAATCTTTACGTATATTCTCTTAAATTTATATATATATTTCGAATTATGCAATGAATTTACAATCAGGAAGCGACGAAATTTGTTTAAACACCAGGAGGTACACGTATCTAGATGTAAAAAACCTACCTTATCAAAATCTACTTGAAATTTCAGAGATCTAAATCAATATCTGTCATGGGTTTTATAATTAATTCTTTTTATTTTTATTTTGAGCGTCACAATACTATTTGTGCTTCCTAGTTAAGATAAATGTATGATCAAATGAAGTTTCAATTCATTGTTTATGTCTACTAACTTTGCTATAACAACTTGAATCACACATTTTTCTCTTGTAATATTGGTTTTTAAAACATGTATATCACATTTTATTGAAATATTTACATTTGCAAGTTAAATAAATTACTTGTGACAGTAACCCATTCCACCTTGTTAAGATAATTCATTTAGAGCAAATAAATTAGTTTTGACATTTGTTTTAGATCTTATAGTTGCATGTTTTCCTAAACAAAACAATGTTTTATTATTCAAATACTTGAAATATAGATCATTGATGTTAGGAATTATACATCCATATTTCAAAATTTGAACAATCTTCAAAAATTATTAAAAAAAACACAGATGTAAAATCGTTTAAAATTACGATTGAAGATTGGTCTCATATTTAATTTTCAAAAATAAAATTACAATACATATCATCCGAGTGAAATATAGTGTTAAAAAATCGAATACATTTTCTAAACCACATAGTTATTGCAAGTAACCATTCTAAAGCCAATGCCCTCAACTAGGTCCTTTCGCAGGAGTCATCCCGGTTTGCCCACTTTTAATTGGTTTATTCCCGATTGTCCCACTTTTTAAAATTTTAGAGTTCTGATTGTCCCACATGAAAAGTTCTGATTGTCCCACATTATTTTATGAAGTAAAATGTTCTTAGATAAACAAGGTAACTGTTGTTTGTTTTGCAAAATAAAGAAGAATTATTTATTGCACATTAAATATTAATTTTATGATACTATAAAATATTAATTTTATAAAAGTATGAAATAATTTTATAAAAGTATGAAATAATTTTATAAAAGTATGAAATAATTTTATAAAAGTATTAAATACTAATTTTAGAAAAGTATAAAATATTAATTTTATAAAGGTATTAAATATTAATTTTACAAAGGTATAAAATATTAGTTTTACAAAAGTATATAAAAAAAGTCATCGGATAAAAAACACTTTTAATATAAAACCAATATTATATCTCTCATTTATGAAATATATCTACAATGTTACGTTTAATATTTATAAAACAAATGTCAATACCATAATTTTAATAACATTTTCTTTGTAAAGTTTTTAAATAAATAAATAAATAATGCATGCAATTTAAAAAGGTATAAAATCATTTACATTCTACCCTCTATCTGGGAACAGTATATCTAACAGTCAATTTATATGTTCCAGCATCTATATGAAATTGTTGATGGAGAAATGTTTCCACTAGTACCTTTGCAATGTTACTAGAGATTTCAGAGGACATGTTAACAACATTCTCTGCGCTATTGAAGACTGCTAAAAAATCACCTGAACCAATAACGTTCTTTATTGATAACGAAGCTGTTGTCCAGATTTTGACATGTTTTGTCTTTCAAATAATCACTATTAGAGATTATTTTACCATTTTCCTTTTGTCTTTGTCGACAAGACTCGTAACCAACTATATACAGAAAAATCAGACGTCAATAAAAACAAATAAGAAGGTGTGGTATGATTGCCAATGAGACAATTCTCCAACAGAGACCATATGACACAGAAATTAACAATTCGAAACAATTCCCAATTGTCCCACATTTAAACTTCCCAACTATCCCACAAACATATTCCCGACTGTCCCACAAAATTTCATTACTTTTTGACCTGTAATTTCAAAAAGTGGGACAATCGGGAAGACACCTTTTAATTACATGCATATGTAAACATAGAGGGAATTGTTGTTTTAACAATTATAGTTTATTTCTGAATTATAGTCATAATTTTTACTTTTACTTTTACCTGTAATTTTTTATAAATGATACAATATTCTGCTTTTAAATCAAGGTAAAAGTGCAAAAATATTTTTTATTTTAATATTTTTGAGCAGGAAAATGTATAGAATTTGACAATATACCTCTTATTTTATCTTTATTTATTTTTTAATAAATTATACTATATTCTGCTATTAGAAGAACCAGGCACTAATAGAAAGTAATATTATCCAGTATGCAACAGGAGGAGCCCGCCCACCAAAAGAAGAAGATGCAGAGTAATAGACACCAATTTCCAACTATTGAAAGACAGATACCGACAAGGAATTGTCAGCTTGATAGACTACTCTGACATAGCATCCCATCGTCTCCATTTCAATTGAACAACTTAGTGAAATATTGCAATAAGTGACTTTGGAAATATAATGTTTTGTGACGGCATGAAAAAAGGCGACCATGCCTGATGACGTCACATAGAAAAAACACATCTTTATGCTGATCAGTCGCAAAGAAGGAATACGTTTGCCTGCGTATTGTTTGAAAATCATTAAAGAAACAGATTCTACCACCAAATCTCGGCGAGCCTCGCGTTTTAAATTTGAAAATTTAACTGTCTCGAGTGGATAAATATCGAATCACACTCGATGCAGTGGTAGAATCTATATAGAAATATTATAGTTCCCTTTATTATACATACAGTACCCATGGTGCTCCATATTACTTATTTTCCCATAGTTCTTTATTTATTCCCTATGTAATGCACTTATAAACTTTGATTCATATATTATATAAATTATGTTTGCTGCAATGAAAGAGAATTTGTATTGCAGTATTTATATCATGAAAATCATTCAGAAACTAATAAATGGTGAAGACACTTTTATAACTGAATGTCATCGTTTTGTCTTTATTTGTATGTTAAATGATAAAATTGAATTGATATCAAGTTATTGAGAGAAAAAAACATATTTGATTTACTTATTATTTTTCTTTAAAAATCATAATAAAAAAGACGTAAATATAGTACGAAAACACTGATAAACTATATACCTATGTTGGAATAGACCACACAATTGCATGCTCATTAAACCTTTTGTCTTTCTTGTTTTCTTTGCTAATAGATAATTGGTAAAATTAATAGTGGGCAAACCAGGAGTAAACCCTTTCGCATATTGTTACTTTTACTTGACACCGAACACTCCATGTATAAAAAAACAAAGCTGAGTGATATTGAAATAAACATATTTGACGTATGCCAAACTGATATCACCATTTTTAAAACTAAATTGTTTTAGAAAAATAGCGTGAAAACTAATTTTCGTTTTATTATTAAAATTTGACAAAATATAATTAAGATCATCTGATGTATAAATGAACTTTGTTTGATTTATCATTGGATTTTTATCAACGTTTGATAAATTTAAAAAAAAAACACAAAAAAAACTGAACTGCAAGGGCAGTTCAAAAATGAATAACAACTGTCATATTCCTGACTAGGTACAGGTATTTCCTTGTGTATAAAATGATGGACGAAACTTGGTTTTATAGCTTGCTTAACCTCTCATTATTTAGACAGTCTCATTGAATTCTATTTAATTGACAAAATTGTTCGAGCAAAACTAAAAAAACCATAATAGATAAAAACGTCAATAAATTGGTCGCAGCAGTCCACATTTTAATTTAACCTCAATCACTATTTAATACTTGTACACCGGTATACTATTGTTGCCTTTATTAATAAAACAAATAACTGTTTTAACAACAAGGAAACACAAACTTGCATATAGACAAACTACAAAAAAGAAAGACAATAATGATAGGTATAAAAATGAGGCAGAGGAAGCGGTGATCATAGAATAAGAAGCGAACCGGCTTATGTTCTAAGCTTTAAATTTTGGTTACAAAAACAGGGATATCATTAAGCTATTGCCTTTTACAACATTATAAATTCTTGCATAATATATAATTGTATTACGCTTCAATATTGGTATGTACACGTGTTATAAATATCTTTAGTAAATAAACAAATAGAAAGTTAGTTATTTAATAATAATATAAAAAGATACATAGACGATGGTCTCACAAATTTTTATTTTTAAAGGCTTTATTTAGTTCTTTTCATACACTATGATCAGAAGAAACAAAATAAAACCTGTCATGTTAACGATAACATCTCAATTAAGAATATTTCTTCAATTCATGAAAAATTAACAGATAAAATTCGGCTAATTTTCAAAACTGATTAGAATAATAGAGGAACATAGGATCAGGGATCTGTATTTTTTTCTAACTAGAGTCCAATTACTCTATATTTCATTACTTTCCTTTTGCAGTCAATATTTAATAAGAGTATAACTGTTTTTTAGTTCATAAACAATATTCTGATAAATCTTGTGAAATGGGTCTTCAATACTGAATTTTTACTTTAAAAACTGAAATTTACTCTGTCATATATTAAGGGTAGCTTGGAATATATAATGTTCTTCAAGGTGGTAAATGTTTTATAATCATTTTACAACTGTAGAAAGATGTGGTATGGGTGCCAATGAGACAACTTTTCATTCAAGTCACAATTCATAAAAGCAAACCATTATGGTTTAAGGTACGGTCTTCAACATAGAGCCTAGGCTCACACCGAACAGCAAGCTATAAAGGTCCAACAAATTATGTGTAAAACCATTAAAACAAGAAAACCAACGGTCTTATCTATAGATAAAACACGAGAAACGAGAAACACGTATTAACCACATAAACAAACGACAACCACTGAAAATCAGATACAAGACTCAGGACAGGTGTAAACAATTGCAGCGGGATTAAACGTTTAAATGATACGAAACCTTCGCCCTTTTCTGACACAGTAGTATAACATCACAAGATGACCTGACAAATGATTTTTGAAATAATTATAGTTTTTTTTTTAACTTTTTGTTGGTTTTTATTTTTTTGCTGCCTAGGGTATTGATATCCTTTATCATGATCCTAGAGTTTTCATTGTAACATTTTCATTCCATCACATTACCTTAAAAGATAATATTTACGTTTCTGATTAAGAGAGTTTTGAATCGATAGTTGTCAGTGTATTTTCGATCTATCAGTTTGACTGTCCCTGTTGTATATTTCATCCCTCCTTTATTTAAAGACTAAATATTAAAATTATTGACATACACTTTCTTATGATATAACATTACGTCCAGTGTCATACTTTCTTAAATAGAATGATTAAAAGCTTACTTGCAATTGTATCTTTAAAAGTAATTGTCTTCATTTTAATATGTCATTTATTTCTTTGTCATTCCATCATGTGTTTGTTTTGTATCGTCTATGTCCTATTTATATATAAAAAAAGTATCAAAATAATACATTTTGCCTTTAGATATTAGACAAACTACAAAAAAAAGTCAAATCATTTAGAATGTTGAATTATATATGGATTACCTTTCAATTTTGAAGGACTTCATATTTATAATTTTTATTTGCCTGACAAGAAATTTACCATAAAATTGAATATTTAAGCGTTTCCTATTTGATTAGGGACTTTTTTTTTAATTTCCCTCCAAGTTCAGTTTTTTTTGTTGTAAATTTTACTCTTTCCTTCGTCCACACACATGGAATTAAGCTCATTGATATAACACAAAATAATTTGCCTTTTTATAACGTTATTTACATCCAGTTTCACATCTATTTGGAAAATTCAAGAAATTTGTTAAACGAAATTACAATATCTAATCATGGTCCGCTGGGGAGATGTATAATTAAAAACTCGAAAAAGGGTTATTCCTCTATGAATTTACCAGTTGATTTTTTATTGAAAATTGAAACAAATGACTTTTCATTAATTATGATCCAGTGAAATGATAGGAATTGATCTAGCATTGAAGTTGAGGGCACTATGAAAATAATATCTCTCGATATGTTTTTACTATCGCTTGTTAAAGAAAACAAAGGAAGATAACAACTATTTTGGCGGGTCGAAATTTGTCTCTAGACGTCACCAATCAAGTTATACGACTTATGGTTACATTAATTTTGAGTTGAAAAATCACATTGATGTTGTACGGTTTCATTTAGCCCTGACAAAATAGTCTAGAATAACTTTCCCAAAAGGAAAATAATGAACATAGTTATGAACAATTTATCCTTAATTGCTATCATTTTTGTACAAGAAATATCAGATTTATAATCGACCAGTGACATTTGAATAATCGTGCTCTTTATTAAATTAACATTTACATCATTGTTTTAATATTCTATGATTATAATCTATTAAAACAATTTTGAATATCATTATAAATTACCAAAACATCAACTTTTACTTGTTCAACCAACAAAGATGGTAAAGTTTGTAATCTTTTTTGCTTTACTTCTTGTTTTTGGTAAGTACTTAATTTCTATTTTTTCAGTTTGTGTTATGTCCGGCAGTTAATTAAGCGAGAGAAAACTCGTATATGTTGCTCATTTGATGCGTATTATTTGTGTCAGGGCTAAAATCGTGCTGAAAAGGGGAGAAAAGTTTAGATCCATTATATTGTTTAGACAAGAATCCTTTTGAAAAAGTTCATTAAAACTTTTATAAATCTATTTTGAGAATATTTTTGCTTCAAACGTTGGGGCACGATCTGAACTTTGAAGATTGACAGTATATATCTCATTGCAATTCAATCTTGATTATGTAACAAGACTTTCTCCGAAAACCAGAAAGCCCCTTCTGTAAGAGAGTGTTTTGTTGTTGTCGAAATTCCTTTATTGAAAGTTTAATTTCTATTAAAGGTGAACACTATTATTCATATTGTACATGTTTTGGTCAAACTAGGTGTACAATACAGATAAAGGAGAAGTTATGAAAAATCCTTTTACAATTGAAAAAAAGTATTGTAAATATCTATTAGTTTTCACTTTTTGTCATCTGTCAGATGAGTTTGAAATTTGTATTACATATTTACATTTCTACCTTTACAATTTTTAAAGAAACATAAAACTGACCAAAATGGCTTCATTTGATATGTCAGCTTTACTTTTTAGATATGAATACTCGTACCAAAAACATATTTTGCTAAAAAATAACAATAAAATACATTTCGCGCGTCCGAACCGTTTCCCTCCCTGAAATAAATAAATTTTTCTCCAGGTAAAAATTATCTTTAGGGGTGGACACAAGTTGCATGTTTGTCAAATTCATTGCAGTTTTTTTGGTAAATCAATATATTTTCACACAATTGCAAATATTTTGTACATACTTTTGTATATTTCCCAAAATTTGATAGTAACATATACATTTAACATTTAAAAAATGGAATACATGTTAAAATTATGATTTTAAAAACTTTTGGTTAATAAAACAACCAAACACCAGAATGAAAAAGTGAACAAACCAGGATGACATCGCTTTGGGACTATCTGTTTACCAATGGTGGTATAGCTGGAAGTAACGCACACACACAACGGTTTTCTGTCATTATTCATTGAAACGTCACCTAAGTTTGAAGTATTGATTATAGAGTAAAATTATGTATCCATGCATGCTATACGGATGAAAAAAATTGTATCAAATATATTTTTTTTTATTTTATGAAGTCACAGAGATATAACATAAACAAATTTGTCAAGCGAATGTAACCATACGGTATTCACATTTTTCATTTATCAACTTAGGCATATAACTGTGTTTTCAATTTTAGTTTTAAATGAGTACTCTAATCATACTTTCTTCCTAATAACATTTAAAATACCTAACCAGCGGACATAGATTTAGCATTAATTACTTTTCATGAAAAAATTCTACTTAAAGTGGTTTTTTTTTGTGTTTTTTTTAGTACGTTCTCAGCATTTCAAAATAGAGAACAACAACGATTCGGTTTATATATCGTTAGTCCCTAACATGCCATTCATGAAAGCACCGACGAAAAGTTATATTGATCCAGACAAATATACATTAATAACAGTTGCAGATGATATTGAGATTGAAATACCAGATGTCGGAATAAAAAAAGGTATGTTAGAAAATTATATCTGTCATGCACGTATCCTGCAACCGAACGAAATTGCTTCGCGACAATTGTCGTTTGAACAATATATCAATTGTCACTAGCTAATTTGTTGAAAGCATTCATACATATTATTTCATCTAATACTATATTCACGAAAATAACCATTGTATTGTAAAGCAAATTTATAAAAAAAAGCATTTAAAAGATTTGTTTTTACTGATGACGTCGATAACCTAAAAACCATATTCATTCAACTATTGGGGGTCTTATCATACATTAACAGACACACCAAAATCGCTAGCCTTTATCTAAACAGATATCGGTTATAGCTCCATCCATTGCCGGACGAGTGTTGTATGAAACTCCATGACTGCATAATGAAGTTGCAATCCAGTGATGTATGGCTTCATCTGTATGAACAATAGACTGTACAGTAGGATATGACAGTTCTTGCCCATCGTTTTGTGCGTTTGTTATTTGATTTTGCCATGTGTATGGACTTTCCAAATTTGATCTTCCTCTAAGTCAGTATTTTTGTGATTTACTTTTAAATTTACTTACTGTTTGTTTTCAAACAGTTTTTAATAGAAACATGTGGAATAAACCCAATCTAATTAAAATTAAATCTCTCACTCGCTCATTTTTTAATGCTTGGTCGCTCCACGCAGCGACAAGCATTAAAATGAGCGAGTGAGAGATTTAATTTTAATTAGATTGGGAATAAACCCATTTTCTTCTAATAGACAAACATGAACAGCAGGATTAAAACAATTTTCTATGGCACTAATCTTCAAGTTCAAAACTTGGTTGTGTGTACATGACTAACACACATAATAACCCTGCAACAATGTCAATTTCAGCATGATGATTCAGTTCAAAATTCTAAAGCGTAGGATAAATCATACTCTTTTGTTTTAATTTGTTTTAATCAGACAATGCTTTGTTATTTTGTTTTTATTGTTGGAATTAATTATTATATTAAAGTAATTAATTATTTTCTTTGAGCTATGTATTATATTAAAATTCCAGGAAAAAATCACAAATACTGTTAGGTATTCATTCAAGAAATGCTGAAAAAATGGAAAATTGTTGCTCATCTTTCAGTTAGTTTCTAGCAAGTCAATACCAATACCTTTAAAAATCGCATCGTTAGCTGGACAATTATCTTAAAAATTGAGGAAACAGAACTAAAAAGTTCGCAATCACGATGCATGATCTATGTTGGACTATATATTGTATTTATCTAATTTAATTAAATTATATTTTTCCCTTTATAGGACATTTTGTATCGTTTTATGTCATAGACGAACGTTATTCAATACCGGCAATCAGATTTTTCTTCACTGATGATGATGTAAGTATTCATTCTGCTATCATAACAGAGATTCCATGAGATGTATATTTACAAATATAACCATGCATATAATGTATACATGTTTTTTGTTGTATTGAAAAGCAACCTAAGTGTAAAAAGAAATATGTTACATCAACCATTACGAATGAATTGTACGTGCTAAGGGCTTCGTATTGAAGGTTGTTCTATAATAATTTACTTTTACAAATTTTGACTTGAATGGAGAGTTTTCTCGTTGGCACTCATATCACAGTTTTTATATCTAGTGTTATATATTTAATAGGTAACTTACAAAACTATACGACAAAAGAGGATGATTCCAGCTTCCCGATTGTGAACTTTCCATTTCTATGTAGCAATAATCTAGCAGCGCCTGCATACGGAGTATATATCTCCAATAGATACGATATTCCCGGGCTTGTATTTCCTATCATGATTTCCTTGATAGAGGATAACTGCTCACAGGGAAGCTATTAAACCAAGAGTTCTAAATGGTGAAGTTGAAATAGTCCCTTCGTAAATTTTACGGACGCCATCACGAGTTTGTTGACCGTTATGGAATAACCGTTTCACAGATGCTATCGGATATGTTCCTTATGTCGTAACTACATACCCTTCCCTTTTCACGAATGTGACCGACCGAATTAGAATATTTACCGGATTTGTAATAATATAAGCAACACGACGGGTGCCACACTTACCCTTTCGGAGCACCTGAGATCACACCCATTTTTTGGAGGGGTCCGCGAAGTCTTCAGTTTTATATTTTGCGTTTGTCTATTTCTTTTTATGTTTAGCCATGACGATGTCAGTTTTTTTCAATCTATGAGTTTGACTTTCCCTCTGGTATCTTCCGTCCCTCTTTTATTACATGTAGAAGTTCGTAAAATTTTCATCGCCTCGAGTCCGTGATCTCGTGGTTTCAAACCTTGGCCGTGTCAAACAACAATATTTGATGTTTATCTACTAACACCTGATATGAGTAACAGAAAGACTGGTCGGCTTTAACTCAGAATTATGTCTCATTGTAAGGTGACATGTGTTTTTTTGCGGTTACTTTGTGAACTAACACGTTAAAAACCAACTCGAGTTATTTAAGGAAAAAACAGCGTACATATTTATATTACATTAACATGTTTTCAATCTGAATATGCGTTTAATTTGTTAATCTGTTAGCCGTTTTCTTTTTGTAATTATATCACCACTTATTTTTTATGGTGTTCGTGTTTCTATGTTCATTGTCTCATACGTTGTGTTGTGTGAATTGTTTTTTTATCTTTTGATAGTTTTTCGTTTTTTTATTGTATTACCAGTACAGTAAATCTACAAATAGATGAGTCATATTCAACCATGTGTTCATGGTGCCCTCGACATTTCATAGCAGAACGTTTTCTGATATTTTAACGTGGATATTTAGACAGATTTATTCTTTATTTCGTGCTTTTTTTTTTTTTTTTTTAAATATTGACACTTTTGTCAGAGTAAGCTATATTATTCATGATCATTCATCATGTTCATTTTGCACTATTTTGCACTTGTCTTTTTAAGAATTTCTATCTCAATTCTTATCTGCCGTAAGGCATCTCAAAAAATCGGGCTTGAAACCTGAATTGCTATTACAAAACATTGTGATATTTATCTGTCGTCGCAATGCATCCTTGTCTATCGTTTTTGAGTTAAAGGGTTGAAATTCTAACACTAATACTGGTTACGGTCACAGTCTGGTTGTTTGTGTTTGCTTTTGTCTACAGTTAATTGTTCACAAGTATACGCAAGGGGTACGATGATGCATATACATCCTACCCTTATGTTACATAAGACAGGAATTAAATGTATATGTTATAAAAATCAAACTGCATCAATAGTAATACTGCATTGGTTGAAAATACGAATACTGTCAACCAGTTAAAACTATTTTCATATTTCTTTTATTTTCAGTATTACAACAGAATTCAATGGTACTTATAAAGGAGAAGAATATGGAAAACAATTTAACAAAATAAAAAATGAAACTATATTTGCATTGCTACTTTATTATTAGATCTATATTCTGTATCTTAACGATATCATTATAAAAAGAAGCACACGATTTTTCTTTCGAACTGGCTACTTTTTCAAGAGTGGTTCCTACCCGATACCGTGCTCGTTGTAAGGGAGGTTAGTGAAATACAGGTACAAGAGAACTCAACTAGCACATTTCAGTGAGGCGATTATAAATCTTTTATTTTATAGGGATAAAGATTATAACACAATGTTGACTACTGTACCCCTATTTTTGACATTTAACCTTTTATGTCTTTTTGTTTTGTTCACACATTGTTGTCAATATAATGCAATTTGGTGCGACTTCATACAAGTCAGCTGTTTAGCTATTAATAAAACAAGATTTAATCCAATATTTTCTATGTCAGGAATATGACAGTTGTTACTCATTCGTTTGATGTGGGAAAACTTTTCATATTGCCATTTGATTAGGGCCTTTCCTTTAAAATTTTTACGGAGTTTATTTTTTTTGTGATTTTACTTTTTCTTCTATGTCAAAGGAAGCACTGCCACCTCGAAATTGATACTATAACAACCAGTTACAAATACAAAACCTAAGACAAAGTAAGTCACTTGTTAGCCAAATGAACTGAAGTAAAACTTCAACAAGTGTATCTGATTAAGGGTTATAAAATTCAACTAGGTCAGAGGTCAAAGGACACATTTCTACCCTTGTATGTAGAGTTTAATTTATCTGATTGAGTAAGATTGATGCTTGTATAAAATCTTTGAATTTAACTAAAATGAAACAAAATAGAGTTGAAGCTTTTAAAGAGGTAAACAAAGAGATACAACCTTAAATTTATACGACTGTATTTAGTTTTTTTGATATGATTTGAAGTGAAACGACTTGTTGACAAAAAATGATCTTAAAATTATATCCAAAGAATATCACACGTATGAAATCGTGTATGTTCTGATATGTTTTACTTATTAATTCACCAGGATTAATCTATTTCGGTTAATACTATTATTAAAAAAATAGATGTGGTATGATTGCTATGAAACAGATTTCTAAAGTAAATAGATACTAAATGACGTATAGCTATGCACAATATTTTTACTAAACTTAAAATCCTATTGATTTTGAAATCCAAAGTCAAAGTCGTATGCTGAAGTTTGGGAAATAATTCAATTCCGGACGTTATCAGATATTTACTATAAATATTTAAAAATAAATACGCATTGTGGCTAAACGACTCATTTTTGATCTAGGGAAAATTGGTTAAAGGACAACAACAACAGTAAACAATAAATGTAACTATGCTTATTGGATAAACTATATTTTGAGCCATATATTCAATTTAAACCAACATTGATAATTAGAAAGAAAATGTCCCTTGGTGTGGAAAAAGAGTGGTTAATGATTTTGTTCAGAAATTAGACCTTTACAAAACTTGATTGGATAACGACTCAGTTGTCAAAGAAGGTAGAAATTGAAATTGAAACCGATAAGTCGAGGCCAAGGTCAAAGGTCACCACATTTATAAATAAACCGAAGCTTTATACAAATAGATATGCCAGCATACAAATAAAATTATTTAAGTTACTACAAAATGCTCACATTCTACATACTTTTGATAAATATTTATGTACCAGATGCACATTTCGACATTACATGGTTCTTCAGTGATTCTTGAGGCAAACCTATTTGAAAATCCAAAACTTATTTATAAATAAGGAGCATATAAACCAAAGAAAACAAAATGCATATCTAAAGCTGGGCATGCAATTAGGGCTTTGCATGAGGGAGATATATTGCTAAATCTAAAATTATATATATAAGATATGTTGTAACTTCAAATCTTAATAAAAAAATGGCAGTATTTTTATGTCATTACCGAAGTCCTGGCTAATAGGCTGGTGATATCCTCAGGGAATAAAATTTAACTAGCAAAGTTAATTATAACATTATCGATACCACATTTTCAACACCAGAAGCGCATTTCGACAATATATATCTCTTCAGTGTTGTTGGAGGCCAATACATTACAAAATCTCAAGCGTATCGACAAATAAGAATAGTTTTGTAAACCAAAGACGAAAACGTGTACCGAAAACAATCGGGCAAATTTTAAACCAGCAACATTTTATAACACGATAGCTGTTTTGTAATTCCAGTAGCGAAATACTGACTACTTGGTTATTCATACCCTTAGGGGACTAACAGTCAACCATCAGAAGTACCCGCTGATTCCGAGACCACTTTTTATAACTGAGGTTATAATGTACGGCTTTTGACACTTTGAATACCACCAAGAGCATACTGGTCTTTCGAGATAAAAAAATATGTCAAAACAATCACTGTTGGTAAAGGAAAAGCAGAATATGATACCAGATCTTATATTGTTACACAACAATTGGTTTCTCATCTTATGGTCAGTAAGGACACTCTCCTCCTACTGGACGAGTGTTGTACCAAATCGTTTTTTGATAAACCATTTATTCATATAATCAGTTTCACGATTCATATCAGGTTAACTACCTTATATAATATCAGATTTAGCAACCAGTATTTACCTGTTCGAATACATGTCAATGTGATCATCAAACATTTCGTTTCACCAATGAAAGACTTTCATAATAAATATTTGGTCATTAAGATAAAATAAAAATATGTCGTATGGTGTTTAGAAAGCCTATCATTGGTGACATAGAAAGTTTTTCTCCCTGAAACAAGATACATACAAAATGGTATTCGATGACCTCTCAACATACATAAGATTTAAACAACATAAATAGTCATCTCCGTATGCTTCTACAGTAATAAACAATATTATACTACAAGAAACAGACTATATGTGCTACAATAAGTATACCATATGAGGCAACACTATATAACCATCTTGTTTGTATGATAAGTTTGTTTATCACGTTTATTTAGGCGACATTTCATCAATTAACCGATTTATGCCAGTATTTAAATTCAGGCAAAATCTATTAGCTTTGCAGCCTTTGGCTGTCAGGAACATATTTTATGCTTAATAAACATCACTTTCACCAGATTATAATCAATGAGTGTATAATCAACTCACGATTCTCTTCTCTTATCATTTTACATAGACATCTGCCCCATGCATATTATTCTATGTTAGCACAATGATAATATTACAGGATATCAAAAAGACTTTAGGGCGGCATAACAATATCACAATCTTTAACGAACGTGGTAAGCATGGGCGTTAACGTCAGACAATAAACATTAAAACAATATATACGACAGTAATCAATCATTGTCAATAGTTGCAGCTGAAATTTACTGCAATCATTCAAACTATATAAATGAGTCCGATAAATTATCCATTCGGCTTCTTGCGTTGTCTGCTCCTATAAATTAAAAAGTTAACTTTTAATACTTGTTAGTACGTATTATTAGCATAAGTATATGGTTTGTTTCTACAAAGTCCATGTAAAAAAATTAGAAATAGATTATCTTGTTTTTTTGTTATTTTACTTTTATATAGGTATCCGTCTGTTTTTTTATTATTGCATACTTAAATAACTGTTCTAAAAATAAAATACAACGAATTCCACGAAGAGAAAAAAATCCTTAGGTTGTTAAGCAACATGGACTCATTATTTCAAATTAAGCAAAGAAAATGCTAAGATCTCATACACAAGATGTTTATACAGTTTTGTGAATACAAAAACACGCGTTTTTTGTACAAAATTATCAACCGAGTATCTATGATATGTTTTGAGCCACTTAATTTCTATAATGGGTACATTAAACACATACCTGGTTGGAAGTTCAGCTTTTCAATGGAGCTATGGCTTGGAGTTCCGTTCCATCTTCAATGTCATTATAATCCTCACCGCTTTTTACTGAACAATTGTTTTACAGACTTTCTAAAACTAGAACTGAACAAGGCACAAGACAACGGACTTAGTACTATGCTACACTTTGCAAACATCGTCGGAACAATGTACGGCCATGTAGAACTTGGTCGAGCTTCACTGATCATAAAGAATAAGCATATGATTGCATAAGGACTCCATGCGATCAAAAAGGCGGAAACCATTGCAAGAGACGCCTGAATTAAAACAGGAAAATTATTGATTATTTATTATCTTTTCCATATTCACAGACTTTATTATATACAAATCCTTCGATATCATAAAGTGGTCAAAAAAAACCTTTAAATTCATCCCCGTTAACTGACATGGTACAAGAATACCTGTAATGAAAATCTTATTTCACTTGTAGTACTTTGATTAAATTTGTGTTTTACAATCAATATTTTTCAATAGTTGAAAACTTTTCTTCTCGATCGTTCTAGCTAGTTGAATAAACAATGACAATTGATACTATCAGTCATAACCAATAACAGTAATGCGTTTGTGAAGGGCAATCGGTCAATGCCTTTTAAACATTCATTCAGTACAGAATTTTAAAAATGTAAAGCCTATAACATTTTTATGTTAATGATCGATATACCCGGGAATTTATATATTTTAGTCTCTCAATCTTTGAATATACTAAATTAGTTGTATGCATGTTTACCGCCATATTTGTAGTTTGCCTAAGTTTAAGGGCCTTACATTTAATAGTTTAAGCATATTTTTTTTTCTGCCTTATACTCACCAATGTAACCTTCCTATAGGTTAAAATTTTATGGTATTTTAACATCGACTCTAGCTTAAGGGTATGTGCATCAGTAATGATTTCCTCTCTGAGTCGTGCAACTGTAGTAGACGTTTTAGAAAATGTCCTTATGATGTTGGAATAGCAGAATGTGAAGATAATCACGTGTATACAATAACATCCTATGACTATTGCTATGTTGTTAGCAAGAGCAGCTGCAGAGTTATCGAACCATGCAATAGAACATGATACGTCGAAGCTTTCCAGAGTGTAACGACTCCACCCGAAGATCGGTACTATCGTAAAAAGTAACGTGTGACACCATATGATTGCTAAGATGTACCTTATTGACGTGTTTCTTTTCAAATAGTAATCTATACAAAAGATAAAAGCAGATATAAATACACTTTAAAAACCTATTTCGTTTTTCAGCTAAAATAGAGAAAAAGGAAATCACGTACAGCAGTTTCAAAATTTATTCTCGAGAAAAAGAGGAAATGAGCCATTATTGTTTATCTTTTATTTTCAATGCTTAAGGTCAAAATGAGTAATGCTTTAGGTCAGCAAATTATATAAAAAAAAAATCAAATGAACTTGAGAAAAAAAACAATGTTTTTTCCAAACCAGCAAAAATTTTACTTTATTTCTTATAATTTGCTGCAAAATGATATATCTGCTAAAATTTAATTTTTCATAATACAAACAAAATTTAGTATGCTACCGTGAAAAATAAAACAAACAGAACATTTTCCCTCGAATCATAAATTAAACATAACTTGCACACATGGTTTCGGTACTTGTGTATATTCGGATTTCAAATGTTTGGCGTTGAGCGTTCCTGATGAAGGTAAATCTAGAAAAGCGCTTCGGACGCATAGAATTATTAAACGTGTTGTTTTCAATTTTTATGTCATCAATTATTCATTTTTTTTATTGATTTTCCCAAATAAACATTTATATCATTTATTCGTTTAAAATATATATATTTTTTTTTTTTTTTTTTTCAACTTTAAATATTTTATTTCACTACTGGTTGTGAACAATGTCCTTAGCGCTAAACAATGACGCTAAGGTTCCTCCTGTGTGTTAATTGCTATGAAACCAGGGATTTGATTACAAAAATATATTTCTTTGTAATTATGATTTCTACTATTTCTTTCAAAGTTTAAATCTAGCCAATCAAATAAAGAATGAGATTTTATAAATTTTAATCATATTTACCATACTGTGGCTTGCAAATAACTATAAATCGATATATTGCAATCGCTGCGTGGGTATTGATGTCGTTTAAACAGCAAGTAAACATAACAAATCCGGCAATAGTACACCCAACGTCAGAAAACAGCCAGCTGCAACAAAAAAAATTGTTTTCTGCCGTACTTTTTCAGCTCTCATGGTCAAGGCTTTCTTTTACAATTTCAGTTTTAAAAATTTCTATACATTAATATATTAATGACAATTATCTTTTGGTATTTTGGTGATGTAATGATGCGATTTTGTTGGGTACAAAGAACGAATATTACCTAAAACTATAACCAATATGTGCCTGTTTTTTCATTGTATTATGTCGATGAAGGATTGTGGAAATTCAAATAGAGAAACGTAAGAAGAACGCGATATCAATGTCCATCCACTTATATTTATAAGATTAGACTAAAAATTATCGTACCTGAATTGCACGACTAATAATGTGTAAATCGTTTATCTGCCTTATACGTATCAGTAAATTAGGAAATATCTGTATTGTATTTTAAGCTTTTACTGTCGCAAATTGAGTTTACCTAGCGACGGAAAACGGATATTTGCTACACTGAAATCAAGTGTTACGAAGGCCAAGATTAAAATACAATACATTTATCTCCACTCTAGAGCAGCTATCAAAATAAATACCATTTAACAAATATTATGGCGTAAAATCAAATAATGAAAAAGTCCGTGAAAGTTTTGCATTGTTTTTAGCAACTTAACAATGTTACGTCATATGTATACTCACGATATCAAACATAGACGTATTTAAAACTCTAGACGTATTTATACTTTTTGTACGCTTCAGAATGGTTTCAACGTTGAGAAAAAAAATTTAAGGCTCAAAATTTGACTTTCATGTTGATTTTGAGAGAAATTACATACTAAAAAGAATCTGAATTCAAAATTGTGTTTTTTTGAGTTATGGACTGGTAGAAGGTGGAATTTACCCTTGAAAATATTTGTCAACGTCCAATGAAAGTTATCGTTACAAACTAATTGCATTAGTATCTTTGTTAGTGTGTTTCAGATAACAATTTTATGAACCTATTGCATCTTCAATACAATTATCACGCTGCCGTTTTAACTGTCTGTATGATTATTTTATTTCATGAATCATGAATTATAAAGGTGTTGCTAAAACAAACTTACTGCTTGGCAAAGCTTGATGATGCAGATAATGGAACAGCTGTTACAGATACCACAAGGTCCGATATGGCTATGTTCAGCAATAGCTTATTGTGTATCCCGCGAAAATTTATTTTGGCTTTAAGTAAAACTAAAATGACGAAGGAGTTGGCAAAGAATCCCAAAACACCTGCAATAAAACATCTCTGCAAGGTTATTATCTGTTAAATCATGTTATCAAGAGTAAATAATCAAGAGTATTGATGCTTATTTTGCTCAGGTCAGTTTACGTAACTCCGTTTCTGATTGTACTCATCATCAATTCAATTCCATAAGAAATAAGGAAGTATTCATCAAATATATAAAAACAATTTTAATCGAAGCAAGTATCACTAAGTAATTATTCCTTGAGTATTAAATTAGGTCTATTATTGAGAAAAAAATCTATTAATTTTGCCTTTTTTTGATATACAAATTATTTAACTGATATTTGAAGTTAAGCCTATTCCAGAAATTCGATGCGTCGACATGAAATTAATGTTTGATGTTTGAATTACTTGTTACATGTGAAAATCTGTATGTCTTCAAGGCACCGATAGCATTCATAGATGCTAATTGTTAGTCTTGTGTGCTCCTGGAAATTTATGGTTTCAAAGGAGAGTAGTTACCTGATTTATCGATTACAGCATATTTTTTTCAATTTGCTTTTCGCACAAAAAAACGTTCTTTACCATGAGAACTGATTTCAATTCCTTACCGACTTGTGTCTTTATGAGTTCGAACAAGAGTTTCTGAAGTAGACTAAATACTAGAAGTATATACTGTATCCAAACTTCACTTGAAGCTTAATAGATTAAGTAATTTCAATGATTAACAGAAATGTGACTAACTGAATCGCCTCTTTTTCATTAAATTTGAAGTGAAGGTTACCACAGATGCAAAAATGTCTTCTTCATATCTTGATATAAACCCATGCAAAACAACATTGAGAATATTTGAGAACTTTACGATAAAAAGGATACTTTATTCCCTACTGAATTTATTTCATGTAGCAAATTTAACAAAGCACAATTATATAGAGTATATAGGTTGAGAGTTGTCTTATAGATAATCATGTCATTCTTCTT
>CM034353.1:76085218-76117395 GCA_019925275.1 Mytilus edulis
AATGAATCAAACTTACTTATCCAAGGGAAAATAAGTATTTTATTAATTAGGCTTTGGATACCTTCTAACGTCCACGTTGGGAAAAGGTGATAAAACACGACGTGATATATCTTATTTATCTATGTATCATCATTAACCGCTACGGATAGAAAGCTAGAATTTTTCATATAATAGTAAACACAGTTGTTTCAGGTATATGCAAATAAGTTTGGTACAGCAAACAAACACTTACCTTAGCTGTATTTGGCAAAACTTTTAGGAATTTTGGTCCTCAATGCTCTTAAACTTCGTACTTTATTTGGCCTTTTTAATTTTTTTGGATTCGAGCGTCACTGATGAGTCTTTTGTAGACGAATTGCGCGTCTGGCGTATATACTAAATTTAGTCCTGGTATCTATGATGAGTTTATTATATTATTGAAATTAAAAGAAAAACAGATTCTTGAAAAAAAAAGTGGAAAAGAAAAATATAAAAAAAAGTATCTAATTGATATGTTACTGTCCTACTTATGTTTGAATTAATTTAGATTTATCTGTCAGACATAAATCTAGCGTTCTATTGCTAAATATATTGTGTGTAAGCTGAAAAATGTTGTTCTTAAAATGATTGACAGTCTCAAGACGTTACCTTTCTATTTCTGTTTTTAGAGCTACATGGCACTCAATCCTTAAACAGGTGCTTATTATAAATAAATATAAGTATTTTGGTAAACAATTAACTTAGTGAGTATTCATGAAATACAACATAAGAGGAATTGTTAAACTTTTCATAAGTTGAAATTTCAAGCAGATTTTGATAAAGTAGGTATTTTACATCTAGATACGTGTACCTCCTGGTGTTTAAACAAATTTCGTCGCTTCCTGATTGCAAATTCATTGCATAATTCGAAATATATATATATAAATTTATGAGAACATATGTAACGATTAAAAGTTTAATCAACAGTAAACTCTATTGAATTAATAGATTGGTTAATGCGTTCCATATCTAATCTGAAAAATATTTATATAACGCATGCACATGCAACATAAAAAAAAATGATTAGCAGATAAACTAGTATTATTTATAGAAAATTTCAATTGAATATCTATTTTGACTATGAAACTTTGAATAGTTAAATTGTCATGAAAATTAGAAAATAGAAGTTATGTCAATTTCTTTGCTGGTATATCTGAGTAATAAACGAAAATTGATTTCTATAGTTTATCATTATACAAGTTACTGTGGATTCATTATTGTTCGTTGGATATAATTTTTTGTGGGTTTCGTTGGAACAGGTCAACCACGAATTCCAGTGTTCAACGAATTACAAACTTTATATAGGCTTGTATACAGAGGCTGCTAAACCACGAAATCAAATATCCACGAAAATGCAAGTTTTCCTCAATCCACGAAAATTGATACCCATGAAAATATATTTATCAACAGTATTCAGTACAACTATGCATTAAAATACAAATTACTACCAGTCGACAAAAAAAATATTCCATTCATTTTAATCAATATATTGTATATCAGTTAGTCTGTAAAAATATATAAACTATACCAGATAACGTTATAATGTTATAACTTCCTTGTTTGAATTATTCATGTTATTGATAGAAGTTGTACCAACACGATCGTGATTGTTTAATTAATGTGAATATGTTAAATAGCTACGTTCCTAAAATCATTTTAAAAACAAATTTCAACGTAAATAATCTTGGAATTCGTAAAAAAATGCTTGTTCGGGAGTTAAAACTTGATATTTTAGTCTCTTTATATAAATGTGTGTGTGTGGATGTGGGGGGGGGGGGGGGGGGGGTGGGTGTGTGTGTTGTAATGTCTTCGTTTTGATGTAATAGTACAACCACATGATATTATTAGAGATACTGCGAAAAAAAACTCACAAAATGATACCCTTTCCGTTGTAAACTCGACGTTTAGTAAAGGAAATCCATAAAATAATTGCAATCATAAACAAATAATGAGGTGCATAATGGCTTTGTAAGGCTACGCGTCTGAGAATATGTCATCAAATTTTGAATCGGAATTAAGGAAAAATGAATATAAAACTGTATTGCAACTTGCGCATGATTTGGTGAAGTAATCCTTGAAATTTATACTGATAAAAAAATTAATAGGAGATGTACAATAACATTATATGCACCAGCATGTGAGAAACTTTCAATATATATATATATTGAAATATAAATATGTTTAGGATGGAATTGCAGCTACAAAAGGGTACCTCCAAATAAGGCATTTACTAAGTATATTCCTTGGTAAGGGAACAATTATTTTGTCAAGAAACAACAAATAATTTGCGCGATGGCTATACGGTGAAGTATCTATAGAAATTTATGTTATATATTATATGTTATAATAATGGTTTAGGTCGAAAATTTAATACAAATGTGTACTTCAATGTGTAATCCGGATGAAGTTATGTCATCCCCAAACAAAAAAGCTAAAACCCCGATTGAGATAAAAAAAAAAATGAAATAAGAGGTGCCTATTACATCATGTGAGTAAACTTCAACAACAATTTTTAAAAAATCTTGTCAAGCAATTCAGGAAATTCCAACATGAATAGAAATGAACAAACCAACGATAGTCGAATGAATAAACCAACCGCTTTAGAAATTTAGAAAATTTAGAAAAACCGCTTAGTGATATATTATTGAATCCAAACTATTTATCATAACGGATAAGCAACATATACTAAGTAGTTACATATACATAGTATGAAATAATAGAACCCCATTATAAAGCTAAATACCAGAAGAAAATAAAAATAGAACTACATCATAAAATTGATACCCACCACAGACAGTAATAAAAACTAGCACCCAATACTAGACCCAGATCATATAACGTCGTACTTTGACAAACACAATGAAAGACAATGTTGTCATTCCATAGAAAATAACATGGTAAACTTAAAAAAGTAATATCATATAAAAGATATTTGGATTCTATTAATGTATATGAGTTACACTTTTCGTTCAAACGGAGAATCATAAGAGGAGATAAAGACATAAATTTGGATAAAGACACTCAGTCTTGTTATCAAATATCAACCATAGTTGATCGTAAACATTGCTTCTAGATAAATAGTTTCATTATCATAACATTACACATGTATTACTGCAACTTTAAAATACATCTTAATATAAGTTAAGAATGTCAACCAATGAGAAGAAAGCTTGACAAAGATTGTCCAATAAATTTTCAAAACATGATATCACTGTTTACTATAAATATTCAGACTAGAAAAGACATTATACTATTAAATAATAAAGATGAAAACGTTTCTCTTATTTTGCCTCTTGTTTAGTTTTACTGAAAAAATATATGGAGTATCATTGTCCGACTTCTATCCATTTGGTAGGGGAAATGGTGACAAAAGGGCTCCAACAAACGATGATGGATCAACTCAACCAATACCGATTAGCAGCTTGTTTCCGATTTTTAATCATCAACATAACTCCTTAATTGTAAGTAATGTTTTAATACTTTTACTTTGGTATTCATTCCCATTGTGATTGAATATTGTTTTATCGCAAATGTGTACACAGAAGACCGTTCATTGCCAGTTGACGTTTTACTGGAATTAGCAAACTTGTATTAAATATGCACCTACTTTCTTATAATCTTTAAGACAAATCTTACTTTAATACAAAGATAATTTTTGATTGAAAATGTTAAAATAAACTTTATTCATAGCAACTCAGATGATTTCAGTATTTTAAGTATTTGATAAAAAGAAAATGTTTTGTTTATGTATCCATTTTGTTATGTAGCAAGAAAACGAGATTTATTTTTCTGAAAAGATTTCATATGAGCTTTAAAAGCATTGAAGTGTTGTTTTCGTGGATAATAATCCTAAAGTATGAATATTTGGACATGCTTGTAAAAAATATGGACTCCGATTCTTTATTATGTTATTCTAATATAATATCTTAATATTATGAGCAAGTATAGACGAACCTTTATTGTCTTGTTTGTGATACACATATACTGACTTTGATAGCGAAATACCAGTTTGAATATTCTTTGGTTTCTCTGAGTCTCTTTCAAACTTGTAAAAATAAATTGTGAAATAAAATTTAAAAAATGCATGTAAAATTTGTCTCAGAGAGACCAGAAAAGCAGTGAAAACACTAAACGAAGTGTATTCAAATGCGTTAACTCGTGTTGGTGAAAACAAAAGTGTTACCTGTTTCCAGCTGGAATTGTTGATATAACTAAAGGAGGTGCAATAATAGTATAGGCAAGATCAGCATAATATGCACAACTGGCTATGGACTCTTAAACCAGAAAGCATTCAGTAGCTACTTTGAATTACATTTAGATATATACACAAGCAGGTGGTTCTGGACCTTTCTTGGTTATTTGCATTGTTGTTATGAACACAACTTTAACTATTGTACTAATAATATATATGACATACATGCATCTTGTGCGATTCTGGTATATCTCTTGACAATAAAATTCTTTTCAATTATATCAAAAATGAATAAAACCCAAATTGTGTTGGTTATCTCTTTTATGTTTATATCATATCTAACTAAAACGATAGTAGGTTGCTACCTATTTTCAAACATTGTAGTAATCGTCTATCATATGTTTTAATTTGATAAAAGTGTATGGATATATGACACTAAGAAACCAGATGACTCGATAGGTTTCTTAACTAATATCACAACGCAATTACACTATTTTAGTCTAAGAATATCTAGTCATTTATACAAGTCGTATAAGTCTGGAAGAGTTGCATCTACATGTAAAGAGATCAAACGTCTAATAGTTGGATATAAAGAATATTAAATCAAACGGTTCTCATAAACTGATTAGGGAAACAGTAAAACTAGAATTTGGCAATAAAATTTTGATTAAATTACAAGAAATATGGAGGTGTTGATCTTTGAAATACTGTATACATGCATGATCATCAAATTTGTTATAAATATAAACAACACGCAAAAATATAAGAATCAACCACCCAAAGCACACACCATAGCCATCATTTTTATCTAAATCAAATGATCTCCTATAATTATATTACAATATTTTGTTTTTAACTCGGAGGGAACAATTATCTAATATGTAATTTCATTGTCTTTTTGTTAGATTTGACTCAAATAGGTCATAATTTGATACATCGAATTTCAATAGTACAAGTGTTTATCCCCATTCCAAGAAATCACCTTGTTGCACTTGTGGTATCGTACTAGCTGGATCGTTTGTTCGATTCCTGGAATATCAAACCAAGATTTAAGAAAAGGCTGTATGCTGCGACTTTGCACAGTATGCAACGTTTCGGTAGAAATAACATAGGCTGGCCGAACAGAACCACAATAATGTGTCCTGACACGGTAACATGTCTTTTACGTATTTTATCTAGTCTTCAGTTACGCATGTTAAAAATGCTACTCAGTATGTCAGAATAGAACGAAGCAGAGCACATAGTCATGAAATAGTAAAATGGTATTCTATATGTAATGAATGTTAATAAACATTTAACACCAATCTCATCCATATATTCGTTCCCACAAACGAGAAACGGGATGATAATGTGCTACACGAATAGACTATCGATGTTGTACGTATCTGCGAAACAGCATAAACTTAATTTGTATCTGGTGGTGAGTTTTGTTTTTGTGATGTTCAAGAATGATTATCCAACTTATCTCTTTTTTTGGTAAACAGGTTAACACAAATGGGGTCATTTCCTTTCTGGGAACAATGCGCACATTTACTCCAAGCGCATTTCCACTTTCAAGTGAACGTAGAATAATAGCTCCGTACTGGGCTGACATAGACACAGACAATGGTGGGGATGTTTGGTATCGTGAATCAACAAATCTCACATTGTTGGGAAAGGCGTCGGAAGAAATACATGACATTTTTCCAGAGCACTTTAATTTCCATGCAGCGTGGATGTTCATCGCAACATGGGACAATGTTTCATTTTATGGAGCTGATTCGATTGGCAGGCAAAAGGTACTAGATTATAAATTTAGATATATAGTTTGGTAAAAATATATATTAATGTATATCGAGATCCCTCAAGTGAGTGGGTCATCCGTGGTATATGGACACATTCTTGTCTTACTTTAAAAAAAAATATTCTTATTAGACCTTTTCAACAAACCTCGACACCTAAATACATCTGCAGTTTACAGTTAAAATGACGGGGTCGTCTCGAAATGAACTATAAATCATGAGTAGCAGTTACTTTCACATCTTCGATTTATCGATTATAAACTATTTTGATGAAAGAACGTGTTTTAAAAATATATGAATATATCTCTCTTTTATTTATCATTTTCTTGCATGTATTTTTACGACATTCACGTGGATTATTTTTAATCATTTCCCATCGTAATCTGTTGTTTTTCTTCTTTTCATGAAAATTTTGGATTATGAGTATTTTGATCAGCGAGTCTGTCAACTCAGATTGTCTCACGTACATGCCAAAAGCAATTAATTTGTTTTTCTATGTTACCTACGAAATTTGCGTGAGGAACATTCTACCCCTCATATCTAACTTGTCGGAGTCGTTCTCAACTGTAGGTGTAGACAATTGTTGAAAACGTTTTTTGCGAAATATTGTTTAAAAAAAGTGTCCGTAGATTTCGCCTCCAAAGCAACATGGCCGAATAGAACAAATAAGGTTGAAATACAATTTGTTTTGTCATTTTTATCTTAAAATTCGTTATAGAAAATAATTAATCATACTCGACAAACATGTTCAAAATATTGAGATCTTCTTACTATAATGAATTTTACCAATTTAAATCATTTTTAAATATCATTTTGAAAACTCCAACCTTCAACTTGTACAAAATGTGGTGTTTTAATTTATTTAATACAATCATCACTGATTTGTCCTTTGTTGACGAGACGCTCGTCTGGCATACACAATGTTAAAGTGAGGTAGATGTGTATCTGGTATTTGCCAATTATTTAGAAAACTATAATAGATAAAAAGATACTTTAAAAGCAAACTTTATAACAAAGATAAGATCTGCAATGATGTTATCTGTCTTCTTATATGAGATTTTACCCTTAAATAAAGGCAACAGTGTTAAAATCGGTGTTCAAAAGTCATAAATTGGTTAAGAGAAAGCAAATCCAGGTTACAAACTAAAACCGAGGGAAACAAATCAACTATTAGAGAAAAACAAAGGAACAACATGAACATCAAAGTGCACCAAAACCAAACGCCAGCATCCATATAAACTAACTATATGATAACAACAGCCATATTCTTGACTTTATACTGGACATTTAAAGAAAAATGGTTGGTTGAACCTGGTTTAATGGCTAACATTACTATCTGCTATATGGCAATGTTGAAAAATATTACTACAATGACAACATTACTGGACGGAAATACAGCACAAACACACAGAAGAACATTAATAACAGAAATATGCACAAACAAATATATAATAGTCGACCCAACATACAAACCGCAGAACAACAACGAACACATTCCATCAACGACATACACCACATGATATAAAAAAAACAGTGACGCGCTTAACGTACCTCCCTTGCAATTTCTAATTTTATACAATTTAAACACTCGTCCAAAGAATTTTCATGTCAATGATGATATTGAAAGGCTGTTTATTAATTATTTGAACTACAAGCGATAAGACATAACACATTATCCAACCGAAACCATAACAGAAACATAAAAACATACATGAATAGTGGATGAACAAAACAGCGAGACACGGTGTATAACAAAGCAAATTCATACTCGGTATGTCAATGATGGTATTGAAAGGAAATTTTATAATTATTTGGAGAACAAGCGATAAGACATTACATATTATTCAACTGAAACCATAACAGAAAGTGCAAAAATAAATACATGATGTGCAAAATACCGAGATAAGTCTTATAGCAATTTTATACCAAATTCACAATCGGTATAACAGTCATATACGGGAATATGTCATGTTCGGTACTAAACAAACAGACGACATATATGTCAAAACTCAATCTTAGACTTGGTAAAATTGTCATTAGTTAGTTAAGATCAACACATTTTTGATGGTGTCCAATAAAGGCAACAGTAGTATACCACTGTTCAAAACTCATAAATCCATGGACAAAAAACAAAATCGGGGTAACAAACTAAAACCGAGGGAAACGCATTAAATATAAGAGGAGAACAACGACATAACACCGAAACGTAACACACACAGAAACGGACCAAGCATCAGACAAAACACCACGAGAATAACAAATATAACATGAAAACCAAATACATGAATTTGGGATAGACAAGTACCGTGCCACGTCTTATCTCAATTTCTCAAAAATAAGAGAAAACACAAACGACTCAACGTTAAAATGCAACACACACAGAAACGAACAATAATATAACAATGGCCATCTTCCTGACTTGGTACAGGACACTTTTAAAGGGGAATAAAAGTGGTGGGTTGAACCTGGTTTTGTGGCATGCCAAACCTCGCACTTTAATGGCAAAGTTAAATATAACATTGAAATGACAACATAATATTACAGGACTACAATACAAATTAATAGAACATATTAGACAAAGAAAAACATGATTAATAGATAACAAAAAGCTTCAGGTTTAAAATTCAATACGCCAAAAACGCGCCTTGTCCACACAAGACTTACAAGTGACGCCCAGATATAAAAGATCGAAAGTGTATATCTACATGTATGTCATCTGCTGTGCTATTAGTCCATTTTTCTTTAAGTGCGCTATTTTTCTTATCCTTTTTATTAATTATTATTGAAGAAATTCAAAACCTATGTATTAATTTTTGGTACAGACTTTAATGTGAATTACTACAACGTATTTTGGTACGTGTTTATCATCTTAAAGAATTAATTGTTTTAATTCTGTATAATATTATAGTGACAAAAACTGGTTTAAATTGAGGTTTTTCCTTTGGAGTAAGTTCGGTAAGTGCCATGTTTGGCCCCAATTATAAAGTTCATGATTACAAGACAACAATTGTTGCATTTTAGACATGTGAAAAAGTTAAACAGAGCTGTTTTTGTCAAAGTTTAATTCTAACACTACAATTTTTACATTCCAAAATGGTCAAGATAAGGGATTTTGGTGAAATTTAACAAAATCAGCGGGATTTCAATCAAATAAAGGACCAGGAAACATAGAGCGCAGGCGTCGACAAGCTTAATATTCAAATAAGACATGTTAAATGTCTTCACAAACATTATTTTAAAAGATCTTTGTTGTCGACGTATGCGCTCTATGTTTCCTGTCAAAAAATCTTTGGAAATTTACCCATTTTCATTGATTTTTTCGTGAAAAATCAATATGAGTACAACTTGTGACGTCATAATGAAACGCAGAAACGTAAAATTTTAACAAAATGGCTTATATCCTATCTAGTCAATGTATTAGCTATAATTTATCGTGATATTGGTCAATAAATCCGAATTTGAAATTTACGCTAAAAAAGTGGGCCATTTTAGGACCTTATCGAACATACTTATTTCTTGATTAAGATTCCAGTGAATTATAGACAAGAATAGCAAAAAATAAAACGCTTACTCCAAAATATTCACGGAGTGTCATTTTTAATCTTTCCTCTTCATAACTATGTTGGAGCAATTTCTGCGAAGAAGCACACTCTTGTATATGAAGTCAGTCTAATGTGAACATGCACGATCATAACTTATTGAGATATGTAAACTCCATACGACGGAGCACAGGGTTTGTTACTGCTGAGAAATGGGATATTGATAATTGTGAAAATGTAACTATCGCGTTTGTCATAGATTTTAGTGTGAAGTCGTCTGTCTGTGTCAATATTTAGGAAAAGATCGAGGTACCTGCTTGCATCAGTAGTATCCTTAATTCCAAGTTAACTGGAATATATGAGATGCATGTACTGACTGAAATTGTTTACCCGTTGTGTTGTTTTGTCTAAATCAATAAAAGATAGAGAGAAAGTATGAACGTAAAAATTATAAGATGAAAAACAAAGAAATGTTAGTCATGAATCTTCGACGTTGGAGATTGATCATAGTTGAAGATACACATAGACATAGTTCGGCGATACAGACTCTTTATATTTATGTTCAAATTCAAGAACAGTGGGCTAATAGGTTGAATAAAAGAAGATATCTTTTCTTTTTATCTATTCAAAATTTTAGAGATGTACATTTCAATGTGTGTTGGTTACAAATGGACGGCATTCTTTCACCATATTTCTGTATGACAAGATTGAATGGACAACAGGAGCTGCTAGTGGTAGTAACGGTTCAAGTGGACTAGGTGGAACTCCGGCACAGGTTAGTACATCTTCAATATCTTGCAAACAATGCTGACCATAAAATCAGTATATTGTATCCTTGACAAACACTTGGTGTTATCGTAATAGTACGTAGTTCTCAGAAACTAATGCCTAGGTTTCACATTCACGGATCATCTTGCCGGATCCGCTACGGATTAAATCTCACGGATGATCCCGAAAATGCAGTTTACATAGTTTGATACGGATCCGATACGGATGCATAACGGTATGACTTCGGGTTTTGACGTTACTTCCACGGATAATGAAGGAACGGTTTAGTACGAAACGACACGTGTCATGAAGTATGTACTGCGTATAAACAACGGTTTGTACAGTATAAGTAAGGGTTAGTACGAATAACAACGGTCTGAAAAAAAATAGTTCAAACCGTTACATTTCTATAATTTACTTGTTATTCATCATTTATCTATGGCAGTTAATCGTAGATTATTTTGTTTGTGTTGTTAAATACATTATTTATCTGTCTGTCTGTACTGTGTGGTGTTATTCGTTATCCTCGGACCAACATGTAGCAGTTCTTGAAACATATTTAGGACTATTCTTTCAAAGTTCCTAAATGTAGCTGAATTTTTCGCAAACAATTGAGTCATGAGGGGCTCAAACTGGCCATGGATAGGGAAGTCAGGGTCTAGTCCACCATCTACTCTGTCTCATGTCACCTCTACGCCTGTCATCAAGTATCTCGACCCTCCCTGTCATTTTTTGCCATATCTGTTACGGCCATAAATCACATTTAGATTGTAGCCAACAACAGACACACATCAATAATAAAATATAACAAGAATTATAATACAAAAGTTAACAAGAATATATATGAGTCCAATCTTTTATCTTTATCTGTATACCGAAATCTTCTCTGGAATCCAAATTGAATATTACGTCCACTACTAATGTTACAATCTAGTGTGAAGTTGTTTATAGAATAAAAGTGTCAATCCAAATTCTGTGAATACGAATGTCTATCAATGTCTTAGTCTAAGTCTGAAAGTTTAACTTCAGTGTCTGTATATATATAGTAGTCACGGAAATTTCTAGAACACTCTAGGAAAGGAATGTCCTAGAAAACTACAACGGAAGTTTCTGGAAAAATGTAGAAGTTTAAATAACGCATCTTTTATTAGGATCATTCTGGAATCATTATGTAAGTCAAATGGAAAGTTCCAATCATTTCATCAGTATCTGTGATTGTTCCGGTGATTTCTAAACTGCACACTTATCAGATTTTGTTGTAAACAACTATCAGGCCACATAAAACAAATTAGGCCAACATAGATAAATATAATTATTACAATATCATAACATATCAAAGTAGTTGTTGATTATTCATGATGGATAATCATTATGTAAACCTCAACGTCAAGACACAGAATAAGTAGGACTCCGACGCTAGCCTTATGTTAGTTTGTCGTCGTTACAGATGTAGTACTGCGGATTCATTTTTATTCGTGGGTTTTGTGGGTACAGGTGAACCACGGATTTAAATGTTCTACAAAATCAAAAAATTCTATAGAGTTGGATGCAACCTTTTGCAGAACCAATAAATCAAATATCCACGAAAATGCAAGGTTTACGCAACCCACGAAAATTGGTATTAAATAAAATAAAATAAACCACAGTATTCCGTATTTTGTCATGTTGTAACGTAGTAAACCGTAATAGACTTTCAGAACCCTTGATGTTACCTACGTATCCGTATTGCAACGTAATGAAATCCTGCCGTTCCATGACACATTCGTAACTAATCGTATTGTATCCTAAACAATACGTGATGTATCCGTAATAGTACGTAGTTCTCCGAAACCAGCCGTAGAAATCATTCTGGCCTACGAATAAGTACGGATTAATACGGTTTAGATAGGGATTACAATGGATTAGTACGGTCTTATACGGTTTGGTAAGGAGTTACTGCGATCGTTTAATCCGTGGTCAAATTTTGCGCATGTTCAAAAATTGTCAAGGATTGTCAAGGATATACAAGTATTACTACATATGACTACGGCATTAATATGGATATCTATGGACTAATACAGATTGCCACGAATGATGCCGGATTGTATCCGTAGCTAAGCAGGCGTCAAATCCGTGAATGTGTGACCTAGGCAGAACGGTAGATATTATTTGGGCATACGATTAATACGATTTTGAAAAAGGACTAAAACGGATCAGTAAGTTCTTATACTTTTTAGTATAGATTAAACCGTTTGAGCCGTGTTCAAATTTTGTGCATCACAGATATACAAGCATTACTACGTATGACTACGGCTAAAATACGGAAATCTACGGATGCCGGATCGTATCCGTAACTAATATGGCGTGAAATCCGTTAATATGTTACCTAGACAGTGTAGACGAAACGCACGTCTGGCAAACTATATTATAAACCTGGGATCTTTGGTTAGCTTTATACACTATATACGCAATTCTTTCCTGAAAATAGATAAAAATGAAATGTAAAATGCTTAACGAGCCCAAAAGTAGAACGCGTAAATTTTTTTGGAAGAACGACTATATTAATATATTTTATTTTATTTTTCGCGAATAAATTTCAGGTTGGATTTGATGCAGGTGATGGTTTAAACTTTTATGCTATAGAAGCGTCAAGGACATCACATATAATAAACGTTACACAGATGTCAAACATCGATGTTCCGGGGAAATTCATTTTTCGTGTAGACAGTACTTCAATTAAAAAAGGTGGATGTAATGTAGAAGGTAAGATAGTTGATGATTATTTTTTATAAAACACAAAAGAAGTCAACTTTGGAAGACTTCGTTTGTATTTATTTTATACTATTCAAGCAGTTGGTCTATATTTACAGAATATAATAGACTATTTTCATTTTACCGACTTTTGTGGAGTTTATATTTTTTCTACATCTTACCTTTTCTGTGGTAGGACATCATGGTACTCACCTGTAAAAGCAACTTGAAGAAGACAAATCAAGCTTAAAATAGGTAAATTTAAAGGGTAAATAAACTGTTTTTTCTTTCTGTAAACGACAAAATCATCAAAAAACAGAAAACATTCACGCCAAATTACACCTATTATGTGTTTGATTTTTATTTCTTTTGGTTGCTCTTACTTGACATAGTAGTAACTATCCTACCACAGATCAGGTACCCTGTGGATTTTTTTATAATCGACAATCAAAAAGTCGGTAATGTGAAAAAGTCTAGTAATAAGTCAAAATATTTTCTGCAAGGTATTGGGAACACAATCTTTCATTGTTCTAACCAAGTTAAAAAAAAAAAAAAAGAGGCAAATTAATCGAAGTGATCACACACTACTGATCACTACTCATCAAATGCCTGCTGTTTTTTGTTTTCATATACAGAGTTTGAAATCATCATAACCATAGAAAACGGCAAATAAGGGGATTAAGAGAGACGTGGTAATCAACATTAAAACAAACAAAATATTTTCAATACATTTTTCAATATAGTTTTATAACGATCAACAATAGAATTCACATTTTCTGATCAACAGAAACATGTTGAAGTGAGTTTGAGTTAACGGACAACCACTTAAAAGCGTCTGTATATGTCCCTGGTACAGAGACATGTCTAGGGGGAATATCTTGTGAGAATGCAACTATTCACATGATCATTTCGATATATGAACTCTTTATTTAAAAAAAAAGGAATCAGAACAATGAAAATCGAGTAGCATTCAAGACACTACAAACTGTCGATACCTGCATCTTAGAATTGGACAAGGTCGTCTTTTTCTCTGACTGTTTATAACGTCTTTACACTAAATCAATTGAATGTTGAATTTGTACTGATATATTTTTTAGTCTTATATGCATGAATTTGTCGATAGTTGTTAATGGCTTTGAAATAGCTGTCAGTAACTGCCAGTTCTCTAAGATCTATACTTGGTGTCTTTTTGTTGTCGGGATGTATAACTATCTGTCCACGTCCACTCTGTGTAATTCTATTTGTTTCCATCTGATGAGCTCAGCCTTTTTTAACTGATTCTTAAAGTCTTTTCATGTTTTACACCATTGTCTGAAGTGAGGGGAGGGTTGGCGCATTTTAATTAGTTTAACACTGCTACATCTCGTATGTACCTGTTGCAAGTCATAAGCCTTCAAATCAGTTGTTGTAGTTTGTTGCTGTGTAACAATTTACTTTTTCTGTTACTTTGTTCAGAAATTAGGCAGCTAGTTTTTTCGTTTGATTGTTTTACATTTGTCATTTCGGGGCCTTTTGTAGCTTACTATGTAATATTGGCTTTGATTATTGTTGAAGATTGTACGGTGACATAAAGTTGTTAATTTCTGTGTCATTCTGTCTCTTGTGAAGAGTTGTTCACTTGGCAATCATACCATATCTCTTTTTATTTTTCTAAATTTTTCTAAAAGGTTGTACATTTTGAAATTGTTTGAACTCACTGGAAAGACATGGTTGACTATCAATTGTATGTCTGGCGCAGTAAAATTGGTATTGTTATTTTCTATGCTATCCATTTATTGTAACACTTATTACTGTTTTCATTAGGTACACTTACAATAACGCCAAGAGAAGCAACCATGATTGGAGGAACAAAACTCATTATATCTGGGCCCTGTCTCAACCTTACCGAAGCAATAAGTCTTTTGATGTCAGATGGAAAGGATGTACCTTGTCAAAAGTTCAACCAGTTCAGCGTGTCCTGCATTTCTCCACCAGTATACAGGACTGGCAAGGAAATTGTTGTATTGCGTCTTATACAGGCTAATAGCAATCAGACTTTGCAGTTTGCGGGGGTTTTGAAGATTGGTAACTTGCAATTTCATTTATATTGTATATGTTTTTTCTAACCTTCAGTTCATTCCAAAGGTCGAATTCAGTTATAAGTTGATCACGCACTAATGACTATTATTTAGTAATAATATTATTTATTATCATATATAATTGAAAAAAGAGACGCCATGTCCTTATTGGTGGTACTCAACTTTTTCATACTTAATTACGTCCCAGCCAAAATGTTTCTAATTTCATTAAACATTTGCTACAGGGAAGATAATGTCATAGGGACAAATTGTTCGCAACAGGGACATTAATCAAATAGTAGATAAAATAGAGAAACGATACCAACGAGTCATTTAGCTGACATGATTTAACAAACTTTTCTAAAATTATTCGTTTATAAATATTGAAATTATTAAGAAACTAAGGTTTCAACTCCCTCAGGCAAAGTTGACTTTAGATGAATTTGGCTATTTATTTTGGGTATTTTTGACATATAGCTCTTCAGCGGTTTCGGTACTTATACATCCTCGGATTTCAAATGTTTAGCTTTGAGCGTTCCTGATGAAGGTAAATCCAGAAAAGCGCTTCGGACACATTAAATTATTAAACGTGTTGTTTTCAATTTTGTAGATCATGTCGATCTACAACAGAGAACAGCATGGCAAAAAAAAGACGTTTTATGAACCTTAATATATAAATATGAGTATCATTAGCACACTAAAGATAAAATGTATTTCACCACCTCAAAAAGAAAAGATAGTTCCAAGTTACATTGCAATATAAACTATATATTATAGTTAATCCTGCATTGGTGAGACATGTGTTAACACGTGGTCAGTTATCATGGAGGCACGGAACACCTGTAAGCATTATGTGGAAGCAATCCGAACTTAGATTCCCGTTGAATAATTCAATAAGAGTGGATCTTTATTACCTACAGGTTCGTTGAAAAATATATTTAATTTATTTTATATATCTTTGATTTGTTTTTCTTTTTACATTCTAGGACAACAACTGAATAAAGACATATCTTGTTCAGCGGTAACTTAAAAAACCACACAATCATAGCAAATGTAAAATGATTAATCAAATAATGCTACGTTAATCGTGTACAATAACTTATGCACACAATGCTTTACATTTGATATATCTGAAATTCAACAAATTTTACGTGAACTGGTGTATTCATTTTTTTCATCAGAAAAAACACAGCCAAATAAAACTGAATCACCATTCATTGATTTCCATATTGAGCCCAGCGAATATGACAAGGGAATTATACAACTTTCAACTGAACTTCACGGAAGGAGCTGGCATAGTCAAATTATCAACAAACGATATAAACAGGTAAATTTAATGTCAATAGCCTACTCATCATGTAATAATGCATATATTCTTACCTTTCTTTACTTTAACTGTTGATTTATGGATAACTTATCAAAGTATTGTTTTACAAATTCTTTCGTATTGTTATAAGAATTTTCTTTTTGTATCCCTAATTTAAAAAACAATATATTATGTTAAAGGATTAGGAAGTCAAGTTTTGTACATGTTCGTTAAAGGTCAAATCGAATGTATGTGCAGACATTTCTCCATAATTTACTAATTAATATATATATACTATTCTCAAAATGTTACTAGGTTTTGGGTAAATTCTACGATTCCATCATAAATTATTTTTTTTATCGTTTGGTAATTTTAATCGTTTTGTTTCAGCCCATATTATTGGTCTGATATGTTTACGGTCAATGTAGGCCTTGAACATAGCCAGGCAGTATGTGACAAAATGTTAAACGAGGATGTAAACTTTCCACCAATAGATACGGATGATGTACAACCATGTCCTTGTACACTAAATGTTGCCAGTTTGGATACAACTCGGTTTAGTGTAGATCACTTCTGCCACAAACAAGAAGGATCTGCCTATAAATGTGCAAACCAACCATTTGCTCAAATATGTTTTAGGCAAAACGTACCATCGTAAGTGTGCTAAATGAATAAATAATACTTAGCAGAGGATTTTAATCATACCTAATCATAAAAAAATACCACACTGTATGGATAAGAGAGAATGAAGTGCATTCTCATTTTGCAGATTGTACGTTTTACTCGACGACTATCATGTAAGAAACAGATGTTATAAAACAATGTGAGAAATAATCTCTCAGATTATCTATATTTTGTTGCAAATTGAAGTACAAAAAATATTTAAAACTGTATCGTCTGCTTTCAAATTAACAGCTTAAGAAATATGCGTAATTTTAAAGAAAAAAACACGGTTACGAATTCGTCTGTTATAGTGTAGAATATAAATCTTATCATATGAATCGCCTTAAGTGAATAAGTAGATACATATTTTAAAATGACAGAAAGATGTAAAGAATGATAGGATGAAATAAAAAAGAAACGAATTAATGAAAACATAAATGCATATCATAACGGTAAGCCGAAGAAGACAGGAAACATCATTGGAAATAGAAATTACACAGAAAGAGTCATACAATAGTAGATTAAGACCTTAATATTGAGCAATAAGTTTAAAGATTGAGAGTGATACCAGCATAAATCAACCAACACTTATTTACACTGCTTCCGAATGAGTCTGTGTGATAGTATAAACACATTCTTCCACATATCAATTTAGTCTACAAGCCGATTTATTGAGTATTTGATCTAAGAAATTGATTTATAAATAAAGTGGGATATTCATCAATGCGATAGCAATCTACTGAAATGACTAAAAGATATACAAAGTCCACGTTCTTAATCACCATGGTACAAAATAATCAATTTATCACACGTTTATGTAAAACAGATCACGTGGATACGACCATCAATGTTGCTATGACGAAGTAGGCGTTTTAATGAATCCAAATGGATATTATGGAAGTGGGTATGTAAACAGATACCATTACCATGGTGACGGGGCAGAAAATATTCCATACTTTTCCAACTTCATGTATGACACAATTCCATACAAACACTGTTGCATTTATACTTCTGAGGACTCGGAGGAGGTTGATTCAAACTTCGGTAGCTGTGCTTCATTTTATAGCAGACGGCCACCTAACTCATGCTTAAACTATGTTCCACCAAGACCAGGTAATAAGCAAAAGTTCTGACCAAGTTTTAGAACGTCTCTTAAGTGGCAATTTCAATCGAGATCATATACTTTTCATATGGAGAATAAAACGTTGCTTTGACAATTTTACAGACAACTTTTATTTTTTAATTTGAAATTAAAGTCATGAAACAAAGCAAAAGCACATATAACAGGATTCCAACATGAATATGGTCTATATTTTTTAGCATTTATAAACAACTGAATCTATCAGACGTGAACAACTCGTAAGCTCTGGTACATTTGGCCCCTCTTTCATCAATTTATAAGTGCATATATACAACACGCAAAAACACACACATACACATTAAAATATTTAATGTAATACTTGACAAATAAACTCATCATAGACATCAGTATCAAATTTCAATGTGAGTTGTCTGCTCAATTCCGAAAAGAAAGAAATGAGAATTTCTATAACTAATAGTTGAACATATCTATTATTTTCTAAAGCTCGAGTTTCAGGTGATCCACATTTTGTGACATTTGATGGTCATGCTTATACATTCAATCCTGCTGGAGAATTTGGAGCGCTTTCTAATGGTAACTTGTCATTACAATTACGAATGGAACAGATTGGAAGTTCTCAAGGTATCCTTATTCTATAAGTCCATTAATGAAGTTAGGTTAAAATTATACAACGATAATGTTTCATTCTTCAGCTTTAATTTTAATTATATTTATCCTGTCTCTGTTACAATCAGGAAACATTCATATCTTTCCAAATAGATTTAACAATATCGATGTGCATTAAATAAGTATGCAACTCGGGTTACTCTGTACGAGAAAATATTTCACACCCTTCTTCAGAAACGTTGTAGTATAAAATTTGCAAAGGTGTTTATACCAAGAATGTGCATAAACATGATAGATATAGTTAGTTGTAAGCAACATTACCAAACACTTATTTTCATAGTAGCTGTTAGAAACATATATTTTGCTATCAAAAGTAAAAACAGTTTGAAAACTTGGAAAATTACTTCGAGCTGTATTTATTTATTCATACGAAAAGACATCTTGCAAATATTAGTTTAATATGACTAGAATTATCAGCAGCATAACTGGTAGTATTGGTAGAACATTTATTTATCAAATACTTTTCGTTTATGTGTATGATTGATAAGCTTAGAAATTGTCTATAGCTATTTTTTCAAACAAATTACTTAGGTGAGGTTTTGTAATTTGTGTCAAATGTTCGGACTCCTTGGTGTTTTTCCATATAATACTATGTAAAATATTTTGCCCCATAACACCCATTTATTTTTTCATATAAGCTCATGAAAGGTCATTTACCAAAATTTAAGAAGATTCTTGATTTTCTTTCTTTTGTTTTGAGACCCAAATAGTACCAATGCAAATATAAGGTAAAAGTCCGAGTCAGCCTTTTCCCGCCATATTTTAAATCTCAAATATCTCTAAAAGGAAGTCCATGACTAATCAATATGTTTAGCTTATCTTTATCCTTACTTAATGCTCTACCAGCTTATAGTATCAATTTTAATTTCTTAATTTCTTAATTTTTACCTAACCTCACCTAAGTACATCCTTAATGTATTATCAGTTTCGTACATTACCATCTTAATTATGATTATTAGTGTCCTTATAGATCTGCGTAGTATCGCCCGTTCTTGACAAACCAGTACTTAATCAGATATTTTTTTTTTTTTTAATAGATGTCTAGTTTTGTATGCAACTAATAAGTGTACAGAACAACAATTATGTGAAAAATGAAGAAAAAAAACCATTAAATATAAGTATCTATAAATATTTGGATAACAGAAATCATTCAGCAGTATGATCATGTTAATGTTAAATGAATCATATCAATCTATTGATTTAACTGATATAAATATACATATTTATAAATTCATAATCAAGTAATTATCATTGACGATTAAAAACTGACAAATATTGTCTATTTTAATAGCTAGTTCTGTCACATCATTCGTTGCTCGACCTTATCCAGGAGCAGACACAATTGAGGTTCAAACTAATCAAATACGTGGTATTGATGTTCTTGTGAACGGTACAGTATTGGATCTTGATTCGTCTATCAGCAAGGTCAATTCGGTTGAAGGTGATTTTTTTAAGATTTGTAAAGCTATTGAGAGTCTTAATTGGAATGTTGGCATTTTTACAAACTTCAGAATTCTGAACGCAAATTAGAAAAAAACGTTTTTGCAGTTAAAAATAATTTTAACTCGATTTTGATGAATGTTTTATTTTTATTACATCTTCCTTTTTTGTATATATTATCAATTGTTTTACTTTAATTTATCGGTATGTTCATTTCAAGCATATACATATATTCCAAAAAAAAATTATGTTTTAGGAACAACTATTGAGAAGACTTCTGATGACCCACCTACAGTAGTTACAACTTTTTACACAGAAGGGCTCTCCATTAGATCTTCCAGTCAACAAAATGTTCTAAATTTAGTGATCTTAACATCCCCTGACAGGCAAACAGGTATTTCCCCGTGATATATTTATATTAGAACTTAGGTGTATAAAAGTAAAACAGACACGACTATTTTTTAGGATCTATTTTTTTAGATTTATACTCGATTTTCACATAAGCGGTCATCTCCATATTAGAATCTATGACAAATGAGACGATTTCAATTTTAAAATAATCAATTACCCCCCACCTCAGCAGCAATATACCAACTTAACCAGCATATAGTATATACATTTTCCAGCTCATTCGGTTCTCAAGTGATGGCAGCTACTTATCTGACTATAAACATCAGTTTCTGTTCTGAATGTTAAGGAACCAGGGTTATGTCAAAAGATGTTTCGTAATTTTTCTAAAACGACAGTTTATCTGAAGATACAAAGACTTTTGTTGATAAATATTCAGTATCAATTTCACAAATAATAATATGGTCTTGAAGTATAGATACTAGGTACTGACGTTGTTTGTCGTCTTATTAACGTATTATAGTCTTCTTTTTATTTGTGTGTGTACTCTTTAACTCTTATTGTCATATCCTTATGGTATGGATCGATATTTATACTTCCCGTGATTGTATTTGTGTGCTATGGTCAGTTTTTATATTGTCGTCTTTAGTTTTTGATTATGTGCTTTGTCTTTAGATTGTTTACATGTCATTTCATTTTTTCTTTGTTGACATGATTGTTTGCTTTGCATATCGAAGATTATAACAGAATGTTGACGGCTGTACTTTTACCTTATATGACGGTTTGTTTTGCTTACACGTTATTTTCAATATAATGGAATTAAATGTGAATGTCATACAACTTTGAGATTTAGCTAGTTAAAAATACATGTTTAAACCATCATTGTCTACACCAGGAAATTTCTGTACCAAGTCAGAAATATAACAGTTGTTTTTAATGCAATAATGTGTATCAGCTTTTGATTTTGCTATTTGATAATGTACTTTCTGTTTTCAATTTTCCTTGGAGTTTAATTTTTTTGTTCTTTTACTTTTATACCTTTTCATTTAGAAGTCCCTTATATACTGTTATTACGTAAAATCCTTGTGATCGATAGCCAGTAAAACACGCCATAAAAAGCCGTTCTGTTAAAAGAGCAACATTAGATATAGGCACACTTTTGCTGCTTAAAAATTCATTCTACATTATATATATTCATTGTTTATTTGCATGCTTTAAAGGTAATCTTACTGGTCTTTTTGGAGATAATGATGGTATAAAGGACAATGACCTTGTTTCTAAACACAATGATGTGATTGACGGAAATGCATCAACATCTGATATCCACCATAAATTTGGATTATCATGTAAGTATCCTTTTGCTTCCAAAGAAACAACGACTTTACATAAATAGACTTTTATTCTAACACACGAATACTACATAAGGCTAATTACAAACATAATATGATTTGTTTAGTTGTTGGATTTGAAGTTTGGTTATATCAATTACATTTCGATTAAAACACACACACACAGTCAATCATCGTCAAAACAAAATTTACAAAAAAAAACATGTTTTCCTTTCAAGCTCTGCAAAATGGCACCAGATGAATTTTGATTTAAGAAAGTCTAAAAGTAAACAATTCTCTGTTTTGTCCTTTTGAAGAATTGCACTATGGAAAAAAATCAATGAATTTTTTTTTTAAAACTAAGCATTTTTTGTAAACAGTAAAAACGAAAATTCTAATTTGCGACAAATGTGATGAGATGTCACCAAACTAACACCTTTAAATGTTTGGACTCGGTATGCATGGAATTTTTCTTTTCCGTGAGGGAATTACATTTAAATCATTGGGAAGCATAATATTCAGTAAAAAAATTGTACCTTCAACGATCGTAAGTGAAGTTTCATTGCTGTCAATGTTATCATAACGTAATACTATGTACACTCTTTTTATTCTCTACTAACAAGACAAACACTTTCTCAAATGCAACAATTTGTTCACTTTTCCTACTATTTACTAATTTTAATTTATGTATTCAATTTTACAATAAGGGAAAATAGAGGAAAGCGAATCTTTATTCACATACGAAGGAGGGAAGACCTTTTCTTCATATCAAAATGAAAACTTCAACCCACTCTTTGTAATACCTGAGGAAGTTCCGACATACGTAACAGATTTGTGTGGATCCAAGACTGAATGTATCTACGATACTTTGGTAACAAACAATACAGACTTTGGTCAGATGTCAGCAGATTCGGAAGATGAGTATGACTATGTGCAAAATATCACTGTTCCAGGTTAGTATAATAACTATACCAATTTAAATAAATGAAGTTTTGTTTTTCATTGTCAGTTATACCAAAAGTAGTTAGTCAAATGTTGTTTTTTAAGTGATTTTCAATAATGAGAAAAACCCATATTGCAAAGTCGGCTATAAAAGGCCCCGACATGAGAAATATGAAACACTTCAATTGAGAAAACTAACGGACCCTAATTTATAACAAGACAATTTACGAAGATAGTATGTGATAGACGTGAACCAAAGACAATCCCTTAACTACCATCTCGTGACTTGGGACGGCCACATAAATGGTATAGGGCGTTTAACATGTTCGAATGTGCCAATCATCCTCTTACCGAGAACAGTTGTGTAAAAATCAGTTTAAAAGGGCTGAATTCATTAGATCGAATCAAAGCAGAAGATATCTAACAAAATCACAGACTGGAAGTAGCAGCGTATTCTATATCCTTCACAACAAAAATTACACATCCTTCACAGCAAAAATGACACAAGGATCGAATCTGAGAGTGCTCGCATATACTGACCGTGTTGTGTATCGTGTGGATATAACATGTTTTTAGTTGTGTTTAGAAGTTGATATGCTTTAGTGTTTTATGCGTGAAAATCTGAGAAATGGTTAAATGATAAGTTGTGTTCATAATAGGGATGTCAACTCGGTGACGTTTTACTAGTCGAGTAAACACGAAGTTATACCCATTTATACCCATATACCCGTACTTTTGGTCGTTGTCTCATGAACGTAAACCCCTAAACATTATTATCTAGGACTTGAAAATAGTAACAGAAATTGTATACCAACAACTCATTTACTAAATGACAATGAACTTATCAATTGATTCATAAACATCTATAGAAAAATAGATACTCAAACATCAGTATCTGTGAATCTTGAAAAAAAAACAACATTAAATTATCATCAAAGGGATGAGGATAAGAAATTACTGAAGTCTTAAACAATTACTGGGAAACATTAATTTATCAACTTTTTCTTGGCCGAAACGATTTCTCAACTTTATAAATAATTAGTCGAGTATCATATGGGTATTCGAAGCTCGGTACTACCGAGCAATTCTAGCGTAATCAAGTACTCTTTGACATACCCAGTTCATAACAAACATTCATAGTATGTCGACGGTCGCACCAGTCCCGCTACTTGTAGACAGTATGTAACTCTCTACGAATATCATTGACATGTTTTATATGAATTAAATATTTTCACTAATTTTAAAGTTATGATAAGTTCATTATACTAGAACCAATGTTCATTTCCTCCAAGCGAACGTTGCCTTTACAAACTAGTTTTTTAGCTCAACTGGCCCAAAGGGCCAAGTGACCTTTTCCCATCACTTTGCGTCCGTCGTCCGTCGTCCGTCGTCGTTAACTTTTACAAAAATCTTCTCCTCTGAAACTACTTGGCTAAATTAAACCAAACTTGGCCCAATCATCATTGGGGTATCTAGTTTAAAAATTGTGTCCGGCGACCCGTCCAACAAACCAAGATGGCCGCCATGGATAAAAATAGAACATAGGGGTAAAATACAGTTTTTGGCTTATAACTCAAAAACCAAGGCATTTAGAGCAAATCTGACGTCAGTAAACTTGTTTATCAGGTCAACATCTATCTGCCCTGAAATTTTCAGATCAATCGGACAACCCGTTGTTGGATTGCTGCCCGTGAATTGGTAATATTAAGGAATTTTTGCTGTTTTGGTTATTATCTTGGATATTATTATAGATAGAGATAAACTGTAAACAGCAATAATGTTCAGCAAAGTAAATTTACAAATAAGTCAACATGACCGAAATGGTCAGTTGATCCCTTTAGGAGTTATTGCCTTTTATAGTCAATTTTTAACCATTTTTCGTAAATCTTAGTAATCCTTTACAAAAATCCTCTCCTCTGAAACTACTGGGCCAAATAATCCAAACTTGGCCACAATCATCTTTGGGGCATCTAGTTTAAAAATGTGTCCAGTGACCCGGCCATCCAACCAAGATGGCCGCCACGGCTAAAAATACAACAGAGGGGTAAAATGCAGTTTTTGGCTTATAACTCAAAAACCAAAGCATTTAGAGCGAATCTGACATGGGGTAAAATTGTTTTATCACGTCAAGATCTATCAGCCCTGAAATTTTCAGATGAATCGGACAACCTGTTGTTGGGTTGCTGCACCTGAATTGGTAATTCATATGGAAATTTTGCTGTTTTTGGTTATTATCTTGAATATTATTATAGATAGAATTAAACTGTAAACAGCAATAATGTTCAGCAAAGTAAGATTTACAAATAAGTCAACAGGTCCGAAATGGTCAGTTGACCCCCTAAGGAGTTATTGTCCTTTATAGTCAATTTTTAACAATTTTCATAAAATTTGTAAATTTTTACTAACATTTTCCACTGAAACTACTGGGCCAAGTTCATTATAAATAGAGATAATTGTAAGCAGCAAGAATGTTCAGTAAAGTAAGATGTACAAACACATCACCATCACCAAAACACAATTTTGTCATGAATCCTTTGTTTAATATTCACATAGACCAAGGTGAGCGACACATGCTCTTTAGAGCTTCTAGTTTTTCATACGCTCGTCTATATCTAATGCTAAAAAAGTGTTTTTTTCTTGATTCTATCGTTGACCTCAAGAACTAATGTGTTCAAGAAGGCCGTTGAAAGATAAATTTGTTATTTCTAATAATAAAACTGTACCTAGAAACAAACATTTAAATGCTTATCGTTATTGGTTCATAAATAAAGCGACGATAAGGAATGTTTTTAAAGTATATAACCTAAAATTGACCTTTGAATTCAATGTCCTGTTAAAACATCAAGCATATCATAGCAAAGGACAGTTCGTGAATTACACTGACAACAAACTTACGCTTTACTTTGTTATTCTTGTTCACAACTATTTTAAAGGGCACATGTTTTACTTTCAGAAACAAAATATACTGCATTTTGTTATGTTAATTGAAATCAAAACCTTGTTCAAATGTGCATAAAATAATCAAATACATACAACAAACAGTATCCGTCTTTAAAATCGTTTTATATTTTCAAGCTCCGATATGTGGATTTCCTTCCAACACCAGTAATGCAGTATGGAAAGCTAACGGGTATACAAAGGGGTCGATTGCACTGTTAAACTGTACGAAAGGCTATTATCCACTTGATGTCAACCGGAAATGTTTATCCTCTGGAAACTGGTCAAGTGTCAACATATCCTGTATCCCTTGTAAGCCAGAACATTACGTTTTATTTTATTAGATTCTTACTAAATGTGTTAAGGCATACAATTTGTATCTGCGTAATCTTTAAATGTAAACATTAGTTTACAACCTAATCAATACAAGACATTATGTCGAGAGATATGTTAACGTAATAGAAAAGGGGCAGGTCTAAAACGCGGAAATGGAAAACGCGGAAATGAAAAATGAGTGTATTATAACTAATATCTTTGGAACCGCTAAAGCTAAATTAATAAATAAAACTGATTTTGAAAGCTAATATAATAGTCTATAAGATAAAATTAAAACGTTCATGGATCAAAAATGCCAACGGAACAAGTGGCGTTTCATCAAATATGATATGTTTGAAAACTATCGGTGATACAGCGAACCGATTCACGAGATGGAGATACGACACGTGAGGGAACTGGCATACGAGAGCGAACCGAAACACGAGATGGAGATACGACACGAGCGGAAAAAAACTAATTATTAATCATTTAATATATAATTTATACTTTAATAAAGCAATCAAACATAAATAAAATAGAATAATTAATAATCATCACCTTATGAGAATTTTAATTAAAAGTTGAAAATTTCACTTCAATATTTGTTTACAAGGATGAGTTCCGGTCAACTTTTTGCCCCTTTATAGTAACATATTTATTGTTTTCTTTATATCATATTATTTGTCATTTAAATGTCTTAAAGCATCAATTGACAGACTTTGACCGGGCTTTTTATATTTTTGTGAATTTTAATTAAAAGTTGAAAATTTCGCTTCAATATTTGTGTACAAGGGGGCCTTCCGGTCAACTTTTTGCCCTTTTATAGTAATATATTTATTTTTGTCTTTATATCATATTATTTGTCATTTACATGTCTTTAAGAGTCAATTGACAGACTTTGACCGGGCTTTTTATATTTTTGTGAATTTTAATTCAAAGTTGAAAATTTCACTTCAATATTTGTGTACAAGGAGGTCTTCCGGTCAACTTTTTGCCCTTTTATAGTAATATATTTATTTTGTTCTTTATATCATATTATTTTTCATTTAAATGTCTTTAAGAGTCAATTTACAGACTTTGACCGGGTTATATGCTTTTTCGTGAATTTAAGTTTTAAGGTTCAGAAATGTGTTGCCAGAGTCGCACTAAGAAAGCCTTCCGGTCAACTTTTCGGTAAAAAAGCATATTCAAATATATATTTTTTTAATTTTATCTTATAGACTATTATATTAGCTTTCAAAATCAGTTTTAGTTATTAATTTAGCTTTAGTGGTTCCAAAGATATCAGTTATAATACACTCATTTTTCTCTTCCGCGTTTTTCATTTCCGCGTTTTAGACCCTCCCATAGAAAAGGCAAATGTTGCAATCGATATTTAGAAAAATTCGGAAATGTTCATGAGATGTACGATCATTAGTCATCTCTATTTATCATTCTAATGATAAATCCTGTATATCCTTCTGGAGCACTTGCAATCACTTCCGGTTTATAATGGGGTTCGTGTTGCTCAGTCTTTGGTTTTCTGTGTAGTGATTTGTATACTCATGTTTGTCTTTTGTCGTTTTTCCGTTTTATTGCAATGGTATTGTCAGGGTTTTTTTCGAGTTTGAATATTCTTTGACATCTTTCGCCTCTCTTTTAAAGTAACTATGTTGCAGTGATCAGCACTAAAAGAACTGATTTTAAATATACTCATACTTAATAATCAATTGATACTGATGATGAAAAGAACGCTTATTATGATTAAATCACTGAGGAACATACTGAATTATTACTAACAGCTGACAGGGAGAAAAAAAAAACATGTCGAAGCTGACGGATTTCTTATTGTGATTTTGTCCAATGGTCAATTATTTGTTTCGATTTACATCATTTTGTTTACTATATATGTTTTTTAATAAACTTTGAAACTTTCAATCCCAAATATAAGATAACATAATGCTTAGTTCCAGTTTGTGGAGCACCACCGTCGGTTGCAAATGCAACATGGTTACCAGACGTAGACGACAATGGAAAAAGAGCAACTCTCAGATGTAAACATGGGTTTTATGGCAAAGAAATTGAAATATCATGTACAGATAACGGAACATGGGCAGAATTTGACGATTACGATCCTTGTTATCCAGGTAAATTAGAATCATATGTATATTTATCTTTGGGTAAATATTATATGCAATGAGACAAGTGTTTGATATAACAAAATGTGTAAGTCATACAAAAAGACCAACAAGAAAGGCGAAATCAACACTTAATTTGATTTCAGCTTCCCAATTGTAAACTTTCCATTTGTAAGTAGCAACATTCCAGCAGCGCCTGCATACGGATTATAAACATTCAGCTCACGGTGGTATAATGTTACATTTCCTCGTCAGTAGAATCTAGAGTTGTAATATATTACAACTCACTACAATACAACTTTATCTTTTGTTATAATTGAATATTAATAAAATTGAGAAAGGAAATGGGGATTGTGTCAAAGCGACAACGACCCGACCATAGAGCAGACAACAGCCGAAGGCCACCAATGGGTCTTCCATGTAGCGAGAAATTCCCGCACCCGTAGGCGTCCTTCAGCTGGCCCCTTAAAAAATATGTATACTAGTACAGTGATAATGGACGTCATACTAAACTCCGAATTATACACAAGAAACTAAAATTAAAAATCATACAAGACTTACAAAGGCCTGAGGCTCCTGACTTGATACAGGCGCAAAATTGCGGCGGGGTTTAACATATTTATGAGTGCAACCCTCCCCCTATACATCTAGCCACTGTAGAAAAGTAAACGCATAACAATACGCACATTAAAATTCAGTTCAAGAGAAGTCCGAGTCCGATGTCAGAAGATGTAACAACAGAAAATAAATAAAATGACAATAATACATAAATAACAACAGACTACTAGCAGTTAACTGACATGCCAGCTCTATACCTCAATTAAACTGATTGAAAGATTATGTCTTCATCATATGAATATCAGGCATAATCCCTCCCGTTAGGGGTTTAGTATCATACTTTCATAAAAAATATGAGAAGAACATAACCCGTGTCATGCTAACAACTGGTTTTTTTTTTTTAAATAAATATGTTTAGTTCCGATGCAAAGACCCTATAAGTGAATCAATATTAAAACCAAAATATGCAATCTTTAATGACCTGACAACAGTATCGTAACTATATCCCTTCTTAATAACTTAAGTCTGTTTAAAGGTTTTGTAAGCTTTTGAGGTGAATACTGACATTTTTGTGCTTTGTAAAGAATATTACCATAAAAGATTGGATGTGAAATACCTGAACGTATAAGATGTCTGCATGTTGTATTATATTTACGAATTATTTCTTTATACCGATGATAAAATTAGTATGCATACATACATGTAAATATACATGAAAAATATTCAGATCTCTACAATTGAAGAAGTTTAAATATGTTTATAATGCGATAAGCCCTCACCTACAGATATTCATTATTTTATGAAATCAGAACATTGACAATAATTTAATTATGTTTTATATATATTACAGAGTGTAAAAACCCATATGATGTGCAGAATGGTAAGTGGAATGTTAGTGGTTTGCAAAATGATTCTACAGCAATTCTGACATGTAATGAGAACTATTTGCCAAGGTCGGTGGTTGAAATCAAATGCAATTCCAATGGCCAATGGGATCATACTAATGCAACGTGTACTATTGGTAAGTACTTATTTTGAGAATTGTCATACAATGTATATTAATCAGTAATGATTTCATTCAACATCCAAGAAAGTCGCATGCGATTTTAGTGGTATTAGTTCTTTTGTGTCATACAGTAAGCGATGCATGATCAAGATACATGCATAAAAAAAAGTGTAAAACGAAACAACCCGAATTTTGCTCTTTGCGTGTCTAATCTGATATAGTTATTGGATTGGGTACTGAAACAGTTTTGTGAAAACGCAAATCAGTAACTTAGAGAAAAGGGAATTTAAGATGCTACCACAAAATAGAATAGAATCAGAATTTGTAGTTTGGCAACTTATGTCTCATTTATGTAATCGAGGTCAATAACAAGGACAAGGAATTTGCTATGCATGAGGTCAATGAATTCCTTAATTTGAAATAATTTTCAATGATTTATGATAGATAATGTTAATGAAGCTATATCCGTATTGTCAGTACGAAAAATATGAGCTACTGTTTTGGGCTGATGATACACTTGGCGTGAAATAGAGCACCAGCAGAAGTATCGATCTAATGGTAATAAAATCATTAACAGTACATGGTACACATTTTAGTGTTCATGGTGCGCCTTTTGAGAATTAATGTATCTTCAATGATGCTCAAGGGCAAACTATAGGAAAAAAACAAAACCAAGTACAAGCTTCGAACAGTTTATATAAACAAATAGAATCAGCAAGTCTAGCCTAACCCTGACGAAAAAGCAAGGCTTTACATGAGGGCGAGTCATACCTCAAACCCGTTTGTTGTTGCATTACAATCACATTGAGCCATTGGGGTAGTGATACTAGTTCTTTAATGCACCAGGAGTTGGTTTTACAAAAAAACTTACGACTAAGATTGATCGTAACTACTAAGTCAAGAACAATTCAATTTAAGTCGTAAGTTTTTTGGTGAAACAGACTCCAGGCTTGTATCTTGATACTCCAGACGCGCGTTTCGTCTACATTTGATTCGTCTACATTTACTCATCAGTGACGCTCAGATTAAAATAGTTAGAAAGCCAAACAAGTAAATATAAAGTTGAACACCGTTGAGGACCCAACATTCCAAAAGATTGTGCAAAATACGGCTAAGGTAGTATATGCCTGGGGTGAGAAAATCTTTAGTATTTCGAATAATTTATACTTTAGCAAACAGTTAATAAAAATGACCATATAAAAGGATATTCATGTTATTATCGAAGTGCTGACTACTGGGCTGGTGATACACTTGAAGACTAACAGCCTACCTGCAGAGTTATTTGTTTTAATCAATGGTTCAATAAGTTACGATTATTCGAGGCACTCATATTTTTCACTATGCTTAGATTGCATTAGCCAGATTTCGTACAATTTTTAGTTGTTGTTTTTTTAATTTTTAAATGTATTCTGAACTTGTAATTTGCTTTGGTTTTTCAACTTTTCAAATTCGATCGGCACTGATGAATTTCATACACACAACATGAGTGTCTTGTGAATATAATTATGATTATGTATAAGCCTGGTAAGTGATTCACTGCACTAATATTCAATCTAATAGTATGATTTTGTCATTTACAGCAACTACAACAGAGACAGTTGGTCAAACTGTAGAAACAAGCTCCGAAGAACATTCGTCAGCAATAACAACAAGAGAATTGTCGACAATCGTGCCTGTAACACAATTTTATTTAACACAAAACCTGATGACATCAACTCCACCAACACAAAACACAAGTCCGGTAGAAATAATACAAAGATCTGCAGAACAAACAATTTCACCATTTCAATCGATTTCGACTACATCATCACAAACTGATACCCCAAGTCCCGAAGTAACAACACTAAGATCTTCTCCACAGAACATGTTGCTTTCGCGGTCAATTTCTTCATCACAGACAAGTCCTAACAAGACAACACAAATACCTGCAGCACCAACCTCATCAATTTTCAACCTGCTAGGGACCACTCAACCTTCAACAACATATCCATCTGAAACAACTGCAACAACTCCGATAAAAACAACACTAACTTTCAACCAAGTATCAAATTCAACAAAACTAACAACAGAATCAACCACGAAACATCAAACATCCCAAACTAGTAAAAAAGAACCGCCAAAATCATCATCACCAGCTGCAATAACAATTTCAGCACCGTCAAGAATAAACGAATCAACAACAAAACATCAAACATCCCAAATCAGTCAAAAAGAACCGGCAAAATCACCATTGTCAGCTGCAATAACAAATTCCGCACCGTCAAGAATAAACGAATCAACAACAAAACATCAAATATCCCAAACCAGTCAAAAAGAACCGCCAAAATCATCATTGCCAGCTGCAATAACAAATTCAGCACCGTC
>CM034353.1:76117495-76196692 GCA_019925275.1 Mytilus edulis
ATTTTCTACCTAAAAAGTCTTGGTTAACTTAAGTGATCCAGTCAAAAGTGAATAAAATATAAATCAAAACTAGAACTTACCTTTCCCATTTTAGGTTCTGCTACCTTCAATCTGAAGTCTTTATTTCCTTTTGCATATTCAAGCATATGTGCATATACATGACGTATATTTTCTTTAAAATCACCTAAAATAAATAATCATAATAAATTCACAAACAAAAAACAAATAAAGAACGTTTCATAAAAAACAGATTGTTAACAAGTAGAAAGCTATATATGGGGGTCATGAATGGAGCAAGGACCACTGACCATTCTGAAACATTGAATTTCCAGTCTTTTTTTTAGGTGGGATTTGTAATTCTTGATCTTTGAGTTTCCTTGTAAGTGGTGGTTGTCTATTCAGATTTTCTTTTGATAATGAAATTGTCTAACTTTCTATGACTTATGGTTTTTGATTGAAGCTTCAAATGACATGTATATCATGAAACATATACATAATAGTTTTAAATAATACTTTAAGTCACTTTGTGAAAATGTCCCTTAAGACAATGTCTATGTTTAGATCATGAAACTAAGATTATTTTCAAAAAAAGCACATTAAAAATAATTTTGGTTTGTTCCACTCTTTGGTCTAGACACACATAACATGTCTAACGAATTAAATTTGACCATTTAATATGCTGCACACATTTCAAACATAAAATCAAGAATAAGATGTATGATTTCATATTGGTAAAATGACAATGTTCTCAAGGTTACTAATCAGTAGATGTATAATAACTACATCCTTCTTGTCTTACAAATCCTAAAAATATCAAGCTTAACTCCAAATGTGTGTCCCCTTAATCTGGGAATTATTTTTTTCATAACAACATGACTTTATATCATAAACTGTGGATTAATTACTATTTGTTGGATACCAATTTTCGTGGTTTTTGTGGGTGCAATTGAACCACAAAATCAAATAACTAATGAATTACACATTTTATATGTTGTATGTAGAGATTGACAAACCAAGAAATTAGATATCCACGCAAATGCTGGTCTTCAGTTCCTCAATCTCTGAAAATTGATACCCATGAAAATAAATGAATCCAAAGAATGTCAATGTATTTACCGTTTCCAGGACTAATAGTGTTGGGTACAGGATCTTTTGGAGGATATTCTAAAGCCGGAGCTCGAGGGGTGGACTTGGAGGTGGAGAAGGAGGTTTTTCTTTTATTTGAGGTCTTCTTCCTTCCATTGATTTTCTAAGTTCTCCAACTGTCACATGTCTGTTTTCTGGATTACATCCCTAAATAAATATTATTTCATAAGTTACATCTATTATATTGTTACTTAGAATATTGCTGTATATAAATTAATTTAATTTTATACTTATACTTGTTCAACAAAAGCATTCATATAAATGATCTGTGGCACTTTGTTCAAATCCGATATTTAATTTATCATTTCACCTATTTGAAACTTAAAATTTGGACCAATACATTGAATTTAGGTCTTCAAAATTCGCAAGGAATTGTGAATTCGTTCAAAATTATAATGGTAGAAGCCAAGATTAAAGTAACTCTTTGGGACTATTGGATTTCAAGGAATGTTAAACTCATATACTTTAAATAAGACTACCAACTACCAACTTACAACTAAATATTAATCAGAAAAAGACCACACTATCTGTAGTGTCAAATACTTCAAAATGAAAATAATAAAAAAATGAAATAAAGAAGGTTTAAGGAGGGTTTGCACTAAAATATGTGAAGTTAATTCTAGTACTTTCATAAACCCTTGATAAAAGATATCTGTCAGATTTAGAAACAAAACAGTAACCAACAAGCTCAGACATATTTGACTAGTAAGGATGTCATTATGACAACATTTTGTGCACCCTCATGACGAAAAATCTTAGTTTTTCCTATAATAATTTCTATCCAATTTGAGAGTTTTCAGGGCCAAATCTATGATTCCATACCTCTTTTCTGTAGTGAATTGGCAAAACAGCTACTGTTAACTAATATCTTAAAGTACCTGAATCATATTTTCTGTAAGGTAACCAAATTGTGTAGAGCACGGTATCATTCCCTGATTAGGCTGACCAAATGTAACTGCGCCACTGTTAGGATTCATGCCTGGCCATGCATTAGGATTACCTCCCCATACATTGATCTGTGTTCCTGAGTAGTTCACAGGATTAAATGGTCCATCTGGCATCTCAGGGGTGGGGTATTCTGAAACATTCAGATGTATAATGATATGAAAAACTCAACATTGTCATAAATAATACTTGTATACATAAGTGGGGCTTCCAACTAAATCTGAAAAATCATTTAAAAACAGTTGCTCATTTGGAGAAAAAATTTGTAAGCGGAACCCAGTGTCTCGCCTACTTTTGCTGTTAATCGCAGGCTCAACAGAAATTAGAAAACAAATCAATAAATTATTCCTCTTGATACTTTCTTTTGATTGTAAGAAGCTTCTGTCTAAGTTAGGTAAAAATCCAGGATAGTTTATGAATCTAATAAATGTTTTAAAACTTAACTGCAGACTGAACGTAATGTTAACTGGAAGAAAAACTAAGTACATTTATAAGTAAAATACAGATACAGAGGTATAAAGGTTTAAATATCTTGGTCTTCCAATCAGCATATATACAGGGGTACTGTTTAAACAAATGGTAAATGTACATGTATAATGATCTCTTCTTGGAAGATTTATGGGTTAATTAGAGCATGGTGAGAAAGAAAATGTTAATGTAATTTGTAGTTAATGAGAAAAAGTGACTGAAATTCCTTTGGACAGACAAACAAGGGTAAAACAGCATACACCCTCCTTAACAGCAGTGGTATAAAAATATGAACTATCATAATTATTCAACAGAAAGCTTTCATGACAAATTATTTCTTTGTAATAATTTTTTGTACCTGGTCCATCATAAGCTCCTACATCCAACACAGGTGAACTACTACTGGCCCATGCTTCTTTTGGTGTCTTGGTCTTCCTCATAGGGGATTTACTTCTGATAGGGGTTGTACTCTGAAATATTTATATAAAAAAATACATTAAATTTAATCAAATATAAAATTATTTGTGACGAGTGAACCAACACCTTCTAACGGAAAAGCTGGTAGAGTAACCAAGATGGATACCGAAGTATGCTGCGGTTGTCTTAAAACCTCATGGAAATATAATATGTAGAGACAACAACATCTGGGTTACCGCAAGGTGATAGTTTTATTGAGTCGACATGTTTCGCCGCTAATGCGGCATCATCAGGACAATATTACAGAGTTTACATGTTCATAAAGTGTATATAATGCGGTTGTATTAATTATGACGTAAAAGAATAAAAGTGAAAGTGAAAATGTAAAATAGTGTTCATAATGTAGCAAGAATAAAAGTTAAAAATAGAAATAAAAACAAATGTTTATCTTGACTGGTATGTTCCGTAGTCACTGTGATTGAGGTTCATATATAAATAGAAAGTGAAAGTGAAATTAAAATAAGAATCTAGTATAGTTAAAAGTGAAAGTTAGTTAATAAAGTTATTAACGATGTGGTTAGCTGCTATTCTTGCACGACTGTGTAGAGGTCCTCATAGTGGTTTATAAAATGTCAATTCATTTCCAAATAGGAAAGTTAATTTTTATGAACATATCTACCAAGATTTACAATTCCCAAAATTGCGGCAATCATACACTTCACCCTTTACTACCTCAATGGAAGCAGTACCTCCCTCGGAGCGAAGCCAGTTGAATTGGTACGGGATGGCCAATGGGGTGTTGTCCTATTTGGAAATGATTTTGATGATGCCGCATTAGCGGCGAAACATGTCGACTCAATAAAACTATCACCTTGCGGTAACCCAGATGTTGTTGTCTCTACATATTATATTATAAATATAAAATTAGTTCAATTTAGGGGGGGGAGGGGGGATGGGGGGGTGGGAGGTACATTCTTTTACTTCTATTGTATTAAAAGAACTGTGAATAGCTCTTGAACTTATTTCATGTCTATCACTTTTTTAAGTATTTCCACAATCCACCACAATATATTCAAAATAATAACTTTTCCATAAAGTTTTACACCACCAATTTCCTTTAATATCCATTAAAACATTCAATTTGTTCAACAAAGCCATATATATTATGCATTTATGCATGTTCTAAACTTGTAAAAACAGTACTAGTTCTCATACTACATGTATGTAAGCACTGTGAATTCATCATTATTTGTGGGATACACATTTGGTGGATTTCATTAGAAAAGGTGCAAAATTAGTTGTTATTTTCAATAAAATTCTAATTTTCTATAGAATACATCTCCTTATTTTTATATTGCATAAGACTTTAACAAAAGTTGAAAACCAGGAAATTAAATATCCATGAGAAATACAACTTTTCCTAAATCAATGAATAATCATGATAATATATTAATAAAATGAACAATATCCATATAGGTATAGATTTTTCTCATTGTTGAAGGCCTTACATTTGCCTATAAATATGCTTACATCCACTTCTTTTGAACTTTGATGAATAGTCGTCTCATTGGCAATCAAACCACATCTCCTAATTTTTATAATAAGTTGATAGATTTACCCTCTGAGGTTTCTTCTTTAGATTTGATTTTTTATGTGATGACTTTAATGTTGATCCTGATGTTAGTGTACAGTCTGTGTCAAGGTCAGATGTTTCAAAGAAACTGTTGTAATCATCGGTGGTATAATCTGCAGATGGAGCACCAATATCTTCCACGTTAAACTGTTTAGTGACAACATCACTCTCTCGCATGCCATCTCTGAAAATTTTACATTTACATTTGCATTCATGATTGTGCGTTGAATGGGAAACTGTATTATCATTATGTTACATTTATTTGAAATGAAGTTTTGTGGCTGATACTCAATATCTTTTACAAGGTATTAGAAATTATGTTTAATCAGATATTTTTACATTAGTGCAAAAAGATAAGTTGAATGTGTTAATTGCATTCAAATTTACTCAGATGTATGTTCTAAATGTCCTCCTTAGTCAACAGTGATTCTTTCCATTAGAATGGTTAATTGACCACTATTCTGAATTTTGTCATATTCAAAGTTTTGCATTCTAGTAAAACTTTCAATCATTTTCATTAAAGAGTAGTACCAAGAATTTGGCTTTCACAATGAGTATTTGTGAGTAATATAAAAATATTTTTGATTTTTTTTTATGATTTTAAAAGCCAATTGTATGCACAAATTTTAACACACATCTTAAATCAGGCCAACCTTAAAAATATGTTTGTTTGCTGTTTTCCGACTGTACCTTCAGACTGAAGGGTCGGTAGGTAGGAAAAATATTTTATTTTATCAGCCAAAATACAGTTTAAACAAGCAGTTACACTAGACCAAGTTTCTTGTGAAGAAAAAAAAAACATTTTAAAACAACAAACACTAAAAGAAATATATTCAGACATGTATGCTTCTTGACTAGAATGTTTTCATGAGTAGAGTATTTTGATCAGAAAAATGTATATATTATAGATTCATAAGACAATTATTAAAGAGTGTATTTTTAATAAAAAAAAATAACCATTGAATCTTCCTCAATTGAAAAAAAGGCAACTTGAAAAAAAAGTATTAAGACATCCGACTGTTTTCATATTTCTAACAATATTTAATTATATGTGATAAGGTTATATTTTTGCCAGGCTTTAATGAAAACCAAAGAAATCTCAAGTTTGGGGTGAAATCCATAGCACCCCATTAAAAGTAAATGGTCTGTACTGAAATGTTTTTATTGCATAAAAAAAATTGGCAGCATAGCTCCTAAGGACATGTTTTTAATTGAATTCACACAGGCCACACAGTTTGGGTATATTTAATATTGTAAGAAAGAGAATACTAGTAATTGCAATGAGTGGGGCAGCCCCCTTTATCCTAAAGGAGCATACTCATTGCAATCGAAGATAGATTTAATATAGAGAGAGTATATTTATTTTTCAAGCTAACCATTCATTTTCTCTACATCTTTGTGTATTTAGGGTTGCTTCTTATTGATTTGGCATGATCTATATCCATTAACATTTCAAAAGAGCCCTTCCTCCGTACAGGCGTGTTTACAGATATCCATGAAGATTTAAGTCACGGAGGAGTGGTTTCATCTTTGTCGTCTTCACAACGATTTGTAGAAAATATGCCATACTTCAAGCTGCTGTCGAATTATTTAACCACTGAAGTCAGGCTCCACAGATTCTGAACCCGATTTGTTTGAGACAGAATGGTTATCGTGTCAGTAATGAATACCCGCTGCATCATCGTCAATGATATCATCACACATCATTATATGTGCCTGAATCTGTATAAACAGTTTACTAATAAACTTTTTTGTTTGTTATTTGTCTTAAAATTGACACGAGACGACAGCGTAAAGTACTCCTCCGTGACTTCATGGATATCTGTAAACAATTTCCATGTGCTTTATCATTAAATGGTCACATGAACGCTTGACGGGAAGCTAAGAAAAACCGAACTTGAAATGCGTAATTGACCCAGACTTGAAATCATTTCTGGAAAGGACCCAAAGTTCCGGATCGCGTCAATAGAGGTATTAAAAAAAATTTCTTCAAATTTAAAGCAATAAAATTTTCACAGTCGGGAGGATTTTCAAGGGTCGGTCGGTAAACTGCAAACAAACAATATATTAATTTAAGCCTCATCTAAAAAACAAACACTGTGAATTAATTATATTAATAGATATTTATTATACATACCTGCTGACAGCAATGGCTTTGAGAGTTCTTTTGCCAGATCTAAGTGTAAATGGGCCTACATATTTAAATGTGACTTCCTTCCCACCTATCTTCCTCTGGAAGGCTGATGGTTTGCTGCCATCAGAGGTGAAGTATAATTTACAATCAGGAGTATCTACAGAATAAGAAAATAACTTTTTTTTTTAAAGAAATATTTAATTTCATTATCTTAAAACTCTCTGTCAGTACATAGTGGTCTTTAATGATAGTCATTATCTGGAGAATAGAGCCTTACTGATAGATCTTTGATTGTTTATGTTTAAATTTCTTTACTTGTTTTATATACTAGGACATATTATATTTATGTTTACAGCTATAAACTACAGATTATAACATCTGAAATATTTTTATTGATTATTCATTCTAAAATCTTAACAAGAGTGCACACGCTGAAATGTCTCGCCTTCTTTACTTAATCATTGATATTATGTTGATTGTCCTAAATATAAAGATTTATTACAATATAAAAAAGATGTCAACTGTACATTAACCCAGCAAACTAAACATTGACTAATGAACCATGAAAATGAGGTCAAGGTCAGATGAACCATGCCAGGGAGACATGTTCACCTTACAATCATTCCATACACCAAATATAGTTGACCTATTGCATACAGTAAAAGAAAAACAGACCAAAACACAAAAACTTAACTTTGACCACTGAACCATCAAAATGAGGTCAAGGTCAGATGACAACTTCCAGCTAGACGTGTACATCTTACAATCATTACATACACCAAATATAGTTGACCTATTGCATATAGCATTACAAAAAAAAATAATCTCAAAAACTTAACTTTGACCACTGAACCGTGAAATCAGGTCAATATCAGATGACACCTGCCAGTTGGACATGCACACCTTACAGTCCTTCCATACACTGAATATACTAGACCTATTGCTTAAAGTATCTGAGATATGGACTTCACCACCAAAACTTAACCTTGTTCACTGATCAATGAAATGAGGTCGAGGTCAAGTGAAAACTGTCTGACGGGCATGAGGACCTTGCAAGGTACGCACATACCAAATAGTTATCCTATTACTTATAATAAGAGAGAATTTAACATAACAAAAAATCTTAACTTTTTTTTTTCAAGTAGTCACTGAACCATGAAAATGAGGTCAAGGACATTGGACATGTGACTGACGGAAACTTTGTAACATGATGCATCTATATACAAAGTATGAAGCATCCAGGTTTTACACCTTCTAAAATATAAAGCTTTTTAGAAGTTAGCTAACGCCACCACCGTATCACTATCCCTATGTCGAGCTTTCTGCAGGCTCAAATAGCATTCAAAGCAATTTTCATTTGTGACACTAATTATAATACTTATAAACAACCGAACAAAACTTAAATAACTAACTAAACATTAATGTGGTTGCATACATATTTCATGCAAAAAATCATTGCTATAAATACCAGCAATGTCATCAAAAGCTGTTACATACATTGTAAAGTATATTTCACTTTATCCTATAGAAAACAAAGCATGATTTATCTAATCCTATTTGAAACAAAGCATATTTAATTCTATCCTATAAAAAACATAGCATATTCTATTCTATCCTTCACTTCATATACATATGAGAGACTAAAAAATTTGCGTAAGGACGTCAAGACAATAAACATGATAAATGATCATAAATAAAGTGCATATGGCTGTCAAACTTTATACTAAAAAAATAAAATAATAAATCAAACCATACATGTATGTTACAATTTGATTTTTTAATAGACTGTCCGGGGTTATGGATATACAAGTAACTAGAAACAAGCAAAAAATACTTGTGTAAATACATTTTTGGAAAAAGCATTTATAAGGGAAGATTATTCAAGCCTTGATAGGAAAATCTAAAATATGACAAGTAAATATCACTTAAATCAAATTACTTGTATAACTATATCAAATACTCTGACTGTTAGCATATTCAGTGTAAGAGCACTGTAAAACATGTTTGAATTCACAAGGAATTTACAGGATGAAATGTGTTTCATATTAAAGATTTCTGATATCTTCCAAAATCATTATGTTCGTGCACTGGGCCAGGTTTTTTAAATAATCAATTATGGTAAAAAAAGAAAAGTGTATTAGTTGCATATAATTAATATTTCACAATGTATACACCAATATTAAATTTAAGGTGCTCTTAGCATTCAACTGTAATTTTTGGATCATTATGATCAGCTTTTTCAAAACTGTGGACCCACTTGCCATGCTGTTTTAGAAGTTATAATATAGTGTGTCAGCATAAGCCTTTTGAGCCATTAGTATAAACAATATTCATTTGAAATAATTCATTACTGTAGTACATTCATTAAACATAAAATAGAAACAAGCAAAGATGCTTATATTAATCTGTCTCCTAGCCATTATCATCATGCTTTTTAGCTGTTTTAGCTTCTATTGAAACCTATTTTGTTTCCATGCAGACTTGCCTGACTGAAGGGACATGAATGTCTTGGTATCAATATTTGACCCAAGAACACCAATTTTTGGGCGGCGTAATGGAACAATTATGGGACCAGCTATACCTCCACTAAATGGCATGATAAAAATAGTGGATTATTTCAATGACCTCTGATGAAATTTAACTCAGGATTTCTGGATACTGCAAATTGAATATGAACAAGAAAGATTCAAATTATGTAATAATTTACAATGTAACTGTTTGCAAGAACTGGGTACAAACACAATTTCGTTACATCAATTTAAGGATGCATCTCCTAAAGGCAACATATTTTATTGAAAGTTTACAACCACCACTCCTATTTCTACTTTATTTGGCAATAATAATCAATTCCCTTAAAAGAAATATACCTTTACCTGACTCAAACCACATATGTTACATCTTACATGAACTTTATGATCTGTCTATGACAACTCTGCTACACCTATAAACTAGCTTTAATTCCATGACAATCATAATGACATTTCTCTTATTTTTTCACATATATATATATATATATATAATAAACATTGACTCAGGATGTATAGGGTGAATTCAGAAATTATTGTGTGTATTTATTTTTTATGATTTTTGAAGAAATAACAAAAATGTGAGACTTATTATTGCAATTTCAGGAATACTTGCAAACACTTATGTCTATGAGATATCAGATTGCTAGTTCTTATTATTGCCATTATCATCCTATTATTGACAATAATGAGAACATTGCAATAATTTCTGAATTTACAATATTTTTGTGAGTGTGTGTTTCATTTTTAAAGTTTTTTGTGTTATTATTACCTGAAACTAATTCAATTAGAGTTGTAGTATCAACTTTTGACTTTACGATGCCAGGTATGTGTTTACGTAAAGGAGTAATCTGAGGCGGACAAACAGCACCAGCACTTGGCATTCTAAATCTTCAAAGATCAAATTTATCTGAAAGTAAAGAAAATATATTATTAAATTAGACATCTTTTATAGATTAGATCGTTGATTTACAATAGGGATTTCTAGGCCCTTTAGAGCCTGATGTTTGATGTGAGCCAAGGCTCTGCGTTGAAGAAATCAATTTGCATGATAATGAATAACAAACATTAGTTTTAATTCTTATTACTTAGTAAACAGATTTATCTATCTGTAACTTTTAGGTACATTTATGTTTTACAGGGCTGTATTTACATATCCATTATTTCACTTCATTTTCGACTGAACCCTAGATTGGAGTTAGTCATTTATTACTTAAAGCCTGAAGAACTCGGCTTTTACATCATTAGCACTTATTCAATTTCCACATCTTCCTATACATAATATTAACAAATAATCAAATGTATTGTTCATTGTTTTTGTAATAAATGGTTATGGCAATTGACCTTAACTATGAAATCCTTTACATTGTACAAATAACTTAAGAGAGGTCACAAAGTAGAATCTGGTTCACATTACACCATAAAACGACTGTATAAGAATACAAATATCTTAAAAAATAAGAATGGACATGTTATGTTTCGGTTTTTTTGTTGACACTTTGTGTGAAACACGAGAAATTTTTTAACAATTTACCTAAATGTGTGTATCTTATTATATTTACCTATAAACTGGTCGTACACATGTACATGATTTCTAAAAGGTTGTAAAAATTCTCTGTTTTGGAAATATTTATGTGTTGTCAGGCCGCCAATCAACTTATCTGCCTTCTTTTTTAAAGAGCGCGCACCTGCCGGAAGTTCAACAACCGGAAATTCTTTTTATCACCATATTCGACCCAGTACACAAAACTGTAAGCATGACTGTCAAAAATCCACCCTAATCGTCTTCTTTATCAATGTGAAATTCATAAAAGAAAGTTAAATGTTGATTCAATATTTCAATAATTCTGATCACGCGTAAATTTCTTAGCACTGAAGTATGATGAGCATCAAATAAGGTTTTAAAAGTGAGAAAGTTCTAGTGCAGTATCGTATCACATTTCAAACTAGAATGTAAATATCTATTTGAACCAATAATGTTAGAATCTGTGTTAAGTTACTACTTTTAGTTAGATTCTGTTGGCCTGTAGATATGATTTAACAAGCCTGGGCTGCCACTCAGCGTGAAGACTGGTATTGTATTATCGATATGAAGTTGGAGAACAAGGCAGCAAGACTTGGTCATTTGCAATCTTAATTAAAATATTTACAGACAGTTAAAAAGCCATTTCCGAAAATTAAGAAGATGATTTTAAAGGACGTTTGGGCCCCCTTTTATTAAATATGATAATTACAGAGTTCGCGAAAATGGTCGGTCCTGTCGGTCAAAATGACTCGCGGACCAGTATTTTGAAAGCTAGTGCGGGTCCCGATGACCGATGTAAAAACGGCTGTTGCAGTGCATTTTTTATTGGAAATTAGTTGTATCCCAACTAATTCCAGTACATGTTTACATTGGTCATCAGATGTACCTGCTTCTTATTTCTGGTACTGGTTTCTGATTATTAACAAACTGAAACCAAAGTGGCAATCCACACGTGGCCTGCTAAATTGGTTCATGTAGCCATCCCAGGCAAACAATCGGCGATTGAACCCTTTAATGGCGATAAAATATACTGAGAAATTAATTCAGATGATGAAATGGATAGTGAAGATGACTTTAAATAAGAATAACCAGCTGAAGAACAGAACTGCTCCGTTTTCACAAACTCTGTGATTAATCCAAGTCTTTCGTGTATTAGGCAATTAAAATATTCACAATTCTACATGGTTCTATCCTTTAATTTATAGTTCTTGATACATAAACTTATTCGTGTAAAAATGAATTTGCAGTAAGACGGATAGCGTGAAGCTCATTTTGTCTGGGTTTTTTAAATTTTGATGTAGCGTGTTATATTAATACTAGTGTTCCACAATAAACACTTTTTTTTAAATGTATATTTATGAACTTATATATAATCCCCATTTTAGTTGTCCAGTTTCAATAATGTAATTATTGACATTTATTACATATACATTAATTTAGAATACTTAAAAGTAAATATCCTTTTACAAATCTAAATAAACTTTGCATATTTCAACAGTAAAAACCTGATTGATTCAGCGGTTTTAACTGTTATACTCTGGATCTGCTTTTAACCTGAAAATACTTTTAGAACAGTTCTCGTCCGTTTTCCAAGTTTTTTTTACATCATGCAACTTCTTTTTGAAGGTAGAGGTTTTATATGATACAGTGCCACCTTCTTATTAATAAACCTCGGATTTCACACCGGTGCTTTATAATTACCGGACTCGATAAAATCATGTGACTGTCTGATAAGAAATTCCAGATGCCATTTTACAACCGCGGTATCACAGATAGTAAGGGGTCTTGCCACTGAGACTATAATTGGATAAAATCATATGACTTTAGTACATTTACCTTCATTGTTTTAACATGTTTCATATGTTAATGACATTTTTATTCAAACTATTCTTTACTATGAAAAAAACACATAAAATTATTTCTATAACAAGAAATAAATGTGTGGAAAATACAAATAACAATTTCTACAGACTTCATCCTCTTGCATAGGTTACATATGCCTCACATGCAATGATTAACCTGTTGTTTTTTATATTTACAGTAAAATGCCAACTGAAGCAGTAGAGAAACCTGTCGAAGAGACAAAGGTTGAAGATGGATCTGGTTCAGGAACAGAATCTGATAGTGACGACTCTACTGGAATACCAGATCTGGAAGAAGGAGATGTCTCTGCTCAGACAAGTCAGGTACTGTAGGTAATAATGGGAGAATAAAGATTCATTATAACAAATCCACTAAGTGACTGTTTATTAAAATAAAAACAAAGATTGTAAAGTTGATTAGAATTAACCAAAAAGGGTGCTAGCTTTAATTTAAATTTATAACCAAGGATTGAATTGATTCCTGTTTACTATGATGATACTTATCCCCGACCTATCGATAAATGACGATAGTGATGCTGTTATATAGCCAGTACAAATCTGATGTAAACATGATTCAGTAACAACAGTGTATACGAAACTCTGTCTGACAAAATGTCAGACAGAAATATTTAGATTTTTTATTTGAACATATAGTACAAAAATGACAAATTTAATTATGGTCAGACTGACAAATCCTAAAACAGTTTGGCACATACTGCAACAATCTAGCATTACCTGCATTTTGAAATGAATATTTTAAAGGTTTCTTTTTCTTAAGATAGAAGACTGACACATTGTTCATTAAATGTTTTTTGTTTTGTTATGTAAACATTGAAAATTAAATCATAGAATAATTTGTATCAGACCTGTCTTTTGTTTTCTTGACATGTTTCTGGTTTGATTTTTGAAGAAGGCACTTTTGCTTATTCTGAAAATCGTTGTCTTTTATTTTAAGAAAGAAAGTTTTCCATTGAAATCATTTATTTGAGCTAAGTTTTGAAGAAAATATCCATAAATATGCATGTTTACTGTGATGATACTTATCCCCGACCTATCGATAAATGACGATAGTGATGCTGTTATATAGCCAGTACAAATCTGATGTAAACATATTTATTGGTTTAACTTGAAAAAAAGAGTTTGTTTCTTTCTTGTTTTTGACTTTGAAATGTTCATGGTTTAAGGCTGTTAGTCAACACCACTAATTGTATATAATACAAAAAAAAATCATTTGAATTTTGAACCTTGGATTTATTTTTTAAATTGTACAATGAATGTTTAAAATAGCAGAATAATTTTACAAGAAATAATACATGTATGTCATACATATACAATATTAGGTCAATGAAAGAAAAATATAAACTTTTTTGTATGAGGCTGAGAAACTGGGGAAGGGCGAGGTTCTACCAAGCCCTTCACCAGTTTTGTGCTGAGTACAAAAAAGTTTATATTTTTCTTTCATTGACCTAATATTGTTTTTATACTGCAACTTAAACTAACACATTGTTAGCTTTTTAAATTGTAACACAAATGTCAAACTTATTGTCATCCCTTAATGAACCCCTGATTGTGGAGAAAGTGTTCCATGATGAAATTGACATTATACAAAATATAGCTATGTTACTATATTTAGGAAATAAACACAACTAGTTGCAGTATAAAGAGCATTATTTTAATGAACAAGCAAGCCTAGAACTAACATTCAAAACATGTTTAGGTAGGATTTTAGAAAGTAGATTAACGATCGCGAGGAGACTGGCGATGAAGATTTTAACAAATACTCTTTGTCAAGGAAATGTAGCATATAAACATGAGGTAGTGTCAATAATCGCAAATTTGTTGATGATAAGAAAAAAGTTTGTTATGATGATACTTATCCCCGACCTATCGATAAATGACGATAGTGATGCTGTTATATAGCCAGTACAAATCTGATGCAAACTTGTTATAAATCAACATTAATGTTAATCGCATATAGGTATGGGTACCAATTTACCCAGGCAACAAGCCAACTATCACTATTTGCAGACTGGAACATTTCTGTGACCCTGAAGATTTACACAGAAATTGCATGATATCAATTTTGTTTCAACAGGTAGCACAGGCTGCAGGTATTCAAGAAGAACTTGTCAGTAGAGCAAAGCAGAGTAGAAGTGAAAAGAAAGCAAGAAAGGCAATGTCAAAACTGGGTATGTAACTGTGTAATGAACCACCTGTTAAAAAAAAATATCACATTTTAAATATATTCATACTTGCTGTACTAGCAGTATATTACAGATGTCATGCAAACACACTTAATGCACAAACAATTTAAATACAGATATATAATTACATACTGCCAGTGGTAAAATCTGAACTTATTGAATTAGATTATACATATACATTGTACTTAGAAGTTTTGAACATTATGTTTATCAGAAATAAACACTATATATGAGAATGCGTTAGACAGTTCACGAACATATTAATATAATTGTATGGTTTTTAAAAAATGGGAAAAAAATTATTTCTACCTCATCCAGTGATAGATATGCTTTTCTAATATCTGCCAGCAAATAAAAATACAGCATATACTTAAAAGAATGATAGATATTAAAAAAAAAAAATAGTTAAAAGGGCCTCACAAACAGCTGACTCATAACCATGTAAATTAAATAACCAAGCACTGTAATACAAAGAGAAGTACTCAAAGGTTTAATGAGTTTTCAGAGTGAGATACTAAGACAATTTTATTGTTTTCTCTTGTTAACATTCCTATTAATTATATTTTCTAGGTTTAAAACAGGTAACCGGAGTAACACGAGTTACAATCAGGAAGTCCAAAAACATTTTATTTGTAATTAACAGACCAGATGTATATAAATGTCCAGCATCTGACACCTATATTGTATTTGGTGAAGCAAAGGTATGTTTAAACTGTTTTAATACACTTTCAATTTCCAAAATATTGGTGTGGGTATTGGATCCACCAGTGAAACTTTCACTCTTACAGAATTGGTCACTGTAGTCTAATAATCTTTAAAGCCTTGTTTTAATTATTATATGTAATAACATTAAAGGTACCAGTATTACTGCATCAGATATTTATTTTGGCTATCAAAGGTATTTTAAAAAATTGGTGATCCTTGATGCAAAAAAATATATATGAAAATCAAAAACCTAGTGTAAGAATTTAATAGCACTTCAAATTATCATTGACATTTTTTTCCATTTAAACTTTTCCCATTGTTTCGGTTTTAGATGCGCCGTGGCTTTTAACCCTTTAAAAAAATCTTCAATCATCATACCTAAACCCGTATATGCATAATTTCCTCAACTAAAAAGTATTATATATCACGTCTTTACTTACATTTCTCATTTGGATAAAAATGTAAATAGTAATATACTATCTAGTTTTACTAATTATGCAGATTGAAGATTTGAGTCAGCAAGCACAGATGGCAGCAGCTGAGAAGTTCAAGACACCAACCAACCCTGCTGGTCTTGGAGAAGATATCACCAACCCTGTTCAACAACCCATCCAAGAAGAATCTGAGGAAGAGGGAGAGGTAAAACATATAGAAACCAAATAAAAACCAGTAGATCATACTAAACAATTGAAAGGCTAATACCATAATTTTAAGGGATAGTTTCAAACATCCAGTATAAACATAGGTTTTCTTGGGGTTTAAGAGAAAGGTCCTACAAGTGCTATATTTATGGAAGAACATGAAATGAAGTGGTAGGTTTAAGAAAATTTAATTTTACTGCATGCTTGAAGCAAAATGACTGTCTGAGACATGGCAAAGAGTTGACAAACAATAAAAGTATATTTAAAAAAAAAAAGGGCATTTAAGTTGAAAACAACAGTGTTCTCCCCAGGCCGTTTTAGCGTCGCGGTACCGCGACGCTATATTTTTTCACCGTGATGCTATAATAATTCCCGCGACGCTATAATTATTTTGAAGATGCTATTTTACTTGTCCTCAATTTTTAACTTTCATCTATTATCGATTATGATCATAAAAGTTATATCACCTTTAATTGTAATCCCTTTAAGTCGGACACTAAAGGCAATTAAGAGATTAAATATCTAGGTGTTAATTGCCCTCAGGGTGATAACTGTAAAAGTGTTTGGATGCGAATATCCCAAGCTGACACTTGTGACATGACTAATACCACGTGTCTGCAATCACCAATATCGACATGGAAAAATGCAATCACAAAACAATTCGAAATCAACGTTTTGTATTACGAAATTTCAGAGATTGAAACGATTTTTATTTTTTTTAAAAAGGTCAACTCTCCAAAAATTACTTTCTTTCTCTTCCGGTAATACGAGAGCGAGAATTTTGGTTTAGAGCTAAAAAAAGTTTAATACTTCTTTAAAAAGTTATCATAATTGGCTTAAGTTTATGTTTAATCCATTTAATGCATTAAAAGCGTCTTATTCATTCACAATCTCTTGTCAAACAATGTTTATTCTCGGACTCATTTTCGTAGATTTTACTACGGCCGCCATTGCACATTTTTGTGTAAACTACGGATCGGAACCGGACCAGATATGACAAAAATCCGCATTTTCACGATAATGACAACAGATGGACAGTAGACAGAAAAATTAAACCAAGAGAGAAAACTACGCATTAACAGACTATTTGTTAGATAACTTTGTTAAAAATACATATGATTTTGATGTAAAGATAAGAAACAACTGGGACTAATTCATTGAGTGGCATGAAACAATGAATTTCATAAACATGATAAAAAAAAGTTTTTAAATTGATATTTTTTTGCTTCTTTTGCTACTTTATCTTTACTTGATATAATATAAAAAGTAGTTAATTTTGTGTACTAGATAATTTAGTTTTGTATAAATACAGGTTGCACTGTAATGAACCATTCATTCATTTGACTTATTGTTGGGTAACTGAAACCACATATTTATTTTTATTTGGCACAAGAGGAAAAAAATAATTCTGTAACTATAAATGAATAAAGAAGACATAAACTGAAACAACTGTTTTTGTGGTTATAGTTTAATTGTATTCTCAGTTATGAATTGAACAATATAAACTAAAACATATAAAGGAAATAGAGCATCAACGCGACGCGACAAACGACATTAAAAAAAATACAGTTATTTTTTTTTTACGCAAAATGTGATGCTATCCAAAATTTCTGGGGAGAACACTGAACAAATAACACGACTATATTATTTTCCCTAATCATCATAATCTAAACGCTTGCCTACTGAAATTTGCCATTATACCTTGTTTATGTTCCAAAAATCAATCTTTTGACTGTCATAGTCCTGATATCTTAGTACATTTGTAAGATCCATAAATAGATTCATGTTTACTATGATGATACTTATCCCCGACCTATCGATAAATGAGGATAGTGATGCTGTTATATAGCCAGTACAAATCTGATGTAAACATGATTCAGTAGATGTAAAGCAATTATTTGTGTGTGCATTTGGAATAAATCAGTTAGTTTTGTAAGTCGATTCAGACACACTACAGAACTTGTGAAAATATTTATTTGTTCAAGTATTAAAGGCGGAAATACTTAAATTGAATATTTTTTTTCTCACTTGACTACCTGTTTACAAAAAAAACAATTAGTAAAATGTGAGAATTTTTTTAACTTTTAAACATAGTTACAGTACGGGTAGGGACTTATTTTTATGGATGTCTTAATCCGTCTAGTCGGATATGAATAATCCGACATTTTTATGGTAGGTAGTATGGTCATTAATCAACAGATCCAGGTGTGAATGGTCCTTTCATCTTAATCCGTGTTGCTAAAATTACGGTTCACTGATTTCAGAATCAGATTACCTGTAATTTTAACCTCTCAGTCACTTTATTGATTATATTAGTTCTACATTGTATTTGACATAAAATATTTTTACAGGTGAAGTACTGGAGAAAACTTTGTTTAATAAAAATAGCCTATTTTTGTTAATTATGGTTTTGATATTTCAACTGTTATTTATTTTCTTTGTTCCTAAAAATTATTTTTTCCTTTTCGTTTTTTTTTTTTTTTGTATCTTTTATTTGTTTGCATAAATTTTTTAAACATATATATATTTTTACATGTATTCTATTTCTTGAAGCTTACGGTTATTTTTATTTTACTGATTTATTTTCCACGTAAATCCATTGATTAGCAGAATGCTGTCTCAAGTGCTGCTGCATACGTTTTAGTTTGACGCGGTCACATGCAAAATATTTCTATAATTTGTATTTAATATTCATTTTGTGTTGTGTCAGTTCCGAGATAAAAATAATTACAGTGAGCAATACTTGAATATTATTAGTAGCTTGATGATTCTTTGTAGTTTTTGCATTTTACTGTAAACAAATATTGTCCGAAAGTTGGAGATGTATAACTAAAATAGAACGCAAATTATAATAACACTAGAAGAAAATATTGATTCTTCCCAGGCATAAGTTTATTTTAAGATTTCCGTGTTTGTTCATTATGCTAAATTAATGTAATTGATCTGCATTTGGGGTAGGGGGTAAAAGGGGTCCGGATCTCGAAATCCCGGCTTAAAAACACGAAGTCCCAAGGTCCCGAACTTAAATAAATTTAAATCCCGACATCGCAAAAAAAAGAATTCCCAGATCCCGAAAGGGTTAACCCCGAAATCCCAAACTTAATTGCATAATATTAATTTACGCACAATCCATGTAAAAAAGGAAACTTGTATGTTATATTTTTTATAGCAATCTAAAAAAAAAAATTGCCGTGAAAGACAATTCCATGATACACATATCAGTGGTCAACAGCGTGTGCACGTGGTTGAACTTTAACTTGACTCCACTCACAATAATATTGAATGCTAATAAAAGATATAAAAAATCAATTTTGTCCACTGCACAAGATTTTTATATGGCGGGAAATGTCGTAACAGTTAACACAGGTGACCTTACTGACCGACCGTGGGAAAATTCATTCATGATTAAATTTGATGTGGAATGATTGACAGTATTGTGCTTTAGTTTTGAGGCTCTTGATCGATTTACCAGAATAGAAATTTAATCGATTTACATACATGTATAATCAAAACACGATTTAGTCTTCTTTAACTATTTTTTGTTTTATTTTTATCAGTCATTTCCCGGATTCCCATTTAAATAATCTATTTCGAGACCTCCTTTAAACTTCGGAAATAATACAACATCGATTTAAAAAATCATACTGACTGCGCGAGCTTTAGAATGACTAGAAGTACGACGAAAAAGTAAAGACAGCTGATCACGACTAGTACGACTAGCCTTCAACCCCATTGGGATATAAATGTGCATTTAGTCAATAAACTATATAAGGTTAAACTTTGATTTTCGTGTATCGATTTGATACAATTTGTAAAATATATTTATAACACCGGCGATTTTCATAAAAAATTTCAGACATGAAAATAGAAAGGCATATTATCTCGAGTGTCAACAATTGTCAATTTTAAATAAAATAAAAAAAATAGGAATCAAAATATGATCTCGGCGTTATAAATATTGTATTAAAGGAAACAATTTGCTTGACTTTCAAAGAGATTAACGGGAAATATGTCAAAATAGAAAGCACGAGTGATCTGTCTGACCAAAATGTTTCACTTGCGAGAAATGATTGACAGGTGTGAATAGATGTAGAGGCTCCGACGGGGAAAGTTGTATCAAAGGAAAATAAACTTAATTCACAATGCCTATACATATTTCATAAATACGATATGTTGGCCTTATACTTAAAATTGAGTTTCTTATAATAACATATAAAGGAACAGGACGTTAAAAGCGGGAAATAATATAACCATCAAAGAAAACTCGTATAATTTACGGGATTGAAGTCTCAACAATTTGATTTAAACTTCTATTGAAAACAGTCTTGGTTGTTATTAGGCTTATTATTTTGAATAAGATGAAATATTTACGGTTTACAAATACAAATACAAAATAGTTTATTGGCACGAAACTATTGAAATAATTGGCAACACAATATAATTTGTTAAAAATCGTCTTTATTTCATTTTCAAATTATAAAAAAAAAAAAATTATATTTAATTTTAATTTTTATTCTTATATTTAATTTTAATTTAATTTCTTATATTTAATTTTAATTTTAATTCTTTCTCTTTGAATACAAAACAATATTTTACATTTATCTATCCTCCATAAATACTAATATATCTGTACAGGTAAAATTTAATTCTAATCAAGCTGGTACAGATTGATTTACGACCTTCCACTTGGATATTGCACAGCAGGTGTTTATTACACTGGGACAACTGTCCGACCAGTCTGACATCTAGACGGATTAAGGCATCCATAAAAATAAGTCCCTACCCGTACTGTATAATGAAATAATGAAATCACATTTCATGCAGTGAGATTTAGTGTTTTTTTTAGGCAAAACATAATTTAATAAATGAAACTTAATAAAAACTTTGTTTGAAATTGTTAATTGTTGGTTGCTTAACGTCCTTCTGGAAATTGACTAGCATTATTTAAGTAGATTTCATAAGGGCTATTCCAGAAAAAAAATGTATGGGGGGGGGGGGGGGGGTTGGAAGGCAGTTTTTGTAAGCACCCGCTACCCAGACAATTGTAATTGAGAATTATAGTGCATTATAGTGAGAAAAGATGCTCTGATACCAATCACCCATATATTATTAATATATTGTGCCTTTCAACCCCCCCATACATTTTTTTCTGGAATAGCCCTAATATAAAAGTGTTTATGTTAAACTATCTTTTTAAGTATTTGCTTTTCATTATATTTATGGTCATCCTTATGAAAAATATTAATTTGCTAGATTCATGAAAAAAGAATAAAAGCTTAAATTTAAGCAAATGTCTGTAAATATGCATGTTTGCTATGATGATACTTCCCCGACCTATCGATAAATGAGGATAGTGTTGCTGTTTTATAGCCAGTACAAATCTGATGTAAACATGAACAATACATGACTTTTTTCATGAAACTGAAGAAAAACTCTCATTTTGTAAATTGACCAGTGTAATCTTTTAAAGAAGAAAGTAAATTTAAAAAAAAGCAAATTCTACAATAAAAAGGGCAGACATTACTACAATAAAAAGGGCACATTACATTTTTTATTTAAAATTAAAATGTTGCGACTATCCATAAATAACAGAATGTCATACATTTGTTAACAAAACTTGCAGAAAAATAGCTTCATGATATCATACAAAAACTGTTATGGATGCTCCTGGAAGCTAGGGATGGGTTTTCCTTTTTTTACTAACATTTTTCTTCTTGAGTTATCTTTAAGAATTTCCTTGCGATTCTCATGAATTCCATGGTCATCCTTTTGAAGAATTATAAAAAAAAAAGCATTATAACTTAGATTGAAGCAAATGTCCGTAAATATGCATGTTTACTATGATGACACACTCCCCGTCCTATCGATAAATGACGATAGTGATGCTGTTATATAGCCAGTACAAATCTGATGTAAACATGTTCTATTACTCTTTCCATACAAACAATGGTGTTTAAAACATTGTAAAAAACTTTGTGCCCAAGACTTTTAAAGAATAATACCCAATTGTAAAGAAAAATTAAATTGCAGCATTTGACAGCTTATATCCCTTTCATTAATAGTAATTTGTCAAGAGGCTATGCAAACACTTTGTTAGCAAAGTCATCTCATTAAAACATCAAAAACTTTATAAAGGTGTGAAATTGAAGTCATATTTGATACACAGAACTAAAACTAATAAACGGTAGGATAATTACTTCATTAGATCATACAAAAAAATGTTGTGGATGCTCCTGGAAGCTAGGGATGGGTTTTCCTTTTTTACTGACATTATTTTTCTTCTCGAGTTATCTTTGAAAATTTCCTTGCGATTCTCATGAAATCCATGGTCATTCTTTTGATGAATTATAAAATAAGCATTTAAGCTTAGATTGAAGCAAATGTCCGTAAATATGCATGTTTACTATGATGACACACTCCCCGTCCTATCGATAAATGACGATAGTGATGCTGTTATATAGCCAGTACAAATCTGATGTAAGCATGTTCTATCAAACAATGGTGTTTAAAACATTGTAGAAAACTTTGTGCCCAAGACTTTTAAAGAATAATACCCAATTGTAAAGAAAAATTAAATTGCAGCATTTGACAGCTTATATCCCTTTCATTAATAGTAATTTGTCAAGAGGCTATGCAAACACTTTGTTAGCAAAGTCATCTCATTAAAACATCAAAAACTTTATAAAGGTGTGAAATTGAAGTCATATTTGATAAACAGAACTAAAACTAATAAACGGTAGGAAAATAGCTTCATGAAATGTTATGGATGCTCCTGGAAGCTAGGGATGGGTTTTCCTATTTTACTGACATTATTTTTCTTCTTGAGTTATCTTTGAGAATTTCCATGCAATTCTCATGAAATCCATGGTCATCCTTTTGAAGAATTGTAAAAAAAAAATTAAAGCTTAGATTAAAGCAAATGTTCATAAATATGCATGTTTACTATGATAACACACTCCCCGTCCTATCGAAAAATGACGATAGTGATGCTGTTATATAGCCCGTACAAATCTGATGTAAACATGAACATGAAATGATTTTTTTAATGAAACTGAATAAAAACTCCTATTTTGGAAATTGACTATGGGTAGTGTAATCTATAAAAGAATAAAGTTAATTTTATAAAAAGCAAATTCTTGCATTAAAAGGACAGACATTACATTTATCTTATAAAATTAGAATGTTGTGACTATCCATTTAAAACAGAATGATGAAATATATTTGTTTAGAAAAACTAGCTTCATGAGGTCATACAAAAAATGTTATGGGTGCACCTGGAAGATTGGGATGCGTTTTATTTTTTTAGAATTTTCTTGTGATTCTCATTAAATCCATGGTCATCCTTTTGAACATGTTGAAGAATAATAAAATTGCTAGATTCCTGAAAAAAGTATAAAAGCTTAGATTGAAGCAAATATCTGTAATATGCACGTTTACTATGATGACACACTCCCCGTCCTATCGATAAATGAGGATAGTGATGCTGTTTTATAGCCAGTACAAATCTGATGTAAACATGTTCAATACTTATTTCAAATGAGCAGAGAATTTCTGTAACTAAAAGCTGTTCATTTAGTGTTAAGGATATTTATTAAGGCATTACACAGAAATAAGAAAAAAGTTTGTTGAAAATGTAAGTTATATCTCGCATCTCATTCCCATTTGGATTAGCTGTGTAAAAGTTGATAGAAAGTTTAGAGAATCAGAATAAAAAGTATATGATCTAGTTTCCTTATAGACTTAATGGGTTAAACAGCTTCAGTCTTCTTAGTTAATATGTTTGACACAAATATAAAAATGGGTTTATCCAGAAGTGATGATTGGTAATGAATAATGCTTCTTGTACTCACCAGGATTAAAGTAATAGTCTTTCTCTATTCTTTTACTATTGGTGATGTCACACTGCAATCATAAAGTGAATCCTTTAGTGGCTGGAGTTTTTTTTATCAGGATTGCATGTTTGCTATGATGATACTTCCCCGACCTATCGATAAATGACGATAGTGATGCTGTTATATAGCCAGTACAAATCTGATGTAAACATGTTCAATTACTACTTCCTTTAAAAAAAAAATGGTGTTTAAAAAAAAAATTAGTGCTCAACACTTTTCCATGAATAACATGAATAATATTCTTCAATTGTAAAGAAAAATTAATTAACAGCAGTATATTAATAAAGATTTGAACTTCTCAAACAGCAAACAGAGTAAACATTTGTAGTGAAGCTTTATACACTTAGTTGAAGTTGTAATTACACGTCCTCTTCATGATTTCATAGAAATAATTACTTTAGCACAAATTAGTTGACAACACCACCTCTGTTATATTGTTGCTTCAATATTTTTATGGTTATCACTTCTTAAGAGTTTCATGTAGATTTTTTGTTTCTGAAGTAAAATTAAATGCAACGTTACTAATACATTGTAATATATAATTATTTCAAAATCACTTTTGAACAACATGTAGATTAATACTAAACAATTGTAATAACATGTATAGAAGAATGATCCAGATAGTTATATAAAAAAAAAAGGGTATTTGCATTAATTTGCATCTCTGTAATTATAAAAATGTATGAATTGTATTAATGTACAAAAAAAGCAAGTTTTGACATCTTTCTAGAAAAAAGTTTTTTTTATGTACAATAAAATTTAAGTAGACAGTTGTAAGCTTGCTATGATGATACTTATCCCCGACCTATCGATAAATGACGATAGTGATGCTGTTTTTTAGCCAGTACAAATCTGATGCAAGCTTTCAATTTTGCCTAATAGAGAAATGTGAGGGTTTTTTTCCATCAAAAATTTAAAGCTGTATGTCTGCCTTTATAACAGTCTTGTTAAATTGTAAAAATATTCGAATTGGCTTTCGCCACGTATAGCCTTTTTGTGCTAATGCAACGTAAAGCAACCAACAATCAATCAATCATTATAACAGTCTTTTTAAGTTTTTACTACTATTCGGGAAATTTGTCACTAAATAATGTTGAGAGAGAGCAAGTTTACAAGATAACATTAAAATCAAAGTCTTATCTTCCATATAAACTTCAATATATACATGTAAACTAGTAGTGTCCAAAGTCTGATCTTGCAGTATACATTAAATTTTGTTTTAGTAACAAATGAGCATGCTCAAGAGGCAGGCCAAGTTCCATAGATATTTGAATGGAAATATTTCGATATTGTCACAAATACCAGGCATAACCAATATCAGTGTTATGTCTATGAAACTGGTAAAACAATCATGCAAAGTCGTTTGCTATTATTACAACATAAATGAACACTTTCCTTTGCTATTCTATTGGATTTTGCTTTTATTCCATAAACTCATAAACTTGAAGAGATGTGTTCTTAAACACCATCAGCTTGCTATGATGAATTATCCCCGACCTATCGATAAATGACGATATTGATGCTTTTATATAGCCAGTACAAATCTGATGCAAGCTTCTTTTCCAGTAAAAAGAAACAATGTAAAAAAACAGGGGAATTAATTGTATTTAAAGCTTTCAACCAGTGATTTATTACTTGGAATGTTACAAAAAAGCGTTTGTATAACTGGTACACACTTGTGCAAAATTTATAACCTTTCAATTTTTAATTTCAGGTGGATGAATCTGGAGTAGAAGCTAAAGACATTGAACTCGTGATGTCTCAAGCTAATGTATCTCGAACAAAAGCTGTGAAGGCACTTAAAAATAATAATAATGACATTGTGAATGCAATTATGGTAAGTCAAATTCTTAATTAGTTGGTTTGGATTGAAATGGAATGAGTATCTCACAACTGCCTAAAATCCTTGTCCAAGAAAGGTTAAAATTTTGAAAAATGCTAAATTTCAAGACCTGCCTGAAAAAAATTAAATTCCACTATCCAAAAAAAACAACACTGTCTGTCTTGTATAGCAATGTACAGGTGACAATGTCAGTGAAAATAAAATTATTTTATTTTAATTTACATATCATTTCACAAGAATGAAAGATGATTACAGGAAGAAAATTCAAATAAATATGCTTTTGAAGTATATTGTCATGATTGTATAAGATTAAAAGATATTTTGTGAACACTTGGTATGATGACACATTCCCCGACCTATCGATAAATGACGATAGTGATGCTGTTATATAGCCAGTACAAATCTGATGCAAGTGTTCATATCTGGAAGAAGGGGCTTTCTATGACAATACATAAATTTGAAATTCAATGTGAAGATTTAATTCCAAATCATTATGACAGTCTCTGTTGAAACATAAGTCTACAAAACCAAAGATCAGTGCATTTACTGTAAAAAAAATCAATATGTGCTGTACACACAAAGTTATTCATGGGTAAATAGCACTCTTTCCCTCCAGTGAATCATTGATACATTGTCCAGGTGATAACATACTTGTCTAAAGACCTGTCTTTAAGTTACCATGGAGACACTGATTTTTTATTGAATTGCTTGGTGTGTATTGGTCTACTATTCTTGACCTTATAGTAAAAATAAAGATGTAAAAATAAATTTATGTAAAATGAAACATTTCTATGATGTATCTTTTCATGAGTGACAGAAAGTGGTTCAATGACTCATTAAAGCAAACTTTTATTTGACAAATTTAATTAAAATTTGGTGAATTATTTAAGTAGTATCAAGTCTTTATTGGTATATAACCATTGTTTTAATTAATTCGGGTAGAAATAACTTTGATCATTTTATTTTTCAGGAGCTGACGATGTGATGACTTTCTGTACTTGTGTTTCTTTGTGTTGCTATGTTTTGTCATATTTATGTAAAATAATTCTTAAAAAAAGTACCGAAAAACAAAATATCATCGTATTTTTTTTTATGACTGAACATGTTTATAATGATGGTGAAGTGAAAATTTTATTTATCATCCTATACTGCTCTATTGAGTTATGCCTTTGTTTGAAAAGTATCTTACATCTGGTCTTGGTATGTTTTAATGCATTAGCTTTGGAACTAATTACTTTGATAGGAAAAAAAATCCAGCAAATTGGAAGATTTAGGAAATGTCTTGTCATCAGTTTTTGAATTGAAATCTAAATTATTCTCAGTTCAAGCTTCACTTTCAAGGAGCTGACATTATGTTCAACTATCTTTTGGAAATTGGCCTTTCTCGTTTAGATTATTTCATTGACTGAATGTTTTGACTTTTCATAATTTTAATGTTGGCTTTTTTACTTGTTTCATAAGGTGAGATATACCTCTGTGATTCGATAGGATATCTTTTAACTGTTTGAATATGAGGTTGTTAACGGAGACAAGTTGTTTGATTGGCATGTTCAGTAAGTTGATGACAATGATACATAGCTGGCAGGTTGTAATAGTCTGTTCATAGCTGGCAGGTTGTAATAGTCTGTTCAAGTTCAGTAACTGAGAGAAAATGGAAATTGAAGATCTGATTAAATTTAATTCATTCACAATTTGACCTGTTAAGCCTGTAAATAGAAGCAATAGTAGTATACAAATCTGGGTAACAAACTAAAACTGAGGAAAAGAAACGATTAACCGAAACACTGAAGTGCAACAATAACCAACACACTTAGAAACCAACTATTTGATAACAACTGCCATATTCTTGACGTCGTACAGTACAGGACATTTAAAAAAAAAAAGGTGGGTTGTACTGGTTTAATGGCTAGCTAAACCTCCTGCTTAATGGCTGTAAACAAAATATCACAAACACTACTTGACAGAAACAAAAACAAGCTCGAGAATATTCATAACAGAAACAAAAACAATTAATACAACAGTCAATAGAACAATGACAAACACCTCAGGATAACAGAAACTGAAACACTTGTGTAACTAACCTGCAAGTCCAAACTTATCATTAGTTTGTATAAACACGGACACATTGATTGAACAACCAATTCAAGATGTATCCGTAAAATTTACGGAGTCATTTTTGGAAAATGACGCAGTCATTGTTCCATTACTGCCGACCTGAACTTCATAACATTTCTCTGCCTACCGCGCTTGGTTTCGTATTTACTATTTTCCATACAAACTGGAATCTGCTTGTGTTATCATTATGCATGATCATTGTGTAGTTATCAGCCAGGAACCAGTTTACACTCGGTTTCATAATTTACTATACAAACAAACTGGTTCCTGCTTGTATTCCACTACACTCGAACAAAGTGTTGTAGTTTGACGGAAACCAGTTTAGAATTTGTAAACTACAAAACGTAATCGGTTATTGTTCATTCCGTTTTGGTGTTTCATACCGACTTATATGGTTTGAATAAGCTTAAGACCCTTCAAACATTAATGTGATAGGTATATTAAAGACTGTTTTACAAAAGGATGGAACTGTTTTACTTTCAAAGTCGTACTATAGTGATATCTGTCATGTACGGATTTCCACTCTCACCGGTTAATTTCTTCTTTTACACGTGCTTTTGAAACTTCCTGTTTAAACATCGCAAGTTTCAAAATTGTTATTTGAGTGAATTAAACTTATTTTAACAATCATGAAGCGTTCCAGAATCATTTTCAAGCAGTTTCTTCTTCTCTTTGATGATGGAAAATAGGTTTTCTCAAGAAAATACCGCAAACGATCGCAGAGGAATTGAAACGTACAAGTTAAGTCGGCACCTGGTTAAATTGGCATCTAGTCAAATCGGCACCTATTTGACGTCAATTCGGCATCTATGATGGAAAACTATGAGTCCCTTTCAATAAATCAAACTTTCATGCCAAATAATTAGCAAATTTAAGGTGTTTTTTCAGTAAAATTTAAACAGCATTAAACCAACAATCCTGTAAAATGCTCAACTGGTTAAAATAATGCATAAAAATATCCAATATCTCATGTATTAGTCCAAATAATTATGACGTCTGGCTAGGATATTTTTTTTTTCTGGGCGTCCCAGAAAAAAATTAACATAGCCTTGCGGTCATAGGAAGGTGTCCCAGAATGAAATAAAAAAAGCCTTGCCAGACGTAATAATTATTTGGACTACTCATATATATATATATCATTAAAAATACACCAAAAAAGTCATTTAGTTGAGAAAAATAAATATATACAAAATGTACATGAACACCCAAAAATGTGAAAGTTAGTATTTAACTCTTTTTGCTTAAATACTGAAAAAAATTCTGGCAACCCCTTTCTTATTTTTACTCTTTTTGCTTAAAATACTGTTGAAAATATATATTTAACATGGGTGACGAATTGACTATATCAGGTGTCGATTTAACCAGGTGCTATTTGTCCAGGTGCCAATTTAACCAGGTACTGGTTTGACGAATTCTTTGACAAATGTTTGAAATTACCTGAGTTTCATTAGACCTTTGATAACAGTAACAAAAAGATTATGTACTTAATATTTTGTGGGAGAAGGGGGTTCAGACTGTGGTATCAGGTCTGTTCGCGCCAAATACACTTTCGCACCCTACATGTTCGCAGCTCGCACATTCGCACCCAAGGTCCGTTCGCACTCTACTCATTCGCGCCCAATTTTAATTCAAATTCAAGTTGAATAATTGGAAAATCATGATTGTTGTTTTAAATTGCTTTGGTGTAAATACTGAATGTATTTATAGCTTGGTATGAGTAAAACATTGAAGATTTTAAAGGAAAAACATTGAAGATTTTAAAGGAAAAACACAAAAGATAATTGTTTTTAACAGCTTGGTCCCTTTGATCTGAAACAACGAAGCAATAAAATATAGGAACCAAAATATAGCAATCCACTATTATAACCAATACATGATGAAATTTATTCAACACACAGAAAAAAACATAGTCAGAATCTCGCTTCATTTTGAAACAAGTCAATGAAACAAAGTTATAGCAATACACTAACCAAAACATGATTAAGAGTTATTCAACACAAAATAAAACGTTGACAAAATACCACTTTATTTAGAAAGGATTATTATTATTTTTAACAATACCCTATCCAAAACATGATTAAGATTTATTCAACACTTTATTTTTGTGACAATGACAACAATTATCTTATAAGAAAACACTTGCTTACAGAGTTATTAAACACAAAACCAATTAAGATTGGGTGCGAAAGTGAAAGGGGGCGAACGGACACGGATTCAGACTATGTACCAGTGAGAAATATACAAGCCTTTCTACGGTATTTATTTGTACAATTCAGGTAGTCTTGACCTATTCATTTGTCTTTAAAAAAAACACAGCCAGTTGTCACCTTCACTTCACACACACACATATACAAATATCAATTATATGCTTACGAGACATGTTGCATTGTTAAACTAATTAAGGTATGTGAAAATCAAGACTTGCATAAAAACTATCCCAATATTAGAGACAGTGGCGTCATTTTTCCTCAGAGCTTTCAGCTCTTTGATTAAGCTATCCTCCTCGTAACAATTTGAGTAGATTCTACATAAGGAGCGAGCTACCGTATATGAAGTCGGTATAGTGTGAACATGCACGAGCATATTATCAATTGAGATAGGTGAGGACTATATAACAGAGCAGAGGATATCAGAGGATATGTTACTGATGAGAAATTGATAATTGGGAAGTTGAAATCACCCTGCTTGTCATAGATTTTAGTGTGAAGACCTCCATATTGAGAAAATTTCTATGTATGAAGCAGTCCTTTCATTGGTAATATCCTTAATTTCAAGTTCACTAGCATTTATTATATGCAATTACTGACTGAAATATGGGATATTAGTGTTGAAACATCAATATCACGGAAAGTAAAAAAATGGCATTTATCTAAAATGAAAACTTGTTTGCACAGTATATTATACTTTAACTTAGATTTTCATAAGTACTGAAATAAATCTGGGACTTGCATCAAATTTAACTTTTATTCTTTTAACATAACAGATTTTATGATAAATGGCTTACAAACCTGGTGAATTGTTGGTCCATATTTGGTCTTCTACACGAGTTTTGGCAAGATTGTAACAGAATTGACAGTTAAAAAAGTTGGTGGCTATTTTGTCGGCTCTAATAGAAATTGGTGATGCATAACATCTAGACTTATAAATGACTGAGGGGAAGATTCATATATAGGTAGTGTGAAATGGAGAATGATGAATTTAATTGCCCAATTATTTTCTACAAATGTCATACTGCATGTTATCAAAGTACAATCTACATTATGACGAGGCTAACTGGACCTTGAAAGTTGATTGGGCTTTTCTTTTGTTATTCTAATGGCTTATGTAAAATTTCAAATAGTATTGTCCTCCACTGCACAGAACCTATCATTTGTATTTTTATGAATCATCTTCGCTAGCCAAGGGTTACAATCCACTCCACCCTTGGATAGGATAAAAAGTAAGAGGATATATAGGATAAACAATGAGTGGATATATACATAAAAAGTCAGTTTGAAATATAGGTTAAAAAGTGAGAGGAGGATATATAGGATAAAAAGTGAGGAGCAGATATAGGATAACAATTGAGAGGATGATATATAGGATAAAAATTAGGGGAGTAAAAAGCAAAAGGACGATTTATAGGAAAAAAGGTGAAAGAAGGATATATAGATAAAAAGTAAGAATAAGATATATATATATATATAGGATAAAATATGAGAGAAGGATATATAGGATAAAAAGGAAGAATAGCTTATATAGGATAACAAATTTGTAAGGGTTCCGTGGAACCCAGTGTCTCGCCTACTTTTGCTGTAAATTGCAGGCTGGAAAAAAATCATTAGAAATATTCCGCTTGATACTATCTTTTGATTGTAAGAAGCTTCTGTCCAAGTTTGGTAAATAGTTTATGAATCTAATAAATGTTTTAAAAACTTTTAACTGCAGACTGGATGTAATGTTAACTGGAAGAAAAACTAAGTCCATTTATAAGTAAAATACAGATTCACAGGTACAAAATATTAACAAAATTTCCCTGTAGATACTAGCTTTTGATCATAATCAAGCTTCTGTCGAAGTTTGGGACACATTAAAAATAGTACATGTATAAGAAAGTTATCAAAATTTTATAAAATTTAACCACAGAGTGAATGTGTTTCCTGGCAGAAAATCCAAGTCCATTTAAAGTAAAATAAGAAAAAAAATGGATTTATCGTTTTACAAAATTTACTTCTGGATACTATCTTATGATCATAAACAAGCTTCTGTCCAAGTTTGGTAGGAATCCAGTATGGGTTAAGACAGTTATTAAAATTTCAAAAAAATTAACCACAGAGTGAATATTTGTGGACGACGACGGAATGTAGGATCGCTAAAGTCGAAGGCTCGACAAAAATGAGAGGAGGTTATATATTAGATAAAAAAAATGAGAGGAAGGTATAGGATTGAAAGAAAGAGAATGATATAAAGGACAAAATCATGTAAGGGGAGAATATACAGGATAACAAAAAGTAAGAGAAGGATAAAAAGTGAGAGGAGGATATATAGGATAAAAAGTGAGAAGGATATATAAGGATAAAAAGTAAGAGTAGGATATAGAGGATAAAAAGTGAGAGTAGGATATAAACGATAAAAAGTAAGAGTAGGATATAGAGGATAAAAAGTGAGAAGAGGATATATAGGATAAAAAGTAAGAGTAGGATATAGAGGATAAAAGTGAGAAGAGGATATATAGGATAAAAAGTAAGGAGAGGATATATATAGGATAAACAGTAAGGGGAGGATATATATAGGATAAAAAGTAGAAGGATATAGAGAATAAAAAGTGAGAGTAGGATATAGAGGATAAAAAGTGAGAGGAGTATATATAGGATTTATATTGAGAAGCGGATTTATAATAAAAAGTTTGATCCTGCTGGGTATAGAAAAAAAAGACAAAATACGAAATTATCTTTATGTAATTCCGTTTATATATTGTCAAAACGTAAAACAGCCAGTGGTTTTACTAGAAATTGGTTTTAGCAAAAAATCGATAAGAGTCCATAAGAGGAAATGGCTACGGAAACGACAATCAACTCAAACGGACATTGAACGCATCTACCTTATTTGTATGTAAATGTGATAGAAGGCAAACTATAGTCAAGTATTTCCAATTCTTATATCATGGATGTTATATTCATTCATGCTCGTTAAACACATAACAATTAATTAATCAATAAATTTACCACAGACATTAAAAAGAGAAGATTGTAAATACTGTCAAAGAACTCATCTTCCTATTTGTAAAAATCTATTTAATAGGATTGACAGTGGGATTTTTTTTAAACCGAATGGGTTTTATAGCTCGTTAAAGTTTTTATAGTAAATGTAGTTTAAATTTTCAATCAAGCGGATCAAATACAAAGAAAAACTCACTGTGTACATATTTTGGTAACTTAAGATAAGTGTTATTTAATGTCATACATTTACATTAGTGTAGTAGTGTTATATTAATACACGAGATTGAACCGGGATTGCAAAAATATTATAAACATGGAGCTGCTTGCATTACTTTGTAGCGCCGTTATCTTCGTTCTGGAAATTGTTGTAGCTTCAGGCTCGAACAATATATACAAGGATGTATTTCAAAATTATGCAAAGGAATTAGTTCCAACGTGGAATGTACCAACGCCTCTTAAACTTAGCTTCAGTGCTGCACCATCAACCATTGTGTCGTTTACGGAACTGGAAGAGAAACTAACACTGACAATGAGTGTAACAGTAAATTGGACTGACCATAGGCTAGGTTGGAATCCAGCCTTATATAACAATACATATACACTAACAATTCCACCACATGATATATGGCTCCCATATCTGTACCTTGCTAATAGTGTGAACGATGTCAAACCAATCGGAGAGGATGCAAACTTCTATGTGATACTGGTAGCAGATGGGTCGGTTTACTGGACCCCTGGTGGTGTTTTTGAGGCACAGTGTACACCTGACGTATCTAAATTTCCGTTTGATACACAAGTTTGTTTATTTCTTTTCACTATGTGGGGTATCATTCCTGGAGATGTGGAATTTAATGTTTATTCTAAAGTTCCAAATCTAAGTTATTTTGCTGCGAATTCTGACTGGACTGTTATCGATACATTTCAGAATGCTTCTCTAATTGGATCAGACTCCTCTGCATTTGTTGTGGGGATTTCTATCAAACGTAAACCGGTTTATTATGTGGTAACCGTCATACTACCTACATTATTGTTTTGTCTGATGAACCCACTTATATTCTGTCTCCCTGTAGAATCAGGTGAGCGAATTTCTTTGGGTATGACAATTTTACTAGCTTACGCTATATTTCTCACGATAGTATCGGCTTCTATCCCAGCAAAGTCTGACCGTTGTGCACTATTCTTTTAGCTCTGGTTTGTATCATGATGGTTAGTGGTGTTATAGTAGTTTTGACTATAATTAGTGCATACTATTACTATATGGAAGATGTCAGCCATGCTAATCCATGTTTAAGAAGTTTGACATTACGATTTAAACGAAAACAGAAAGACAAAATGAATTTGGAGGAAGACAAAGACACAAATTCTAATTCTCTTTCTGGTAGTAATTTAACTGGAAAAGACTTGTCTAAAACACTGGACATTATATTTTGCGTTATTTCTTTTGTAATATTTATTGGAATATTATCTGCGTATTTTCTATATACCTTGATATCATAGCAAAGTATTTTAATCATTATATTCTGGAGAAAGATTTTCTTTTTTTCTGCATAAATAATGCCTTCAAAGTAAGCAACCCTGTAAATTTATCGCTGGTAGGAGTAAAATGTTTGGTGGAAACATCATGAAGCCTGAAAAATAATAAATTGTACAAAACAAATTTGAAATTGTCAATATTATACTTAATTGTTTTATTTTAAAGTTTCGTAGAGGTATATGAAAATATATAAACAAACATACGAAGAGGGTTATTAAAAAAGCCATGGGTTGAGTTCTAATATAATTACGTAAATCTCGTTGAAATATCTGAAATATATACTATTGCTTTTTAGCTCACCTGGCCCAAAGGGCCAAGTGAGCTTTTCCCATCACTTGGCGTCCGTCGTCCGTAGTCCGTCGTCCGTCGTTAACTTTTACAAAAATATTCTCCTCTGAAACAACTGGGCCAAATTAAACTAAACTTGGCCACAATCATCATTGGAGTATCTAGTTTAAAAAATGTGTGGCGTGACCCGGCCAACCAACCAAGATGGCCGCCATGGCTAAAAATAAAACATAGGGGTAAAATGCAGTTTTTGGCTTATAACTCTAAAACCAAAGCATTTAGAACAAATCTGACATGGGGTAAAATTGCTTATCAGGTCAAGATCTATCTGCCCTCAAATTTTCAGATGAATCCGACAACCTATGTTGGGTTGCTGCCCCTGAATTGGTCATTTTAGGGAATTTTTGCTGTTTTTGGTTATTATCTTGAATATTATTATAGATAGAGATAAACGGTAAACAGCAATAATGTTCAGCAAAGTAAGATGTACAAATAAGTCAATATGACCAAAATAGTCAAGTGACCCCTGTAGGAGTTATTGACCTTTATAGTCAAGTTTTAACCATTTTTCGTAAATCTTAGTAATGTTTACAAAAATCTTCTCCTCTGAAACTACTTGGCCAAATTAATCCAAACTTGGCCACAATCATCTTTGGGGTATCTAGTTTAAAAAAATGTGTGGCGTGACCTGGCCAACCAACCAAGATGGCCGCCATGGCTAAAAATAGAACATAGGGGTAAAATACAGTTTTTGGCTTAGGGTGCTATAAACAGTTTCGTATAAAAAACTAGGGGTTATTCCCCGACTAAAAATAACCATGGTGGGAAACCCCTGTTTATTTACTCAATTGGTGAAAAAGTATCATGTTTTTTGTATTTGATTGTAAAAATTAGTTAATTAGCTTTGAATTAAAAACAGGTTGAATGATTGAAATAATTTTAAAAATTATATTAACTTTACATGTTTTGAGGGGAGACAACACTGTAAACAACCTGTTTTTTTGGCAGTGAAAATTGAAAACTTATTTGCAGCCACTGTAGCTCTTTTCGGAGCAGGAAACCGTACCCTGAAACAAGATTTTTTTGAAAGGCCAGGTAAAAACCTACAAATTTCATACAGTTTTGATTATGTAAAATGTGCATGGATCATGTCTTCATGGGTGTGCACATGGCCAGGTTTCAAGTTTTTTATGTTCAAATTAGACCTTTTTTCCCCCATGTTCATTGGATGGAATATTTTTAATATATTAAAAGTACACATTATTTTTATTTCATTATAAACTAGAGAACATTCTGATTCCAGTGATATCTAGTTTTATACAAGTATCTTTATTAATCAGTCCACCACTAAGGGTCACTTATGCATGGTCCCTCAAAATGTGACGTCATAGAAAAAAACTGTTGATTGCACCCTTATAACTCAAAAACCAAAGCATTTAGAGCAAATCTGACATGGGATAAAATTGTTAATCAGGTCAAGATCTATCTGCCCTGAAATTGTCAGATGAATCAGACAACTGCATGTTGGGTTGCTCTCCCTGAATTGGTAATTTTAAGGAAATTTTGCTGTTTTTGGTTATTATCTTGAATATTATTATAGGTAGAAATAAACTGTAAACAGCAATAATGTTCAGCAAAGTAAGATCTAAAAATAAGTCAAACATGACCAAAATTGTTAGTTGACCCATTAAGGAGTTATTACCCTTTATAGTCAATTTTTAACTATTTTTCTAAAATTTTAGTTTTCTTTTAAAAAATCTTCTCCTCTGAAACTACTGGGCCAAATTTAACCAAACTTGGCCACAATCATCATTTGGGTATCTAGTTTTAAAAATGTGTGGCGTGACCCTGTCAACCAACCAAGATGGCTGCCATGGCTAAAAATAGTACATAGGGGTGAAATGTAGATTTTGGCTTATATCTCTGAAACAAAAGCATTTAGAACAAATCTGTCAAGGGATAAAATTGTTTATCAGGTCAAGATCTATCAGCAAAAACAGACAACCTGTTGTTGGGTTGCTGCCCCAGAATTAGTAATTTTAAGGACATTTTGCAGTTTTTGGTTATTATCTTGAATATTATATTAATAGATAGGGAAAGTAAGATCTACAAATAAGTCAAATGACCAAAATTGTCAGTTTACCCCTTAAGGAGTTATTGCCCTTTATAGTCATTTTGTAACAATTTTGATAAATTTTCATAAATTTTTGTAAATTTTTAGAATATATTTTCCACTGTAATTACTGGGCCAAGTTCATTATAGATAGAGATAATTGTAGCAGCAAGAATGTACAGTAAAGTAAGATCTACAAACACATCACGATCACTTAATCACAATTTCGTCATGAATTTATCTGTGTCCATTGTTTAATATGCACCAAGGTGAGCGACACAGGCTCTTGGGAGCCTCTGGTTATTTCTTTTCTGTTTTATTTGTCTGTATTTTGATCATTGGTTGCAGCTTACCCCATGTTCAGAAATTTAACCATTCGCTGAAGCTCCACGACAAGTAGTTCGAGATTGACGAAATAGAAACATGCATACTTTTTTTTTTTTTTTTTTTTTTTTTTTTTAAATTGGTTCGTTAACAATCATGTCATGTTTCATTGAAGAAGTAAAAAGTGGTCAGACTATTAATTTCCAATAAAAGAAACTCATCCCATGTTTGTTTGTTCTGTAATTTTTAGTAGATTCAATTCAATACTAACAATGCATTTGTTTGCTTTAGTAATGAGTTTGATAGATTATTTTGATTGGATGGTTGTACTGTTATGATCAGCTGTGAAATCATATTTCATTTAAATTCAACATTAAAGTAGAAGTAGGAATTTACGGGGTTATAATTATTACTGTAAAGCCTGCTGTTCTATAATCGACTATTAGACTGCTTTTAACGGAAGATCGTATACCATGTTTACAAATTTTATTCACACAAGATTACAGCTTGAAAGCCAGGAGAAGACTGCCTACGCAACAGCTTACAAAACAATTATAAATTCAATCAAAGTTAATAATCTTAAAACATTACAAAAGGTTCTGATAAAATATATCCATTATTGTCCAATATTATGTAATAATAATCGGATATTATTATCCTTCGGCTAACATTTAAAAATAAGCAAAGGGGTTATGTGGAGAGAAAGAACAAAATATACTAGAAATATTCATCACCACTCAACAATTCAAAAAGCATGTCTCAATTATTAATAAAGAAGAAGTTTGCGCGTATTTGGGGATTATTTTTTTACGTTTGCGCGCAACTATTGGTTACATTTGCGCGCATTTACTTTATAGGTAATATGATCATATGATGAAGACATAATCTTTCAATCAGTTTAATTGAGGTCTGGAGCTGGCATGTCAGTTAACTGCTAGTAGTCTGTTGTTATTTATGTATTATTGTCATTTTATTTATTTTCTTTTGTTACATCTTTTGACATCGGACTCGGACTTCTCTTGCACTGAATTTTAATGTGTATATTGTTATGCTTTTACTTTTCTACATTGGCTAGAGGTATAGGGGGAGGGTTGAGATCTCATAAACATGTTTAACCCCGCCGCAACTTTGCACATGTCTCAAGTCAGGAGCCTCTGACCTTTGTTCGTCTTGTATGATTTTTAATTTTAGTTTCTTGTGTATAATTCGGAGTTTAGTATGACGTCCATTATCACTGTACTAGTATACATATTTTTAGGGGCCAGCTGAAGGACACTTACGGATGCGGGAATTCTCGCTACATTGAAGACCCATTGGTGGCCTTCGGCTGTTGTCTGCTCTATGGTCGGGTTGTTGTCGCTTTGTCACATTCCCCATTTCCTTTCTCAATTTTAAATTTAGGTAAAACTAAAGATTATATAAATAAAAATAATATAAATATATATAATATGATATATATGACTATAGTTTGTTAATTTTCATAATAAATATGGTTATGAATTATCGATTATGAAAATATATTAGTAAATTCAAATGATATAAGCTTGAAACTTACGTGTTAATTCTTGTGAATATTTCAGAGTGAATAATAATAGTGTTTCAACAAATAGAGATCTCTTTTAAATTAAAAATTTTTTAAAGTTAGTTTGTAAAGTTGCGTCAAGACACAAATACATGCCCGAGTTTCGTTTTTCTAAAACAAATTGTCCCGAGAATGAAAATCATGAAGGAAAAAAAATATAATAAAACGGACTTATCCTGCTAGAAATCCCAATTTCATCTTCTCGTCTGGTAGGTGACTAAGACTAACGAACAGGGTACTTTTAATTGAAAATAATTTAATTAATTAATGAATAGATAAGAACTATTGCCTATATCACACGTGAGTTTACCTGTAAAATAAATGTGCGCAAATGTACTGGTAATGCGCGCAAATGTAATGGTAATGCGCGCAAACGTAATGCAACGCCTAAAGATAAGGGTACATTTGAACTCGGCAATATGACATAGCTAGGTAATTAATGCACACCGAAGCTGAACAGGCTATAGCACAGTATAAATGAAGAGATAAACCATCATAAAATAAATATAACGACATTAACAAATCGTTTGATGCTGAAGGTAACTGGTTTAACAATTGTTGATACACAATCAACATATGAGTTGTACCTCTATAATATGAAAATCACTGACAAGTCTTGAATGAAGGAACAATTCGAAAATGTTTACATATATTTCATATTAATTTCCCTTTTGAATTTAACATTTACATAATTTACTTCAAATTTACCCTGTAAACGCTCTTCATATTTTAAAGCCTTTGACCAAACAGTTTCATTGACTCTTTTCGATCATATACATACGAGTTTCACATGTGTCATGAAATGGTCCGAGACCACAGTTATTTCTTTTAGACAATAAATGGAAAAAAAAAACCACCTGCGCTCTCTTAATAACATTTTTACTGTGTGTTGTACTACTTTTGGGACAAAATATATCAAAATTACAGAAAACTTCATCAGCTCTTACTCAAAATATGGACAATTTTATGTTAAACCTTGAAATCTTTTGACATCTTCCGAAGTGCTAATTTTGAACTTTTTCAGCTGGACCAAATCACTACTTTACTCTAAAATTCATGACCCCAATTTTTTTACAGGTTATTTCACCCCTTACTTGCTGTGTGAGGCATGAAACATATAGAAATAAATTTGGAAGGCGTATAAAAAAATTTGGCAAGTAACACACTGTCCACACTAGGGACAATATATTCGAAGAAGATAAAAAAAACAATAACTGTGGTCTTGGACCTGTTCGTTTTTGTATAAATCATAGCTGTCTAATCAAAACCCGAATAAATATATACGGGACTTGCCAGTTGGTTTTATAAATGCAGTAGCTCGAGAATTGGTCTCTTGATTTGAATCCAATTACGTGCAACGGCACCAAATTTTCGTGATTTCTGGCACAATAAGGCTTAACCCACTGCCCTCTATTTTTTTAATCTTTTCATTACTGATACAATTGATAACTTTTTTTGCAGGTGTCTATATTTAGTCTTATCTAGTGTGGGATCGTGAAAGTCGCCTATTGAAGTTGATCCCCGTACTCCATATTGTTTGCTAGATGACAATAGCCGAATTGTGATTCATTGATACGATTTCTTTCAATTCACAGTTTATACGGTCATTAATGTTAAAATAATTTATACTTAGGTATTTTTATCACAGATTTGAAAAGATTTGTTTTTATCTATTTAAATGCTCACCAATTTCGTTATTAATTTGGTCGATCGATTCAAACATTTAAGTTTGGTTTATATATGCATTCATTTCATATCACCTACAAGTCCCACATACAACATCAGCTCAGATAGGACAACATGCCAATTCCTATGCGCTCCATATCAACCCGCCTCATTCTGATCTACTACAATATATGAATGAAGTCAAAGAAAAATTACAAAAACTTGACATTTTGGAAGATATTGTCTCAAGGCTAGTTGATATGGAAGTACTTTTACAAAAGCTGGACATTGATAGTTATGGCATTTAAACAGAGATAAAGAACAATAATCTAATATAGGGTCTTAGTGGTTTAAACTTGAAAGTACAAGAAAGAGAAAAAAATAATGTCAGTAACTGATGAAAATTATAAAACTAGAGGAAAAAAATCATTGATCAGCATCAAAGGTCTATGGGGGAAATTTTTAATATCTAAAGTCATTTCTGATGAGCACAACCTAACAGAAAACACAGAAGAAAAAGTAAAAGCTTTTTTTGAAAGATAATTCGGACTAGAAAGTAAAGAAATACATTTTAATGTTGTGCACATGCTTAGGCCCAGAGAGGATAGTGGTCCACGTTGTATAATTGCTATTTGAAATAAAAGAGAAAAGACAAAAATAAAGTTTTGGAGGCAGCCAAAAACAAACAAAACTAAAACCTGAATATGAACAGTTTCAAGATGAAATAATAGAAAGGAGGCGTTAACTCGTCCATATTCTGAAGATGCTCGTGAAAAGGAACTTGACGCAGTATTAGTCGATGATAAATTGTTTATAGGCGTTTCATTCCACGTCAAAATGTGCCACAGATGAACCCACAACAAGGACCCCAACACCCATCAACTGATCAGGGACCTCAACAGCCACCATGTGACCAATGCCCTCCGATGTCTGTACCTGTGAACAACAACAGGACCATGCCGAAGAATCCTATAGGGTCTATACTACCACAGAACACCAACACTACAGGACAATAGAACAGGCGTACAAGAAAGGACAAAGGAAACGGAATAATATTATATTTAATCAAATTAAACTCTAATCTGAACTGAATGTTTATTATCTTAATGTGGTTTACAGTCTAAACTACAATTTACTGAATTTTTAAATATCTTTCAAAAATATGATATATAAGTTTTTGTTAAAACTAAATTAGTAATTTAGATATACTAAACGGGACGGATTGTGCTTGATTTTCTTTTAATGAAGACATAATCTTTCAATCAGTTTGATTGAGGTCTGGAGCTGGCGTTTACGTAACTGCAGTAGTCATTTGTTAATTTATTTACCGTTGTCATTTTGCTTTGTTTTTTGTTACCTATTCTGACATCGGACTCGAACTTCTTTTGAACTAAGTTTTGCTGTGCGTAATGTTGTCTGTTTGTTTATTCTGAGTTAGCTAGAGGTATAGAGGGTGGGTTGATATTCCAAAAAACATGTTTAATCCCGCCTCATTTTTGCATCTGTCCTAAATCAAGAGCCTCTGGCATTTGTTAGTCTTGTATGTTTTCTTAACATTACTAGTATTAGTAGTTCATTCATAAGTTTTGGAGTTTAGAGTGACGTCCATTTTCAGTATGAACTATAAAAAAAGAAGATCAGTGTGATATGATTTGCAATGAGACAACTCTCCACAAATGACCAAAATGACACAGAAATTATCAACTATTGGTCACCGTACGGCCTTCAATAATGAGCAAATCCCATACCGCATAGTCAGCTATAAAAGGCCCCGAAATAACAATGTAAAACAATTCAAACGAGAAAACAAACTGCCTTATTTATATTAAAAAAGGAACGATTTTTTTTTTTATTTTATAGTGTGTTTTTCTATGTTGTGATGTAATACTATTGTTTCAAAAAAGGGAGAAGGTTTGGTACTATTAAAACGTTTAATCCCGCTGAAAATGTTTGCACCTGTCCTAAGTCAGGAATCTGATGTACAGTAGTTGTTGTTTGTTTATGTAGTTCATACGTGTTTCTCGTTTCTCGTTTTTATATAGATTAGACCGTTGGTTTTCCCGTTTGAATGGTTTTACATTACTAATTTCTGGAGGTCCTTTATAGCTTGCTGTTCGGTGTGAGCCAAGGCTCCGTGTTGACGGTCGTACCTTGACCTATAATGGTTTAGTTTTATAAATTGTTATTTAGATGGAGAGTTGTCTCATTGGCACTCATACCACATCTTCCTATATCTATGTAACACATAAACAAACGACAACCACTGAATTACAGGCTCCTGACTAGGGACAGGCACATATATATTTTTCTTAAGGTGCCAGCATAGACATAGACAAATCGGCACCTTATAAATTATTTCATCTTTGAACTAAATATAGTTCACCACAAATTAAAATTACCTGGAACTGGATATATGTATGAGGGCCTGAACTCATTTTGCAAGTTTAGTGTTGATATAGCAATTATGTTTAACTGTTTTTACAAATTACTTATTTGTTTCCTGCACTCTTTGTGACATTATTGTCAATATTGTATATTATATATGAACGTGTATATTCATCAGCACAACCATTAAATGAGGATTATTTTTATGTAATGCATATTTTATCTACAAATTATTTTATAATATAACTGCAACAATTCTTTAATTTTTCCTAATGGATATATTCTAAAAAAATGAGGTACCGAAGTATCTTGGTCCCGTAATGTCTGGGTACCGAAATGTCCAAAAAGTTTGCAAAAATGTCTTTCGGACTCGGGTGCCGAAATGTCTTGTTACCGCTGAAGCCCGCCTACGGATGAGGGATTTCCTCGCTGTGTTGTAGACCCATTCGTGACCTGGGGTTGATTTCTGCTCTTTGGTCGGGTTGTTATCTCTTTTACACATGCAGTTCCCATTTCCATTCTCAACTTTATTTAAAACATTAAACATATTTTAAATGACCATTGAGAATCTATTTGATATTTATATTAAGTCAATTTGGGCTTATCCCGAATGGCATACTCACAGATATTGACACTACATGTCGATACAGATTACTGAAAGTCAACTTCTTTGCTGAAAACAATATCTCTCACTTTCGATCATTTATTGGGTTTGAGATATTTATAGGTTTCATAAATTTTAATTTGTGTGTTAGCAGTAATAGTATACTCGCCTAAGGTCTGACGTGTATATCAGTATACGCCAGATACGTATCATGTGACACTTTAGTTTTGGAACTTACAATTTCATATTCAGTGTGTATATTCGGCGTTTTGCATTTGCGCCGATCTGCATTTCATTTGCGCCGATTTTTTCTTTCATTTGCACCGATTTTTTTATTGATTTGCGCCGATTTTTTTATTCATTTGCGCCGATTTTACAGGTAAATTGTAGGCAAATACAGGTGAATAGATATAAGAAGATGTGGTATGAGTGCCAATGAGACAACTCTTCGTCCCAGTCTTTGAAGCCCTACTAGATACATCTCCATAATTTGAAAATGAAAGAATGAACATTTTCAAAATCGGCGCAAATATAATTACTAGTATATCCAGTGTAAAGAAGGGTTTTCATTTATCTCATATTAACATGTTCCTGACATGTTAATAATAGAAATATTGAAAACTAATGGATATAAAATCACAAAGCTCATCAGGTTGTACAGTCGGCAATAAAAAGGACACAGTAAGTCCCATCCGAATACCAGTCACTTGACATTGAAAAACAAATACTGGATGCAGACCCATATGAACGATTTTTTAAACGTTTTTTGTTGTTGTGCAATTTATGAAGCCGATGTACAAATTTATGAAACCTTGTGGTGTTCATTAGCAGCTTTCAGTTCAGACGTTTTTGCAGCAGGATGAACACAAATGCGGCCACTTTCACTTAAGGCGAAAACATTCTAAATTTTAACTAAAATGCTAAAATTGTTAAGATTTCAGTAATTTAGCATGACTTAATGATGCTTGTACCCGATACATGTGTATTATATTGCCCAAAACAGCCCATATTTATGTAGCAGAACCATTCTACTTTCCAAAAAATAACTTAAAGTTTACATTTTAACAATTTTGTAAAACTGCGATATTTGGGGCCAAAAAGTGGTCTTACTGGACCTACTCCTTTGATGTGCTGACATAGTTAGTAATGTTATCATCCTTTACGACAGACATAACATAGTTGATCTGACAGCTACACCATCGTCTTGCCACTTTACAGAATGTACTGTGATACTATCCTAGATAACATCGACGAAGAAACTAAGGCGTAACTCGACTAACGAAAACTATTTTTCGATAAAGCGTAGTTGGTCGTGTGGTCGAGGGCGCTGTTTACAGTCACAGAAGCTTGGTTTGAATCACGCTTTTTAAAATACGATAGACGCAGATATATTTGCAACTTTTCCTCAAAGATAATTTCTCATTTGAACAAAAATAACACTCGTCTCATTGGATAGCATACCATATTTTCTTATCTATTGTAAATAAAAATTAACATTTATTGAGTGAAAGAACAGGGAAAGGTAGTGTTTCCTGCATTATCTCAATCATTCACAATGGTTTGAAACGCTGTTTCTAGAAACTTATATGAATGGTAATTGCCTTTTAATATATACAACGTCCAATCAGATTTTTAATACACTCAAAAATAAGTAGAGTTTTCCGGCTCGTTCTTACAGGAATAAACATAAGATTAATCCTCCAATTACTTAGACGTTGCGCACGATATTGGTGTCACTTTGGAAATATGGGTTAGAAGGCGGGTTATTCAAATCCAAGCTCTTATCCTATACAATAAATATCCATGTTATGCATATCATTCGAAAGGAAATAAACCACAGAAATCAATAACATAGATGATTTTGTGCTTTGTCTATTTTTTAATGAAAAACTTTGCTCATTTCGATGCCTATAACGTCATTTCAAGGGTGTCCCGCTGTTACAATTTTGTTTTATGTGAGTCTTTAAAATCCCAGTGCGGATTCATTAGTAAGTAGAATTGCTAAAAATTTTGCAATTGTTTTGTATACATTTAACCTAAAATGAAGTAACAGACGTTTTTGATTTTAAGAGAAGGAAGGTCGTCAAAAGAGTTTAAATAAAAAAGAGAAAAAATGTCCCAATTAGCTGCTCAACCCGTAATTTTTTTTTCTGTCTTCACTTTCATAAGATATTATGGACGAAACTGGATTTTAATAATATCAGAAAAATTATACATGTCCCGAAGAAGCTATCTGAAGTCATCATTAAGTAACTGCGGTCTTATTTTAAAAACATCGTCATTTTTCCCGTGTCCAATAAAATGTCCCGATGTACATAATAACACAAAGAATAATTTAGAGGCTTTTTATCAAACGAAATTCTACTATATCTCAATTTTTTAACACCTGTTTACTGATATGAATGGAAAATACATTTAATTTCCTTTAAAATGATATGATATGTACTTTTGTTTGAGTTGCTGTTAGAAAATCCGAAACGATCTAAGATGTCCAATGAAATGTCCCCGTAACCGTAATTTGACGTTCGCGTTATAATAACGTTAAACTGTATACGAATTTTCTTGCATATTTGGCATAACATAATTTCATGATATTGTATGATCTATATAAAATAAACTTCTCGTTTAATATGCAATAAAATAAAGATCTGCATTGTTTCAAGGATATAAGATGTCGAAATATTTAACTCGGATACGTCATAAAGACAAGGCCTCGGAGCTATAACAAAGAGATAACTTACTAATGACCACACTCCCACTTTATAAAATCAAGATACATTGAAAAATAAAATGCGATCAAAAGTGAAATCTTCTTAATTATCCTCCTAAGCCAGATAGTATCTGTAATTCGAAGCTATACACATGAATAAAAATTCTCACAAAAATTGTATGAGAAAAAGTACACCTTAGTCGTGAACATTTCAGTAAAACGTGCAATCATTTTTTTCGTCGCATCGACTCATTTAACAAATAATTTATCAGAGAAATACTTGTATGTCATAAACATTTCAGTATAGCTAACGATAATTTTTTATCTACTGTGAGTAGAACAATTCCTAGTCATCTACCTAGCAATATGTGTTTGAAAAATAAGGTTATTACGCTTAGGAGTAGTGTGGCAGAATGAAGATTATTTTCTCCAATCTCCAACAGAATTGCCTGGTACATAGGCATGTGATGAAACTAGTATATTGAAATTTGAAACTTTTCTTTTACCATAATTTGAGAAAGAACGAAAGAGAGAGAGTGAGAGAGTAGTTGTCCGACATATATGATGGATGGCACACAAACATGTAGCAGCTAGCTCCAAGGTATTAATTTACAGACACTCCCAACTCATTCTAGAAAAAAAATCAACCAATCAATCTGCGGTGTAAAGTAGATCTTTTTTTTTATCTTCGCAGAACGCCACAAAACATAGCTTGAATTTTAATTTTTACATCGCGATGACCGTGAGGGCATTCCGATGTATTGCTGCCATAGAGATTTGACTTTCGTTTTTGACTGGTAACCGATCGTATAAATACGCGGATATCATCGAGTGCAAAATAACATTTCTTATCGCTTGTTATAAATTCACTTCTTCAATGAATACTCATAAGAACAGAAATTTATAATACGAAAATATTATATCCTTACAAATATTTATATGCATTAAAATATGCACACGTACAGAAAAATTGTGTTAACGCATGCGGAAGAATATCAGAAGAAAGTTTTTTTGGGAAAATATGAATGTCTACTCAAATCCAATCTATTGGAAAAATCGAATTGTTATAGAAGAGTGTCCAGCATGCACTTGTACTGCACTTTTAATAGAATCGTAGAATATAACATTTGATATACAATTGGATGAAAATTATACATACATGTAACTGCTATATACAATTATGAATATAATATATAACAACAAACCAGAGTATATGTATTTGTATCGCCACAATATAATAGATATTAAAGCAGTGAAGTTGAATTCCTTGTCATTTATTCATCATCCACGCACGAACTTGTCTCAGAAAAAAGTATATCTCTGTACATAAGCCTCCGTTTTCCGGTATAGAAATGTGACTTTTTTTCTGAGACAAGTGCTTGTGACCATCCACAAGAACTTGCGGTCATCCGAGGTTCAGTACTTCAGTACTTTGATTATACTTTTAAAACAATGTAAAAACGAAACCAAAAAGATTGAAACCGAAAACATAAAAATAATCAGATGAATGTCAAAGAAGATTTTGTGTAAACCGATACTCAGTTATATGTGGAAAATGGAAGCGCGGAACCAAAAATATTGTTGAGTATAAAAAATGCATGAAATGCATTCCTGACGGTCCATAGTTGTTCGCTTGAGAAAACACTGAACTATGTAAACATGCACATATAGCAGTTACTTAAAAAAATCACATCTAGTAAAAAAAATAATTGTATTATTCAAAATCGGATTTCGACCTGCTGGTAATCTGTGATGTAGGTATTGGTCTGTGTAAAAGTTTTCCATACTTTGCCAAATTTTTTAATTTCAAAAATTAAAAAAAAAGTTTTGATTGCCGACCCTTTTTTTAAGCTTGAGTTTGTGAAAAAATATCAGATGAAAGGATAGCTTGCTAAATATGTTTCCGAAAGCAAAAACAAAACAATACATAATCACGGTTCTCATTTTCACAATTAGGTAGAATATGCGGCCGTGTAAGACCAATTAATAATTTCTATATGCAAACAACAATGACCAAAACCCTTACCTGATAGTCAGCTATGAAAAGCCCCGAAATGACAAATGTAAAACAATTCAAACGAGAAAACTAACGGCCTGATTTATGTGCAAAATGTGTAAATTCCTACATAACATGAATTTTCTTAATTATTTGCCTGGTAAAACAATCCTGATCTAAAAAAAATAATCAATGAAAACGTTTTCTTTTTAAAAAAATAAAATCTAGACCCCGACCAACTTTAAATCATTGAAAGTTGGCAACGGCAACATAAGAGCACGTATTTCTTTTTCAAACATGATGCACATTTTGTAAAGTTTTTTTGTTAGAGATTTTTGAAATAATGATATAGTAAACATTTTCCATAAAATCGGGATTGATGTTAAGATTGTGGACTTACTTATACGTAAAAATAAATAATATGAATTGTAATGTAATTATAAGTCACTGTTTAAGAAAAATTAAATAAAACCAAATTCTTGGAATTTTATATTAACGTTATAGTATAATAGTCTCAGGATTAAAGTGTTGATAAAATAAGATTATGAAAAGAAAAATAGCTTGTGATATACTACTAGTACTGCAACCAGAGTTCATTTTTTAAAACTTTAATGGTCCGGAAGAACACACACCTAAATTATATATCGATGGAAAGAGGAAAACGTGTACAATAAGAAAAGTTGGGTCGTAAAAATCCAGAGTGGTCACAATTTTGTGAAATTGAGGTCAAAGGTCAGACCTAGAAATATCAATATTTCAACCACAAGGACAAAAAGGAGAAATATTCTGATATTTATTCAACAGAATGCTACAAAAACGATTCAATCATAAGCATATGCTATAAACGATGTTAAAACGACAAATTTGACTACTTATATGAAGAGCTGCCATTACAAAATGGCGTTGATTTGGAACCTTCTGATTTTTTTCCATTTAAGACATAGCAAAAGAAGAAGTGGCCTTGACCTTTTCACATCCATAAACTTTCATATTGTGTATAGTATTTCACTATAGTATATTACAGAATTATTTTCTAAAGTGTAAAACACCAGTTTATCAAATTATTTCAATATTTTTTCTATCTTTGAAAAAAACAAAATGCAAGCGCTGAAACAGTGTTTTTAATTTTGCATCTTAAAGGTTATGTATTTTGTGAAAATTAGTATCTAGTTAAAGATAAATACATATTGTGTATTTGCAAAGTCTGGACAGAGCAGTTATAACACAAAATATACTATAGTCACCCGAGGCGAATGCGAGGTTTAAAAAAAATGAGTGTAAAAGTTAGTTTGGTGCATGAACATTTTTTTAGTGGGATAATCCTGGTAAAAATAGTTAACTCATTAATTGTTTAAGAGAAGGATGAAATATTATACAATGCAATGCCAATTTTCTGATGTTGTAATTCAAAATCAGTCATGATCCTTATATAACTTTTAAAAGCGACACACAATAACTCAAGTATTCATAAAATAGCGACATGAATAAATCTCTGAGTCATCGTATGCGGATTCAGTAGGCGTATTAGCATTACAAGACACTTCCCTTTTTTATAAGAACAAGTTCGGCGCAGGACAGAGTTTGTTCAAAGCAAACACAGTTTTTGAGTACAAATGCTATCTGGAGCGTGAATACCGTCATGATTCGGTCAAACTCGTCAAATATAGTCTTACCTTTGCATAGGAAACACAAAAAAAATGTGAGTACAAAGTTTCGATCAATGTTCGTGACCCATATTCCCATATGCATATGCATGATGTATCTGCACTGCCAATCCCAAATGTAATGGGGCGAATTTTGCTACAGAAACGATTGATTTTGTAATAGCCATACATTTACGAATTTTTGTTATCTTTAGGGACAATATACGGTTCAGAAACGCCTTTGTGTTATTTTTCATCAACTAACTAACAAACGAACTTTTGAGCCTAGGCTCCGTGTTGAAGACCGGACCGTGACCTATAATGGTTTACTTTTATAAATTGTGACTTGGATGGTGTGTTGTATCATTGGCACTCATACCACATCTTCCTATATATATTAACAAGCTATGCGGGCATCATTTCCATAGAAATACCAAGACGAGGACATAGCTCATAAGAGCACTGGTAGCAGGGTGAAGTAATTGTTCTTCTTTTAATGTATCCTTGATATTTTCAGACACACCTTGGTGTAATTCTGAAAGTCTTAACATAGACTTCAATTTTCCTGCAGCAAATATGGCATCCCCTAAATTGAGTTCAGAGCTAAACTCTATATTTCGTATCCCTTGGCCCCACTGTGTCTGAATTGTAAGGTGTCACAATATCTAGTTAGTTCTGGAGTTTGGCAGTTTGGTAAGCATCAGAGACAATTTTGGGTAAAATTGATCGGTATATATAGAGGATGTGCTACATAAGAAAGGCTTTTTCAAATCACATCACTAACAATCGTTATTAATGAACTGACAGCAAGTTCAAATTCTAATTTTTTCACTAACTGTTTTACTTTATTGCACAGGTGTTGACTTCAATAAGTACTTGGTTATGCATGGATAAATTATTACTCACATTAATAAGCACAACTTAAAAGACTGTCAACACGTTAAGAGGACTCAGTTTTACGTAGTTTTCTGGGTTTTTTTTAAAGATTTTTCTTTTACACAAAAACCCTGTTTTCATATCCAAACAACAAGGAAGAAACTGAGCGCGAGATCGTATAAAAGTCACGGTCAGGTTGTGAGGATACATGTCGATCAGTTTGATCACATATATGGATTTCTGTTGTTTCTAATCTAAAGTTCCCCAAGGGTGACTGGGGAAACGAAATATGGTCACTTGGTCTTCTCCCGACCGGCCGTAAAACGAGGTGGGGCGTCCGTTTGGCTGTGCAGGATGTATCAAGTTCGCAGTCACGTCCGGTCAGAATGGGGACGTTAAATCCGATGTAAAGGGAGTGTCACGTTCTTTGCACGTTAAAAACCCTTGCATCAACTCTTTGAGGGGTCCGTAGGTGGCATGTTGCAATGGAAAATTTCTGTCCCAATCCAATATACCATCATTTTCCAGTGGCAGTCTAAATTTTCCCGATCATCATCCGGAATGGCCTCTATTATGACAAAAACTACCTATTGTTTTTATTATTAACTTGTTCTCGTCCTGAACATGCATGAAATATTTGCCACTGGACGTTAAGCAACCAACAATCAATCAAAAAAATCTAATTTAAAGACGCACCAATTTTGCCTTCTGGTGCAAGTCTCATAACATCACTGATGATTCGCCCACGAAAAGCATAATATCAAGAGAAGTTGGTTTTAGCATCACCTTGTCACACACCAAATCTCTGCGAAACTTCAATAGTACTTTTCCCCCGACCACTTGCATGCATAATAATTGCTCTGAGGTTAAACATTGATATACAATGTTTTTTCACACAATGTAAACTAGTCATTATCCGGAAAAACGTCTTATCCGAAGGATTTGGTTAACTTTTATAATTATAAAGTCAAAATTTTATTAACAAAAATATAACTTATTTACAGAAAATACACAAAAGAACTACTATATATATTCAAATCACTCAAAAATAGATTAACTTCTCCTACAAAATCTGCATAATCACATCGAAACTATCAAATTGATTGTGAAGGAAAAAATAAATGGTGGAGCTGATTGACGGATAGGAATTTTCCGTAATTAAAAAAGGTACAAATGATGTTTTTATTTTTGAGTTTTTGACAAAATTGTTTGGAATTTGCCCAACAAAATTTGCATGCAGTATCGCAATAATATGTTTTGTCCTCTCAAATGTCAAATACTGTTTTTGAATCATATGTTTTCTCGTTTTCAAAGAAAAACGCGTTAAATTTGTACCTAAAAAACAGTCAAATTTAAGTTTGAAAGTTTTACTTGGAGATGGTATTATATTTATGTCTGCATCATTCCGATGATCCTTGATGATATGTGCATAGAAAATATTTACGACAATAGCGGGAAATTCAACCAAAAAATATATTTTTTGATTTTAAGGTAACTACCCAAAACCGTAAATTGAGGGGTACCCCCATTAAAGGGATAAAATACAAAAATGTGACCATAGAAACTTTTTACGACCCGGCGGAAATTAAAATATAGATATTATTCTTTCATTTAAAACAATTTGCAGCCGTGTGTTATTCCGGACCATTAAACTCGTTAACTAAGCGTCTTTTTCGATGTCAGTTGCAGTACTATACCTACATCTTTCACATAATCAAAGACATATCAAGAAGCATTTGAATATTTATTGAGGGAGCGAAATTACCAAATTACAACAAACATATGCAAAGAGACAGAAACAAGAAACGAAATATTTACAATTTCACTAGCAAAGATAGGAGACGTCTTCTGGCAGAGAGAACATTGCTTAATTTTAAGAAATAGAAGAAACTAATTGTTGAAGGCCGTGCAATGACCTATAGTTGTTAATTTCTGTGTCATTTTGATCTCTTGGGGAGAGTTGTCTCAATGGCAATCATATCACATCTTCTTTTTATATATTTAAATCATTTTACAAGACATCAAATTGTCATTTTGTGCTATTGTTGCAGACAATTCTTCGCAAAAATAAAAAAATGTTCATGTATCTAAAATTTTGTTTTAATTCAATGGAATTTTGCATTTGCACCGGCTTGAAAAAATAAAACCATATAAAGAAGCAACTTCGGACATCTCTTTACTTTAAGCGGCATTTTCAAATGAGTAGAATATAAGGTCAACGTTTGAAACTTTCCGTGGAACAACGTCAAAATCGTCGATTTATTAGGAACGTCGTGTAACGCTGAGTGGCACCAATACCGTGCGTAACGTCATAATATTCAAAATTCTAATGCTACTGTGGATTTTTTTTAGCTAATTGAATGCAATGATTAAAGAGTGCAAATTTTTACAATTTACATTTCGAAGATATATGTTCAAAGGTAAGTTGCAATAAAATAAAGACGAAATGACGTTCACTTCGTATTCATTATAGAATTGATGGATATGTGAATCAAATCAGTTCTGGATGCCAGGTAATATTTTTATTATTTTCCGTAAAAATACAAATATGATTTTAGACTTGACCTCTTTTCATCCTTTCTTTAATATTTTTATTAGAATGATATTTTGACTGGAAAAAAATCCATTATCAGCAATGAAGTTAGGGTGGCAACTTATCAAATATTTACAAACCCCAGATTGGACTAATGTTTGTTAAAGTTAACACTTAATTGTGACTTACTACCACACAAAAGTTGGCGCAAATGATACCCCTGAAAAACATTAATTGGCGCAAAAGGACTGCTGCCCTTCTTATGTACCAGTATGTTGTTTGTATCATTGTTCCAATTAGTGTCAAATTAAAATTTCTTCGCTTAAAACCAGTTACTTATTTTTGTGTCAAATGAAAATAGAAACCTTAGCTTTTAATGAAAAATTCTTCCACATTTACTATATTGTTGTGGCTTTGAGAGCCCATTTTTAACTTTAAACATGCAATCATACCTCACGGCTATAAAAACGTATCCAAGTTTTAACTTCTGCATGTTTGCCAGAACCAACAATGGTGAATTTTCATTTTCATTTACTTAGGGTTGAAGGGTCAACAATTATTTATTTATTTAATTGATTGTTGTTTGCTAAAACATCCAGTGGCATATATTTCATGCATATTCAGGACGAGAAAAAATTAACAATTAATGCAAATAGTGAGTCGTCCGGGATGAAGTTCGGAAAATGTCGAAAAAAATAGGGTTTATATGATATGACTAGAAAGTTAGCCTTACAGCATAAGTCCAACCCCTCAAAGAGTTGTTGCAAGGATTCTTAAAGTGCAGACAATTTAGTAATCTCTCTTTTTTTCTGTCGAAATTTTCAACTTTATAATAATAATACGAAAACATTTAGATCATAGCACACTTAAAAAAAATATACAATAATTTAAAACTGCACAGGAAAATTAAGATCGAGCAACGCGAACCCAACTAAAAATATGTTGCCGAATTCAGAACCACTGTATATTGTTATAAATTCAAAGCATATCACGATGGTAGGTATAGTGTCCGGCTGAGATCGTTTTTTCGAGGGAATCGGTCCACTTTTTTTAGTGTAGATCCGATTTTTCGAGTGATATTACATGCGATCAGATCGATTTACTACTATTTCGCGTATAGTAGTTGTATTCGTGACAGTTTATCTTATTCTGAATGCTATAAATGTTTTGAGCACAAGCGACACACAATTTCCGTGTAGTTCACTCAGAATTCAGTGTTTTATATTGTCCGTGTTTTTACGAGAGCAACATCTAAAACGTCCGGTTTTTTTTTTAAGAAAATGTGAATATGAAAAGACAATTATGGGCTTAAAAATTTACCTTTCTAGTTTGTTACTGTGATTTTGAGAAGGACAATATCATTTATTCTTACTAAGTCACAAAAAGATATTACTATGTCGATAAAATTTAACCCTTTTCAAGATAATTATAACTTTCTGTTTTAAAAACATATTACCATAGCCTTGCAGTTTTATGATATATTAGAAATTGGTCCTTTTTAAAATGGTCTTTAGAACTGAGAACAGGGACTCATAATATTTTCAATTTCATTCCATGCTACCCTTGTCTTAACCATCAATTTTATTTTATGATTGATGTATAAATATGTATATATTACAGTGATGAAAAAACATAGAAGAAAGAAAACTAAGGAAAAGCAGTAAAGAATAAAAAAAAATCGTATTAAAATGAAAACAACACTTTAAAAGTTTCATGCGCCGAAGCACTTTTATGGATTTACTTTCATCCAGAACACTCAAACTCGAATATTTGACATTTGTTTAAGAATCGAAGCATTTGTAGAGTTTTTATGAACAAAAGGACATAAAAATAGCCAAAGCAATCCAAGGTCCACTTTTCCTGACAGAGTTCTTTATGTTTTAAATTTATAAATGAACAATTGAAAATGTGCAAATGAATGATTGTTGGTCTTAACGTCCAGTGGCAAATATTCCACTTATGTTCAAGACTAGAGCAAAGAAACAATAAATCTAATATATAGGTCCTGTAACAGAAGACATTCGGTATGAAGGTCGGGAAATTTAGGTTGCCACTGAAATTTAGGGTATATTGATATGGACAAATATTTTGGCTTGCAACAAGCAATCTACGGAATTGTCAAAGAGCTGTTGTAATGGTTCTTAATGTGTACTGAGCGTGGCACTGTCTACTCACCCCATCCTGACCAGACGTGGATGCGTATTTAAACATCCGACACAGCCAAATGGACACCCCAATTTGACAAGGGTTTTACTGCCGGTCGGAAGTAGACCCAAGTAGAAATAAGAAGATGTGGTATAAGTCCCAAATGAGACAACTCTACACCCAAGTCATAATGTGTTCAAAGTAAACAATTATACATATTACTTGCATCATCAAGACAAACAGTAAATGAAACATTTGGGATGTATTTTTGTGGTAATGAGAAAATACACATTTACCCGGGTTATAATCTATATGTGTAAGGACGTCTGAATACAACATGTCTGAGATGCACATGCAGATTGTTTACATCACGAAATATTAAGCGTATGAATATGTAGGAAGATATTGTATGAGTGCCAATTAGTCAACTCTCCATCCAAATAACAATTTATAAAAATAAACAATTATAGATCAAGGAAATCCATATCGGTACACTTATATGAAAGTATCTGAATACAAATGTCAGAACGATGCCTTTTTAAGATAAAAACATTATGCATGTATATGCATATAACCAGTTTGATAGCAACGGTCTATTAGTATAGATACGGCACATTTAGTTTGATATTTAAAGCGGCATGAGCTTCTAAATTCATGCACACCAAATTGACTCACAAATCCTTAAAAATGACAATTAACAAGTATATCAGAGTTACAAAAGTTCCATGGAAAACATACACAATGCATGTATTCGTTTTAAAGTATAAACCATTCGTCCGTGTTTTGGGACCAGATGCTATCTATATACCATCAATATCTGAACCTCCGAATATTGCTGTTAGGTATGTCACACCGGAATAGATAGAAATAAACAGGCATTAATTGGGAAGAAAGCATGTGCAATAGTACATTATGACGATTTTCTAGTTCCTTTTTTTATTTGATATCATAGGCTGAAAAAAACATGTTAATCACCATGATGGGTTTTTATGCGGACCGAGTCAGTCAACGAAATCGGTCGTTCTAATGGCTACCCTAGTTTTCACTTTACAGCTGCCAGTCTTTTTAATAATCGTGTAATTGATCACTAAATGAGGGCGTATATGGTGTCGCATGCATACGAATCCAGTGTAGACAATACAAATGTATCGAAGAACTAGCTAATGTTGACGAACTTGAACCAAACCGATTTCTTAAAGCGAGTGTTTACCAATAGCCTGTTCAAACAAAAAAACAACAACATACAATTACTACTTTACTTTTTCGACTAAGCCACTTAAACTGTCAAAATCGTGGCTATGTCCGATTAAGTTTTAGCATTTAGAAAATTTGAAGTTATTTTTTTATCTGAATTTATACTGTGATTGTAACTTTCTCAATTAATTCAGTTTAGGCACTGGTAATTTATCTTTTGCGGGGATGGGGATGCTATACTTCTCGTAACAACATTTTGTTTCTCGACTTTATCCAAAAACGCACTTTTTTATTCAGTAACATAACGGAGAACTCAATCAATGTCGTATTTATCTTTCCCATAATTTTTCAATGGAAAGAGCTGTTTCTTTGCAGTATATTTTTAATAGCTCAATATGTTTACATTTTGATTTGCTTTTAGATTTACTCGTCTAGCCTATAATGAATACCCGACCAGTGGTGTTGTTAATATACATGATGCTGGTTCGTTCAAGTATATGTTATTGTGGAGGTAAGTATTCCTTTACAAATAATAGAACATCCCTCAAACTAGTGTGTAAGTGTAAATTAAGATGTGGGGTATTTGTCATTGAGACAATATACCTATAAAAACCAATAGAGAAATTTATTGGTAAAAAATGTTATTTCAAAAATGGTTTTATATACTAGTCAACAAAAGGAACGATTGTTATGCTTTTCCGGAAAATTTATTTGATCCCTGTGTTCATTAACACGGTATTTTCTTACTTTCCAATTGGGTCAGATTCTTTTAATCATTTGCACTTCCTTTGCAAATAACGTTTTTCAAAGGATAAATTCAACAGTTTTATTTTTTTTTATAAATTACTTAAAAAGTTCCAATGTTTTCTACTACTTGATTCTCATCTTCGAAATGAAGTGCCGACTTAAATAAAATTGTTATGCTTTTCCGGAAAATTTATTTGATCCCTGTGTTCATTAACACGGTATTTTCTTACTTTCCAATTGGGTCAGATTATTTTAATCATTTGCATTTCCTTTGCAAATAACATTTTTCAAAGGATAAATGATGATGATGATGATGATGATGATGATGATGATGATGATGATGATGATGATGATGATGATGATGATGATGATGATGATGATGATGATGATGATGATGATGATGATGATGATGATGATGATGATGATGATGATGATGATGATGATGATGATGATGATGATGATGATGATGATGATGATGAATGATGATGATGATGATGATGATGATGATGATGATGATGATGATGATGATGATGATGATGATGATGATGATGATGATGATGATGATGATGATGATGATGATGATGATGATGATGATGATGATGATGATGATGATGATGATGATGATGATGATGATGATGATGATGATGGATGAGGTTTAAGCGTTGCTCGTGACAACATTTATAGATAGATGAGTCGATGATAAGAGTACACGTATAAAGGAAGAGTTGTAATAAAAGAGATATTATTTTTAAGGTAGTGCTTGGGTTACTTCAAGAAAGACTTGTGGAGACGGAAGCTATATCCAGACCAAACTTTGTCTCTTTTATTGTGAAGTTAAACTTATAGATCAAATAAGTAGTCCAGCTGGTAAGAAATCATATGTTTAAGGGGTATTGGTGTTTCTATATTATTAAAAACAAAATCGATTTAAAAGTCGTGGTTAAATTACGCTCAATTGAAAATAAGCTTGTTTTTGAAATTGTTTCTTCTTTGAGAAATCTAAACCACTCAAAGCCCTGCATTAACAGTGGTGTAACATTGCAATATAAGAACAAAGTTTAACTACAAAACTCAGTTGAATAGTACTTGCCTCATATTATAAGATCCGTTCTAAGAACAAAACAACTAACGAAAAAGACACAAAGTAACGAATAAAGAAAATCGGCATTGACTGTTTATCTATTCCGTTCTACTTATAAATTCAGTTAATTTTCGAACTTACAAAATTATTTATGCTTGTTAATTCTATAATTTATATGTTCAGTATCAGCAAAATTTGAAGAAGAAAATGTGAGGATCTGATACATTCGAATTCGAAATTAGTTATGAAATTTGGAATCATGCCGAGTTACAAATGTTATTTGTGTTAATGGGCGTTCAACTTTTTGTTTAGTATAAAAATAGAAGATGTGGTATGATTGCCAATGAGCAACACTCCACAAGAGACCAAAATGACACAGCAATTAACAACTATAGGTCATCGTAGGTTTTGATATAATGATATCTATACAGCGGATATTTTTCTTTTTCTTTATATGCATTGTCATCTGAGCTATTCTAGTATTAATTTGGGATATATACAAATAAAAGTGATGTGAGGTTTGGATTAGTCAATAAGACAGCAACCCAACAAAACAAAAGATCCAAAGGCATTCAAAGGTTTTCAACATACATTGACTATTGTCTATACGAAATGTCCAGCTCTAGATCTTCCCGAGTCTTAATTAATTAAAACGATCCACCATCATCATCAAATTCTCAAAATAATAACTCAACATATTGACCTACACATGATTGTTTTGCTGGGTTGAACTAGTTGTTTTTTGTATGATAAGATCTCAATCTCGATCATACGACTAACAAAAAATACTTGCAAGAATATATAAAAAGTACCAGTCTACTCTTTCTTTATGATCTCATAATATGGTATACCCAGTGTTAAATGGTTGGGTTTTATTTTAGCTTTTTTTTTCTTTTTTCTTTACTTTCTTTAAAGCAACGTAAATTTCAAGTCTGTGTCATACCTATTTTTAACGAGAAAAAATTACAATTGACAAAAAGGGTACATTTTTTTTGGGCATTTTCCCTTGCTACATGTCATTTTAATGGACCTCTTAAGAGTTGTTAGAGGCTTCTAGTGTGCTGAGAGTTTGACAATAAACTTAACGACTAGATTCTTAACGAATACTCAAAGGACTCCTCAGGTCATGGGCGGGAAATATAAAGTTTGCCAATTTCAAAACTCTGTCAACCCTTTTGGTATTTTGTTAAGAAATGCGCGAATTTTGAAGACTTTCTGATAAACAGAACAACATCAATGCCAGTGCTAGTTTCTTTCAACGCCAATCATGATTTTACTGTATGTCTTTTGTTTCTCTTTAACTTTGAAACGGAATAACTGCCTAGGTGGTCTTCTGATAGCCTGCTCGCTAAATTTTTGTTACATTAACATCAAATAAATGTATCGAAATAATTAGAAATATTAAGAGAAAATTCAAACTTTTGTTGTTTTTACTGTATGCATTATATATATAATCAATCATGCAGGTGTGATCAGAGGAACATCGGAATTGTTCAAAATAGGGATACAAAATTCTGAAATATGTCTTGTTTTTCACTTCAGTTCAGAATGTTTAATTAAAAAAAAAAAGATGCCGTATCCGAATGCTCCATATGGTTGAGCTTTTTCCTAGTCGTGGCGACTGCATTGTATCTCATCCAAATTTTTTTATAAATAAATTCACTTAACTTTTGCCCTTGGAAAATAACCATATAGAAAATACATGTAAAGGATACTAATATATTTCGTTAATTAGGTCAATTAGGATCTGCTGTCTATGTTCAGATGTAATTACTTACCTATAAAAAGCAACAACATACTGAATTATCTGAAAGGTTTCTGATCAGAACTGATATGACTGCAAACAAAATGAATGGACAGTACTGAATTATTTAAAGAAATATCTAACAACAATGAATAAAAAACCCATACTGTTTAGCCAGGTATACAAAGTATGGTATTTACTTTCTTAGAATTATACACGTTTGTTTTGTTTTTATTTAAAGAACCTTGGAGTGAGTGGACTGCTTTAGGAGGGTGTTCCGTGACTTGTGGAGAAGGAAAACAGTATCAGAAGAAAACTCGTTTCTTACATAGTGCGCACATAAATGAAACAGTCATCGAAGGAACAGTCTGTAATCAAACCAAATGCGCAGGTATTTCAAAATTATTTAAGTATTGAGAAAACTTTTTCGTATAGAATAAAATTTGATGTTCACAACATATATGATACGCAACATATTCCGACCATGTTTATATATAAAAAATCTGACGTACCAGACTTATGATTTGATACGCCCGCTTTCCGTCTTTATATACTTTAAAAATTGAAATGTTTGGAAGGTTACAAAAGTGGTACAGAAGGAAAAACAAACTAACGGATGGACGGACGACTCTTATCACTATAATCATGCCTCAGGATTAATAAAACAGGGGTATAATGAATAATTTAGTTGTGAGCTGATAATTGACCAATGCATGAGTTCTTCATAAAATAATGTAAAGATAATATAATTAACAACTAATGAACTTTGAAAATTTTGAAAGAGTTTTGTGTGATCTTGGGAACTGAATTACACTGGTGATGAACGTCTTCTACAGTTGATGGTTTTTGATTGCACCTTGGTATCTGATCTCCTATCTAATAAGCTATCCAAACTATAGATAACGAGAACTGTTTATTGCAATGAAAGTGTATAGATCTCTAACAAGTGAAACATCTCGCTTATCAACGTAATTTTTGATTCCATGTTATGTTATGTTTCGAAATGAAATATTATAGAATTATTCGAAGTTTGATTGAAATTTCCTTTTTTGTGAAAAAAAACCCCTATAAATAGATACCAAAAGGATCAGGTTTGTAATTTAGTACGCCATACGCGCGTTTCGTCTACATAAGACTCATCAATGACGCTCATATCAAACTATTTATAAGCCAAACAAGTACAAAGTTGAAGAGCATTGAGGATCGAAAATTCCAAAAAGGTGTGCCAAAACCGGCTAAGGTAATCTATGCCTGGGATTAGAAAATCCTTAGTTTTTCGAAAATTTGAAAGTTTTGTAAACATGACATTTATAAAAATAAAGCATGAAATATGTATACGAAGATATGGAACATCATATTTGGTATAAGGAATATTACTGGCTTCAGTCTAAAAATTAAAATTCCTGCTTAAAGAAGCTCGCTCATAATATCAAACAAGAGACTTGCTGCATAAAGATGTAATATATGAATTTTATAAATGCGAAATTTTTTCAATAATTGAGATAAATACAAGTAGATGTGTAAAAAGGATAATTGAGTAATCAACTCGACAGCAGAAAATACGAAAGGTACATAGAGGGGGGTCAACATACAATCTTCACTAATTTTAAAATAAAGGACAAATATCATAAAATGTACAACAAAGAACATACTGTAAAATTGCTTAACTCTAAAATAACGCTATATCAGAAACAAAAGTAAATACAAAAAGTATACATTAATCCATTATAAACATTAAACTAAATCGAGTCTACTGAAAGCCAGCTTAAAGTTACTTATCTGATGATACGAAATCTTACTGTGTTACACTCTAATGTCGGTCGCTGTCCTTCACAAATCACCAACAAGAGTACACGAAGATCTTGTACACAAACTCAAAATTATGTTTCGAAAACATTTGATTAACATTTTTAACAGGTTGAATATCTTGACATATTTTTTTTAAGTCTGTATTAAAAATAGCATTCCTTAGAAAATTTGGAAATGAAAATTAATCTATATATTTTTATGAATATTTGCATCTATATTCTATACGGGGATTATGTAAACTGCTACTTTTTTGTAGAAGTTTCATTTTCATTTTATATGTATTTTGTAGAAAATTCCGGTGTACAGCTCTCCCTCGAACGGAAGAACGGTAAATATTTAGATTTTGTTTTTTTTTTAAGAAATGTCAGTCATGGTTTAAATCTTGTTCTGAAGCCATCTAAGAACGATATCAAATAAATAGGAAAGGTCCATGTTTTTTAATAATCATATAGTAAAGAACAAGTAAGACCCAAAGGTAATAGACAAACAATATTGAAATAACCAACAACAAAAAAATAAGACTGAGTAACACACCACTTTAAATAGATGTCGTATCCGAGTGTTCCATATGCTTGAGCAGTTTCTTTCCCAGTCGTGGCGACCGCGTTGTAACTCATCAAAATTTTATTAAATAAATTCACTCAACTTCTGCCCTTTGAAAATAAAGTAGAATATATAGAATACTAATATATTTCGTTAATAAATCAATTAGGATCTGCTGTCTACGTTCAACTGTTACTTACCTGTACAAAGCAACAAAATACTGAATTATCTGAAAAGTTTCTGATCAGAAATGGAATGACTGCAAACAAAATGTATGGACAGTACTGAATTCATTCAAAGAAAAAACTAACAACAATGAATAAAACCCATACTGTTTAGCCAGGTATACAAAGTATGGTATTTACTTTCTTAGAACTATACACGTTTGTTTTGTTTTGTTTTTATTTTAAAGAACCTTGGAGCGAGTGGTCTGCTTTAGGAGGGTGTTCAGTGACTTGTGGAGAAGGAAAGCAGTATCAGATGAAAACTCGTTTCTTACAAAGTGTGCACATAAATGAAACAGTTATCGAAGAACATGTCTGTAATCAAACCAAATATGCAGGTATTTCAAAATTATTTAAGTATTGAGAAAAACTCTTTCGTATAGAATAAAATTTGATGTTCACAACATATATGATACGCAACATATTTCGACCATGTTTATATATACAAGACTTATGATTTGGTACGCCGCGCTTTTCGTCTACATATACTTTTAAAGTTATCAGTGACACTTTAATCAAAATGTTTTGAAGGTTACAAAAGTGGTACAGAAGGAAAAACAAACTAACGGATAGACGGACGATTCTTATCACTATAATCAGGCCTCAGGAATCATAAAACGGGGGGTATAATTAATGATTTAGTTGTGAGCTGATAATTGACCAATGCATGAGTTCTTCATAAAATAATGTAAAGATAATATGATTAACAATTAATGAACTTTGAAAATTTTGAAAGAGTTTTGTGTGATCTTGGGAACTGAATTACAGTGGTGATGAACGTCTTCTTCAGTTGATGGTTTTTGATTGCACCTTGGTATCTTATCTCCTATCTAATAAGCAATAAAAACTGTGGATAACGGGAACTGTTTATTGCAATGAAAGTGTATAGATCTCTAACAAGTGAAACATCTCGCTTATCATCGTAATTTTAGATTCAATGTTATGTTTGGAAATGGAATATAATTATTCGAAGCTTGATTGATTAAACATTTCCTTTTTTGTGAAACAAAAACCCTATAAAGCATGCAATATGTATACGAAGATATGGAACATCATTTTTGGTATAACGAATATAACTGGCTTCTGTTTAAAAATTAAAATTCCTGCTTTAAGAAGCTCGCCAAAATTATCAAAGAAGAGACTTGCTTCATAAAGATGTAAAATATGATTTTTATAAATGAGAAAAACAGTTAATAAAGAACAAATATCATAAAGGTACAGCAAAAAAACATACTGTAAAATTTCTTAACTATAAAACAACGTTATATCAGAAATAAAAGCAAATACAACTAGATTTGCCATTGCAAGCAATAGCGGATGGCACCCTTCCCCTATTGATAGGCGAGCGGCAACAATCTAGACGATTCCAAAGTCAAAGAGTGCATATACACATTCAAATTATCTTTTTTGTAAAGTTTCATTAAGATGGGAGCATTTTGAAATTTTGGATATTTTTGCTATTTCCATGGTTACGGCAACCATTTTGAAAATTCAAACTTCAAAATTCAGATCTTCCAATGTTGCTCATTATTGCTGTGAAGTTTTATTAAGTTTGGAGCATTTTTATATTTTGGACGACTTTTCGGTTTCCATGGTAACGGCGGCCATTTTAAAAATTCCAACTTCAAAAGCGAAATCTGTTTATGCCAGTGACCATTTATGTCAAGTTTCATCCAGTTTGCAGCATTTTTATTTTTTTTTGAAATTTTTGACCTTTTCGCATTGTTTCCATGGTAACAATAGCTATTTTGGAACTCCAAAGGCCACATCTTCTAATGTTGCTCATCGTTTTTGTGAAGTTTCAGATAGTTTGGAGCATTTTGAGATTTTTGAAATTTTTGGTGTTGTATCCATGGCAACATAGTAGTTCAAATGAGTGCCAAAATCATCCAACACCTGTATATAGTGGGCACCTACATTGTATTAAAATATAATGATTCTGAATTAAACCATATCCAAACAGTTCACCAAAACCAAAAACTTGAATTTTTCACATTTGTTCTGTTTCCATGGAAACGGTGGCCATCTTGGACCATTCCATAGCAAGATGCACAACTTCATATGAGGGTCCTCATTATAGTAGAGTTCCATCAACATTGGCCCATTTGATTCCGAGAACTAGCGTGGACAAAATGTGTGAAAGAAGATTAATAAAAACTAGATTTGTAATTGCTAGCAATAAACTCCGTTGAGGGTGCCATAATAAGAAGGAGAAAAAAAAAGAAACGTAGAATAACAGTATGTCACCCCAACTCCGTTGAGGGTGCCATAAAAGCTATACATTAATCTATAATAAACATTATACTGTAGTCTATCAAATCAATCGAGTCTACTGAAAACCATCTTACCTGTTGATACGAAATCTTACTGTGTTACACTCTAATGTCGGTCGCTGTCCTTCACAAATCACCAACAAGAGTACACGAAGATCTTGTACACAAACTCAAAATTATGTTTCGAAAACATTTGATTAACATTTTTAACAGGTTGAATATCTTGACATATTTTTTTTAAGTCTGTATTAAAAATAGCATTCCATAGAAAATTTGGAAATGAAAATTAATCTATATATTTTTATGAATATTTGCATCTATATTCTATACGGGGATTATGTAAACTGCTACTTTTTTGTAGAAGTTTCATTTTCATTTTATATGTATTTTGTAGAAAATTCCGGTGTACAGCTCTCCCTCGAACGGAAGAACGGTAAATATTTAGATTTTGTTTTTTTTTTAAGAAATGTCAGTCATGGTTTAAATCTTGTTCTGAAGCCATCTAAGAACGATATCAAATAAATAGGAAAGGTCCATGTTTTTTAATAATCATATAGTAAAGAACAAGTAAGACCAAAAGGTAATAGACAAACAATATTGAAATAACCAACAACAAAAAAATAAGACTGAGTAACACACCACTTTAAATAGATGTCGTATCCGAGAACATTAGATTAACATAATTATCTTAACAGGTTGAATATCTTGACATATGTTTTGTTCTAGTCTAAATTAAATAAAAAATCAAAGGCACCAGGATTATAATTTAATACGCCAGATGCGCGTTTCGTCTACACAATACTCATCAAATACGCTAAGATCAAAATAGTTGTGAAGCCAAAACAAGTACAAAGTTGAAGAGCATTGAGGACCCAAAATTCGAAAAGGTTTTGCAAAATACGGCTAAGGTAATCTATTCCTGGGATAAGAAAATCCTTAAAAATAGCATTTCTAAGAAAATTGGTCAAGAAAATTATTCTATTTTTATGAATATTTGCAACTATATTCTATACGGTGATCATGCAAACTGCTGCTTTATTGTAGAAGTTTCATTTTCATTTTATATGTCTTTTCTAGAAAATTCCGTTGTACAGCTCTTCCCCGAACAGGAGAACGGTAAATATTTGAATTTTCTTTTTTTAAGAAAAATAAAAGAAATGTCATTGTTTAAATCTTGTTTCTGAAGCCATTTCCATGTAAGAACAATATCATATATACATGAAAGGTCCGTGTTTTGTAATAAACATCAGTTAAAGAACAGGTAACATCCAAAGATAATAGACAAACAATATTGAAATAAACATACAATTAAGATTGAGCAACACAATACTTAAAAAAGATGCCGTATCCGAATATTCCATATGGTTGAGCAGTTTCTTTGTCTATGTTATGCTGTTACTTACCTGTACAAAGCAACAACACACTGAATTATCTGAAAAGGTTCTGATCAGAACTGGAATGACTGCAAACAAAATGTATCGACAGTACTGAACTCATTCAAAGAAATATTAAACAACAACGAATAAAACCCATACTGTTAAGCCAGGTATAGAAAGTATGTTATTTACTTTCTTAGAACTATACAAGTTTGTTTAGTTTTGTTTTTATTTTAAAGAACCTTGGAGTGAGTGGACTGCTTTAGGAGGGTGTTCCGTGACTTGTGGAGAAGGAAAACAGTATCAGAAGAAAACTCGTTTCTTACATAGTGCGCACATAAATGAAACAGTCATCGAAGAAACAGTCTGTAATCAAACCAAATGTGCAGGTATTTCAAAATTATTTTAGCATTGAAAAAAATCTTTCGTATAGAATAACAATTGATGTTTACAACATATCATATGTGATGGGCAATTAATTTCGACCATGTTTATATATAAAAATCTAAGGTACCAAAATTATGATTTGGTATGCCGCGCTTTCCGTCTACATAATACTTTTATAATTATCAGTGACACTCTAACCAAAATGTTTGGAAGGTTAAATCAAATAGCAAATTGAAAAGCATCAAAAACCAAAAATTTCCACGCCAGGGGGAATAAAACATTTCGTGTAAGTTTCGTATTGTTCATCATTTAGCTTAATTATTTACAGAAAAGGATATCAATTATATTTCATGCCAGCAATAGTGCTGACTAAGATTTAATTGTTGATTTTATTTGAACTGAAAATCGTTGGCAGGTAAGGACACTGCAATATGGATGCTTCAAAGGGACACATCTACAGACAAATATTATTTGTTATTTGCTTTGGACTAGCTTCCAGCAACTGCGAGTAATTTCAGATCTGTACTTGGTATCTTTTTGTTGTGGGGATGTATAAGTACCATGCAACTTCCACTCTGTGTTTTTATTAAATGTATTTCTGCTTTGTATCGATCTGATGAGTCCATTTCATCTGATTTCTATAGTTTTATGGGAGGTTGAGCGCCTTCAAACTACTTTAACTCTGCCACATTCTGTATGTCCTGTCCCAAGTCTGGAGCCTGTAATTCAGTGGTTGTCGTTTGTTGATTTATATCATATTTGTTTTTTGCTAATTATTTTGTACGTAAATAAAATTAGTTTTCGTGTTTGAATTGTTTTACATTTGTCATGCCGGTGCCTTTTTAGGTTTTACCCATTGTTGATCATGAATGCTGTAGGTGACCTAAAGCTGTTAATTTCTGTGTCATTTGGTCTCTTGTGGAGAGTTGTGTCATTGGCAATCATACCACATTTTCTTATTTTTACACTTAGCATAAAAAAAAACTTGTACATGTTTTATCAATATTTAATGAATTCTTCTCTACATTTAAGTTTCCAAATGGGATCACTTAAGAAACCTCACATTTGAAGAAAAAAAAGAAATGATGAAAGAAGAACTGGTTGAACTCAAAGCTAACCTGACAATTGATAGAAAGAATACATCAGCTGCAATAAGGCGTAGAACATCGGCTCGTGATGACAGGACGTCTTCTTCTTCTTTGGGCTATTTTGCAATAACACTTCTAGTAATACCATTAGTTCTAATTGTTTGCATAGATTGTACCAGATGTTGTCAGTCAAACAAGAATTATAAGTAAAATGGAAACTGGTGTTGAACTAACAGAATTAATTTGATGAAGGTTGAGTAAACGAAAAGTTGACCGAACAAATAGTTGCAATTAATATGTGTGGAAGACTAAAGCAAACACATATAATTCAACGTTTTATTTCAATATTACTTCAAAAATCAAATACTTTTACTTTTCAATGTTTGTAAGGTTTTTTTAATTATTTTATTATTGTTATTGGATTCAACGAAATTTTCGATATCTGTAAAAAAAATTATAGCTTTTAAATTCCATTAACAGATAGTGTCGGATGTATTCCAACGATACTGTCGGTTTAAAACTAACAAATCATGTCAATCAGAAATAAATCTAGTGCACTATGGATTTCATTCAACTTATTCTATCGCTGTAGTGTTTTGCATATGTTATAACTCATTCCTATATTTTTTTTCTCTTGCTTGAAATAGATTTTCTTTTTTTTAATCGTACAATTGCCAAATACCCATTTTTCAATTTATCATTATTTTGCAAAGGGAAACAACAGCTTTATAGGTCTAACTAAAATTAACATTATTGGATGGTTTTAATCAATATAATATTACATGTAATATCAATCAATTTAAAATTATTGGAATACCTTACACATTACTCATTTAAAAAAGTCAGTTATTAGAAATTGAACTACTGGTGAAACTTTAGTTTTAAGTATGACAAATTTAATTGTACGCTATCTGTAAATATCCATTTGAATACCGTTTTCAGTGACAGGTGTACTATGTTAATATTTTGAAAATATAAGATGTCAATTGAGGTAATTACACTTCAATTGTCGCAGAAGAACAGATAAGATTATGGTCAAAAGAACATCAAATATCAATAAATTACACAGAAAACTAAATAGCGTGCAACAGAAACCCGCTAATTGTTCGGCATTTTTTTTTTATAGCTATTACCGTTTTTACAAAAGGTATATAAGATGAGTACATTGATTGATTGATTGCTCGTGATTCAAATACGAATGCGAATACAAATTATTGGCCAATAAAGATTTAATTGTTATGGTTATGAATATGTATAATATAAAATTGAGAAAAGAAATGGGGAATGTGTCAAAGCGACAACAACCCGACCATAGAGCAGACAACAGCCGGAGGCCACCAATGGGTCTTCAATGTAGCGAGTAACTCCCGCACCCGTAGGTGTCCTTCAGCTGGCCCCTTAAAAAATATGTATACTAGTACAGTGATAATGGACGTCATACTAAACTCCGAATTATATACAAGAAACTAAAATTAAAAATCATACAAGACTAACAAAGGCCAGATGCTCCTGACTTTGGACAGGCGCAAAATTGCGGCGGGGTTAAATATGTTTATGAGATATCAACCCTCCCCCTATACCTCTAGCCAATGTAGAAAATTAAACGCATAACAATGCGCACATTAAAATTCAGTTCAAGAGAGGTCCGAGTCCGATGTCAGAAGATGTAACAAAAGAAAATAAATAAAATGACAAAAATACATAAATAACAATAGTCTACTAGCAGTTAACTGACATGCCAGCTCCAGACCTCAAATAAACTGATTGAAAGATTATGTCTTCATCATATGAATGTCCGGTGCAATCCCTCCCGTTAGGGGTTTAGTATCATACTATCATAAAATATATGAGAAGAACATAACCCGTGTCATGCCAACAACTGTTTTTTTATATAAATGTGTTTAGTTCCGATGCAAAGACCCTATAAGTGAATCAATATTAAAGCCAAAATATGCAATCTTTAATGACCTGACAACAGTATCGTAACTATATCCCTTCTTAATAAGTCTGTTTAAAGGTTTTATACAAATATATTAAGAAAAAGTTATGATTGTAGTTTAATTGCTTTCGTAGTGATACCATGCTCAATTTAGGCATCACAGATACAAATACTTTTACAATGACTACTTTCTATTCAATAATAGCATATCATACATTACAACACTTCTTACATGATTTGCATATAAGGGAATTCGAACAAGTTTATATAACTGTCGAGAGGTCTCCGGGTTGTATATAGTTATCAAAGGTACCTGGCTTATAATTTGATACGTCAGGCGCACGTTTCGTCTACATACGACTCATCAGTGACGCTAAGATCAATATAATTATAAAGCCAAACATGTACAAAATGAAGAGCATTGTGACTCTTGAAGTTATTTATTTGATGGTGGCAATCTCATGTGCTCTGGAAGGGTAAGCTCGGTTTGTTATGGTGTCAAAATATGGCAGCTACTAGTAATTAATTGTCGTGTTTTGAAGCCGTAGTTTACCGAATGTCCCCTTAGTAAACAATCATAAAAGAAGCATGGATATTGAGCACGTGTAACACATTATGCTACAATATAATAGTCTATTTCAATGACAGATCCATATGTATTGCGATCACCGGATTTTTACTAGAAAGGTCACGCTGAGTTTACTGCATACGAAAAAATATCGGCGAATTGTTAACTGGAAGCAAACAATTAAAAAGATTAATTCTTCTAATTTTGAAAAAATATAGATTTTTCTTGAGAAAAAAAAATATGTATATAAGTTTTCTAATAAAACTAGCCATTTAGTTATAAAGAACATATGCATCATTTTTTTTAGTTTGAAGTTTCATATAATTTAAAGTGATAAACACATTCGTTTGAATGATAGTACGATATGTTTGTAGTTCTGTGGTTTATTTTTTATCAGATAGCAAATTTTATGCAGTACTTTTTTAAGCGGTCACCAAAAAGTATATTAATGTGCAAAGCCAAAACAATGTGTGTCACTTGTGGAGCAGAATTTGCTCACCCTTCTAGAGCACCTGAGATCACCCCGATTTTTGATGGAGTTGTGTTAATCAGTCTTAAGTTTTCTATTTTGTTGGTCGTGTACTGTTGGATGTTCACACTTTTTGCTGGTTTTTTTTTATTTCATTATAATTTCTACATACTAAAAAGAATCGGTTTGGAAATTAAAAAAAAAATCATCTTGCATTAACAGGAGAAACAGTTTAGGCAAAACACTATTTGAGCTTGGACAGTTTTTATTTTTATGTTTTTTTTTTATTATTTCATTCAATTTCTACCGAAGTTATAAAAAACGTTGAACATCTTGGACCAACTATTACCCTGCAAGGAATATTCTCAAATTGGTGATAGGTAGACACATATTTTGAAAGATATTCTTATGCTCTAATAAAAGTTCATATTTGAAATCTTTTTTATTTAAAGGAATATAGATTATAGATAATTTTTTATATAAATAAGGCCGTTAGTTTTCTCGTTTGAATTGTTTTATATTGTCATATTTGGGCCTTTTATAGCTGACTATGCGGTATAGGCTTTGCTCATTGTTGAAGGCCGTACGGTGACCTATAGCTGTTAATGTCTGTGTCATTTTGGTCTCTTGTGGACATTTGTCTCATTGGCAATCATACCACATCTTCTTTTATATATATAAAGAACAATAAAATTAATTTAATTGTAAAAGAGGGACGAAAGATACCAGAGGGACAGTCAATCTCACATACCGAAAATAAACTGACAGCGCCATGGCTTAAAATTAAAGGACAAACAGACAAACAAGAGCACAGAAGACACAACATAGAAAACCAAAGACTAAAAGCCATGAAACGATTTGTTCACCCAGATTCTTTACTATTTCCATGATCCAGGAATTCTTATTTAATATAACACTTGCTGTATGATGCTTATTAATTGCCAGTCTTTGTAAGAATCAGACAATTTAGGTAAAAATTAAAACATGATTAGAAAAAACCCACCGAGCTAATCATGCTATTTAATACTAACCATCATCCTGAGTTAAAAAGTATTAGTCTTTCGTTTGTGTGTGTCTGGTAATATCAAATAACTTGGTTAGAAAATTGGTTAGCATGATAGCAAATTACCGAGTTATCTCCCCTTATTCGTTAATTTCTAGTGCATTTCAACCAAATTGTATCTTCTATTACCAGAACAGAAAATGGAATTGAATGTTATTTTTGTGCATACATTTGTAACTGCATATTATGAACTGAAATCAATGTCAAATAGGGTGGGGTTTTTTGGTCATGTTTTCACCCCTGCCTGATTCTTAGGCAGACTGGCACTTAACACTGTCTTATATACACATTGTCGAGCAAATATACAAGGAAATAAAGTTTTATAAAAACAATGCGGAGATAAAAAGAAAAAAAACATGCTATTAAAGATGATTTTTCAATTTAGATAATATGAGGCAGGCATTACCTGTGAATGGGGACGAAGTTTGTTTAAATTATTTTTTTTGTAACTTAAATATTTGTTAAAAAAAAGAAACGGAAATACCGTAACGTTTCCGATTTTGGTACTGTTGTTAGGGATTTTACTTGTGACTTATTTAAATTATGACGTCATGTTCAATGTAAACAAAGAAACGCAATACATCAGGTAACGTATATTCATACCAAAGACAAAGAATGATTAAAAATGAAATATTGGTATTGTGTTCCTTGAGTTCCCATATTTTACTAGACTAATCAAAGTCTCACGACACCAAGACCGGAAGAAGGAAGTAGATTTATGTGTTCTGCGCAGATCCGGAAATTAAAAAACGCGACAAAATAAAAATTGAACGATTTTGAGTTCGTTAGTACAATGAAAAATTCGGGAAATTTTCCCGATTTTTTTTTTTTTTTTATTATTGAATTTTCTACTGTAATAGGGGACTTCGTCCCCATATAATACACAGAATTCATTTTAGATGATTAGAAATGTCAGTGTCATTTTTCATCATTTAATTTGAAAATTAAAATAACTTCCTTTAAAAACTGATTGGCAATAAAAACCAAATCCAGCAATTTTTTAAACTGTTATTACATTGACATTTTTTATATCTAAAATTGAAAAAAAACATAGAATAATGACATCGTTTGTTTATTTGTAGTATTTTGGTTGGTGTTCCTATGAAAATATCAATACATTTTAAGATTGCTAAATGTTTAAATTAAGAAAGTTGTATTCAACTAACCACTGCCATGATTACTATTTCCCAGAGAATCATAAGGACAGTTGCATTTTTCATGTTAAAGTCTTGAAACGGTAATATTTCACAGCCTTTTCGAGTATGACTTTCGATTATTGACACTGGTTCACTTCCTTCGATCATCATCAGAACGCAGACGACCCAAGAGTAAGAATAGTAAAACTGTCTGATTTTTCATGCTAGCTACTTTATATTAGCTAGATAAAATGAATTGTAATAAGCTAACATTAATTACTTTGACGAGAAATCAAAAATTACATCTGACAATGTTGACAAAAAAACAAGTTCAGATATGAAATTCTGTATCTTCTTCATGGTACGTTTCTTAGTTTATGTGTATTTTTATTTCTATTTAAAAGAATTAAAATCATTTAAAGAAAATATAAGTGTTATGAACTGGTTTGTTTCTATATTGGCTCTCTTATAGATTCTCAATCAGCTGTATTGGCCTTCAACTCTTCAAGTCTCGGGTCTAATAAAGCTATCCTCGAATCTATAACAGAACTAATACAGAAACAGGCAGTTAACAACACTATAATATATAGATCGGCTAATATGTTCAATATGAGGCTACAGCACTTCATTTCAGGTAGGCGGTATTTTTTAAATTCATCTGTCAATATCATATACTGATATGTATGATAGTTCGTCTTGAAACTGAGACATAACTCTATAAATTCCGTAGAAACTAAATATGTGTCACTTTTTGTTTTTTATTCGATCAAATGGTGTTTGTAAGATGTATTGACGAGTGCGGATACAGACTATAAGGTATACTGAAAATCAAGTAAAATGTTCTTCATTTTTTACGCCAAAACAGAAGTGGGTATTTTGTGCATACTTTTATTGAAAATGTAAATTTTTAAACTATTAAACAAGATTTTTTTCTTTCTTTTTCATTGTAACCAAATTTTCTTTTTATACATATTTTCATTTCTTTTTTAAGAAAAGTAATTAAAAAGTAATATTGATTAACAAAGCAACAGCGGTGTTGATAAATGTGTAGTGCAATTTCTATTATGCCCGAGTCACACTGTCCCGATTTTAATATACGATGGACACCCGAATGCTAAAATTGTAAGTTCGTACGAAGTTGGTCCCGATCTCGTTAAAATACCAAAAAGTGACCATAGCAAGTACGATGAATAACGAAGTCTATACGATGGTGCCGAAATTGTATACGATAGCAAAAGATGGACATACGAAGGTTAACTGAAGACGGGTATTTTAGCTTCATTTCTCAGCCGTAGCCTACACGAGGGATCACGAAGGCTACACGATGAATCGAAGGCTACACGATGGATTACGATGATGGCGCGATGGCCATACGATGGCCATACGATGTCTTAAAAATACGAGCAGAATTTCGACAACATATCGTTTCTGTACAAGTCTACCATGCATGGCGGGTAATCTATCTTTTTGTCTAATTCTTATAAAACTTAGTTTATTATCCCCTCGCCTACTACATGTACGTTGCGTGTAGATAAAATTGTTATGGACACTCTAGAACCAAAATGCTCAAAACTTGGTATGGTGTTAATCGTTAAGAATATCTTAAGCGCTATTGACTTTAAGGTTCAAAGGTCAAGGTCACAGTGGCAGTTGTAATACAAGGCAATATCACCCTTGTGGACACTCTAAAACCAATATGCTTCAAAAGATTTTAACCACATTTGGTATATTGTTCCTCCTTGTAATGATCTGACATTTTTTACGTTCAAGGCCAAAGGTCAAGGTCATGCAGATGGACTTGTTTTTTCTCCTTGAAATAGCATAATACACAGGAAATTGGTTGCTCATTTTTTTACCTGCTGGTTCTAAAGACAATATTAAAGGTATTTCCAGTTACTAAATGTTTTGGTTGATTTCTAAAAAAATAGTTTATGTATCAAATATGCATATTCAATTTACCATTTTTTGCATGTGTCCTATACAAATATAGTGTCCATATTTGTCCCCAATATGTTACATACGAGGGGATGCCACGCTCGTCATTGCCTTGTTTGAACTGTAAAATGTGTGCACTAGTCTGAACAATCACCCATAATTATGCCCATGTTTACTGATCTATCTTAAAGGTAAGGTAATGGGTTCGTTGATCCCTTTTATTCAAAAAGAGCTCTTTCCAGGAGAATATCACAATAATATAGACAAAAGGAAGGATGTGGGGAAAGCAACAAAGGCGGCAAAATATGACATATAGAAAACAAAATGGTTATGGAGTAAACATTCGTGTGACAACAACTCAGACGATACATAAAAAATCAGAATAATGAATAAAAAGTTGGTTTCCCTATATACGTGTACCTGCAGTGTTCGTGTATGAGTCGCGTTTATTTAAAGGAACCCCATCATGTAATGATATGAAACAATCCAGATGGAAAAGGCCTGAACATATCGCTCTTATCATAACTAACGTTTTTGTCTTTTCGTGTTGTTGTTGTGAATAGAAGAAATTGAATATGTTCCGACATTGTCCAATATAAATTAAAAACTCTAAATTCTTTGTCACCTTTAATTATGTTACTTGATATAAAAAAATGACAAAAAATAATATTCTACTTGTTAAAGTAAATCCTGAGCCTGTAATAGCTGCTCTTCTTGTTCCATTTGAATTAATAGAAACAACGCTGTCGCCTTTCTTGTTCTCATAGAATCATATGATATGAGCTCCATGTTTTGTGAACGTCTTTCTTAACTGTCGTATTGGACTGACTAGTGCATATCGCGCATGGCACTTTAAATGTATTTTAGCGCGAAAATTAACTTACATTTAGTTGGATTTATTGCCGTCGTAGTTCCATCTTGTCGCCTTCGTACTTTTATTCGATGGCAATACGACAGGATTACGAGGTCTTCACGAAGTCGTGTTGCCATCGTAAGACCTTCGGGTACCTTCGTGATTCATTCTTGTAGACATCGTAATGTCAAAACTGCCCGATGGAAACGATTGAAACACGAATGCAATACGATGTGCAAAGATGCATTCCCGGTGACATTACGATATTGAGGATGGTGAAACGAACTCAATACGAACCCTCAACATCGGGCGCACCTTCGGGGATTTTTTAACATGTTAAAAAATTTAGAACACTTCCCGAAGTTGTCCCCGAAGGCTAGATAAAGTGGCCGATGGTTAAAGATGGTTAAAGATGGCACTACGAATAGCCCGATCTGGATGCGATCAGCCCCGATTTTGAAAATTTCCATTATCGTGTTGCCATCGGCGTAAAAATCGGGACAGTGTGACGCGGGCATTAACATATGTTATATGGTTTCTTCAAACGAGCGTATGACATTTTCGCCGATTTTTAAAATTTTCTTTCTTTTATTTGGGCCGATTTCATTTTTATCTCACCTGGCCCGAAGGGCCAAGTGAGCTTTTCCCATCACTTTGCGTCCGGCGTCCGTCGTCGTCGTCCGTCGTCGTCCGTCGTCGTCCGTCGTCGTCCGTCGTCGTTAACTTTTACAAAAATCTTCCCCTCTGAAACTACTGGGCCAAATTAAACCAAACTTGGCCACAATCATCATTGGGGTATCTAGTTTAAAAAATGTGTGGCGTGACCCCGCCAACCAACCAAGATGGCCGCCATGGCTAAAAATAGAACATAGGGGTAAAATGCAGTTTTTGGCTTATAACCAAAGCATTTAGAGCAAATCTGACAGGGTAAAATTGTTTATCAGGTCAAGATCTATCTGCCCTGAAATTTTCATATGAATCAGACAACCCGTTGTTGGGTTGCTGTCCCTGAATATGTAATTTTTAGGAAATTTTGCTGTTTTTGGTTATTATCTTGAATATTATTATAGATAAAGATAAACTGTAAACAGCAATAATGTTCAGCAAAGTAAGAATTACAAACAAGTCAACATGACCGAAATGGTCAGTTGACCCCTTTAGGAGTTATTGCCCTTTATAGTCAATTTTTAACCATTTTTCGTAAATCTTAGTAATCGATTACAAAAATCTTCTCCTCTGAAACTACATGGCCAAATTAATCCAAACTTGGCCACAATCATCTTTGGGGTATCTAGTTTAAAAAATGTGTGGCGTGACCCTGCCAACCAACCAAGATGGCCGCCATGGCTAAAAATAGAACATAGGGGTGAAATGTTTATTTTGGCTTATAACTCTGAAACCAAAGCATTTAGAGCAAATCTGTCATCGGGTAAAATTGTTTATCAGGTCAAGATCTATCTGCTCTGAAATTTTTAGATGAATCGGACAACCCGTTGTTGGGTTGCTGACCCTGAATTGTTAGTTTTAATGAAATTTTGATGTTTTTGGTCATTATCTTGAATATTATTATTGATAGAGATAAACTGTAAACAACAATAATGTTCAGCAAAGTAAGATTTACAAATAAGTCAACATGACCGACCCCCTTAGGAGTTATTGTTCTTTATAGTCAATTTTTAACAATTTTTATAAATTTTGTAAATTTTTACTAACATTTTCCACTGAAACTAATGGGCCAAGTTCATTATAGATAGAGATAATTTTAAGCAGCAAGAATGTTCAGTAAAGTAAGATGTACAAACACATCACCATCACCAAAACACAATTTTGTCATGAATCCATCTGCTTCTTTAATATTCACATAGACCAAGGTGAGCGACACAGGCTCTTTAGAGCCTCTAGTTTTATATGCGGCGATTTTATATTCTCCTAATAGACCACTTTCGAGTTCATCCGTCACCGGAAAAAAAACTCGTCAATTATGCGCGCCTTTATGACGTCATTTACCAGATAGAGGGGATCGTCTGTATACCTGCACTATTAACGTTCATCAAGCGCCTCAGTGATCGTCATTGTGCAGGATAAACTAGAAATAATATTTGTCTTGTAAGTACTTAATTGCAATTTCCTAATGACAGCAGTGCTGATTGTCAATTATGAAAATCTAGTTTGCCGAATAATTCGTGCAATATAGCATTATAGTTTTCCAACCACTCGCTCAACATTGGAATGGAAGTGACGATGCCCCTGTTTGTAATGTCTGCAATACTTATAGATGCCGTCCGAAATACTTATATCAGTTATATACTTCACACGGATGTTAAAATGGAAACTACGTACCAGTGAAAGTGAATTGGAACATAACTTGCGATCTCTGCCGTCAAAAACAACTTTCCTTTGAGGCCGAGGAAATGCATATTGACTTTGAACAAGCAATGAGTAACGCAATTATGGATGCTTTTCCACAATGTAGAATAAATTGTAGTTGTTTTCATCAGGTTCACAACAGTTGGGCTCAGTAAATACAGAGTATAAAGACAAATTAAGTGACATTGTTATAAATGGCTATCACAATTGGTTGACAATTCGATATGGTCATATTTATAAATTAACTGTTTACAAAACTTTTGAATTTTTGAATACTAAGGTTTTTCTACCGCAGGAATAGACTACCTAAGCTGTATTTGGCAAAAAATTTAAGAATGTTGGTCCTCAATGCTCTTCAACTTCGTACTTAATTTGGACATTTTAACTTTTTTGGATTCGAGCGTCACTGATGAGTCTTTTGTAGACGAACCGCGCGTCTGGCGTAAATACAAAATTTAATCCTGGTATCTATGATGAGTTTATTCATAACATTTATACAACTGGCTAACGGAAGATGTTTATGATTATAAATGAAAAATAACATTCACCTGTAATTTACCTGTAATTTACCTACAAAAAAATCTGCGCAAATGAAAGAAAAAAATCGGCGCAAATGAAATGCATATCGGCGTAAATGCAAAACGCCGCGTCAAACGAAATTTAAACTGGTGACTTATTCAAATTTTCATATTTATACTTATAAAGTTGAAATCAATTGCACTTATGCTATTATTGATTCTAATTTGATAT
>CM034353.1:76202599-76269695 GCA_019925275.1 Mytilus edulis
ATTTGCTATTTTATAGGGAGCTACCATTTGATTTTTAGGGGGGGGGGGGGGGGGGCTAGGATGAAAAATGTTGTCCTGCATTTTTTTTTAGTTGTAATCTCTGTCCTGCATTTTTATTTTTCACTCTATTCGGTCCTGCCTTTTTTTTTTTATTAGTTTATCCATACTTTTTTTACCTAAATTGTCATCCTGCCTTTTTTTTTTTGCAAAGTGTCTCATCCTGCCTTTTTTTTTACTCAAAACTCCTGTCCTGCCTATTTATTTTCAAATTTCATCCTAGCCCCCCCCCCCCCCCCCCCCATAAAAATCAATTAGTTTACAGTGGCGGATCCAGAACTTTTCATAAGGGAGGGGGGCACTGACTGACCTAAAAGGGAGGGGTGTTCCTCTCATGCGTCAGTGATTCCCCATATAATCAACAATTTTTTTCAACGAAAACGGGGACAGGGCCTCCAGGCCCCCCATGGGATCCGCCTATGGTTTATAATCAACGGCGGTCACTGCGGATATATTTCTGTACATACTTACATACATTTACTATGAATATAGTATATAAATTTGCTTTCTGCTATCATTTTGAGTTCTAGCCTGTATGATACTTGCTTAACGTGTTTCAGTTTGGGTTATTTTGGGTGGAAAACGAAAATGAATAACATTTGCTATTTACTATCAATTAGTTTACAGTGGCGGATCCAGAACTTTTCATAAGGGACGGGGGGGCACTGACTGACCTAAAAAGGGGGGGGGGCGTTCCTCTCATGCGTCAGTGATTCCCCATATAATCAACAAATTTTTTAACGAAAACGGGGGGCGGGGCCCCCCATGGGATCCGCCTATGGTTTATAATCAACGGCGGTCACTGCGGATATATTTCTGTACATACTTACATACATTTACTATGAATAACTGTATTTGTTATAATTTTCTATAAATTGTTTTTCTGTACTTTGAACATACAAAGACTATGAATAAAGTATATACATTTGCTTTCTGCTGTCCTTTTGAGTTCTAGCATGTATCATCCTTGCTTAACGTGTTTCAGTTTGGGTTATTTTGGATGGAAAACGAAAATGAATAACATTTGCTATTTACTATCAATTAGTTTACAGTGGCGGATCCAGAACTTTTCATAAGGGAGGGGGGCACTGACTGACCTAAAAGGGGGGCGGGCGTTCCTCTCATGCTTCAGTGATTCCCCATATAATCAACAAATTTTTTCAACGAAAACGGGGACAGGGCCTCCAGGCCCCCCATGGGATCCGCCTATGGTTTATAATCAACGAAGGTCACTGCGGATATATTTCTGTACATACTTACATTCATTTACTATGAATAACTGTATTTGTTATAATTTACTATAAATTTCTTTTCTGTACCTTGAACATACAAAGACTATGAATAAAGTATATAAATTTGCTTTCTGCTATCATTTTGAGTTCTAGCCTGTATGATACTTGCTTAACGTGTTTCAGTTTGGGTTATTTTGGGTGGAAAACGAAAATGAATAACATTTGCTATTTACTATCAATTAGTTTACAGTGGCGGATCCAGAACTTTTCATAAGGGAGGGGGCACTGACTGACCTAAAAAGGGGGGGCGTTCCTCTCATGCGTCAGTGATTCCCCATATAATCAACAATTTTTTTCAACGAAACAGGGTGCGGGGCCCCCATGGGATCCGCCTATGGTTTATAATCAACGGCGGTCACTGCGGATATATTTCTGTACATACTTACATACATTTACTATGAATAACTGTATTTGTTATAATTTTCTATAAATTGTTTTTCTGTACTTTGAACATACAAAGACTATGAATAAAGTATATAAATTTGCTTTCTGCTGTCCTTTTGAGTTCTAGCATGTATCATCCTTGCTTAACGTGTTTCAGTTTGGGTTATTTTGGATGGAAAACGAAAATGAATAACATTTGCTATTTACTATCAATTAGTTTACAGTGGCGGATCCAGAACTTTTCATAAGGGAGGGGGGCACTGACTGACCTAAAAGGGGGGGGGGGGCGTTCCTCTCATGCTTCAGTGATTCCCCATATAATCAACAAATTTTTTCAACGAAAACGGGGACAAGGCCTCCAGGCCCCCCATGGGATCCGCCTATGGTTTATAATCAACGAAGGTCACTGCGGATATATTTCTGTACATACTTACATACATTTACTATGAATAACTGTATTTGTTATAATTTACTATAAATTCCTTTTCTGTACCTTGAACATACAAAGACTATGAATAAAGTATATAAATTTGCTTTCTGCTATCATTTTGAGTTCTAGCCTGTATGATACTTGCTTAACGTGTTTCAGTTTGGGTTATTTTGGGTGGAAAACGAAAATGAATAACATTTGCTATTTACTATCAATTAGTTTACAGTGGCGGATCCAGAACTTTTCATAAGGGAGGGGGGCACTGACTGACCTAAAAGGAGGGGGGCGTTCCTCTCATGCTTCAGTGATTCCCCATATAATCAACAACATTTTTTCAACGCCCCCCCTGGGATCCGCCTATGGTTTACTATCAACGGCGGTCACTGCGGATATATTTCTGTATACATACATTTACTATGAATAACTGTATTTGTTATAATTTACTATAAATTCCAATGGTTATCTTGTGGGGAGGGCTCTTTACTATTCATGGCGTTCACTGATGTATATATATATATATATATATATATATGTAAGTACCTTTGAATTTTGATACCTCTCCTGATATTCTCTGTATAGTAATTAAAGTATATATGCATTTTCATAGAGTACAGATAAACAGAAGGTATACAAATCGGTATTTGGAAAATAGGGGGAGGGCAAAAAAATGTGCCCTGTCCCTAAGTACCTTTGACTTTTGATACCTCTCCTGAAATTCTCTGTATAGTAATTAAAGTATATATGCATGTTCATAGATTACAGAAAAACAGAAGGTATAAAAATCGGTATTTGGAAAATAGGGGGAGGGCAAAAAATGTGCCCAGTCCCTAAGTACCTTTGACTTTTGATATCTCTCCTGAAATTCTCCAGTCAGTATATTTTTATTACAGTTTACATACGCTCTATTTCCCCGCGATTTCGCGGGTGTGTTCTAGTAATATATAAATAAGTACGGGAAACATGATTTATATTTAGTACTCGTAATTGGCTGTGAAATGGCTGTTAGATTGGTACTTTGTTCGTGTCTTTTTTGTCATTTTTATTGCTTTGTGTCAATCTGATGAGTCAATCATGTTTCAACTGATTTTTACAGTGTGTTAGTATGTTGTGCTGTTACACTACTGTCGTCGGTTAGGGAAGGATTGGGCGCTCAAAAACATGTTTGAAACCGACACGTTCTATTTGTTCCTGAGCCAAGTAGTTGTGGTTGTTTTTGTCTATAGTATTTTTTGTTGTTGCTTATATCTCAATGAAATGAGGTAGTCGGTTTTTTCTTTGGAATTGTTTTACATTTTATCTTGTCAGGTCCCTTACATTTGACATATAGCTCATAAGAAGGCCGTATGTTGACCTATATATGTTAACATTATCATCTAGGTTATTTTGTCGCTGGTGGATCTTTATCCCCTTGGAAATCAAACCACATACAAAATAATATTAGGTAGAGAAAGGAAATTGCATTAATGTATGTACGAGACAAAACATTCATGAAGTAACCATTTTCATTTTTCATTTTGTTGTTGTTGTTAACAGCCTATGGACGTCTTGTGTCCGTGCGTCCTTTTAGGTTTTAAAGCAGAGCCTACTTATTAGATGAGGTTTTAGTATATTTTCTAGTCTTAAATATGTATGAAATATTTTCTGCTGGACACTAGGCAAATAATGAAAATGTAAAAAGTGTGAACAAATTTTGAATACTATAAGTATTTATGAATTTTAATTAACAACGTAAAATAAATAAAACAAAAAATTATATTAAAACATTTAACAATATCAATGAATAATGATAATATCATGAGATCATGCTGAATGTTATTTTCATAAGTGAATCAAATGAATATTTTCTGACTCGTCCTCTGTAACAGCTAAAACACCGGCATACCAACTGATGGCATATGGCCTTTCAAGGCCATCAGTTTGTTTAATGATAGTCCGCATCTTTTCTCCGTTTTCTTGGTAGAGAGCAACAACTTCGTTTTCCTCCGGTAAAGTCACGTAAAGACTATAACGATCACAGGAAGCACTACAAGGCATGCTAGTTAAGGAATGGCACCATAAAAGTTCTAAGTGTTGTGTGAAACACAAGATGTTTTTTGTATCGCTATAATCACACAGAACAATGTCGCCACTTGTTGTCGTGGTCATAAACATGGGGCACACGAATAAAGGGGTATTACCGTTGGGATTAGGGTGTCCAAGAACTGTTCTGTGTACTTTCCCATCTTTACCAAGTATTTCAATGCCTGGAGGAGATTCGCCGTCGTAATACGAAACTGCATAACCCCCATCATTCAGCCAAGCTATACCAATGTACGATCTTTTTGTTCGTATGTGACCTTTAACGTACATTTTGCGACCAACAGTTACCAGGGTAATTTTCTTCTTTCCAAATCTAGTAACAGCAATGTCATCATCTGACAAAACAGTTACCCTACAGGCATTAGAAAGACGTAAACTATCGACAAAAGTGCAGTCACTTAGATATCGTTTCAATAGCCCATTTTCGCCATCAACGACAATTAAATATTTTCCTGTAATAGCAACATCATAATAATTGAAAGGTAGCTCAGATTTAGCCTTGAAATTTGAAAGTTCGATCGTGTGTATATGTCCACAGTTAATGGGATTGTCAAATACACTTAACAAACTTTCATTCGGGACAAATTTGGAACTATTTCTGCGGAAAAAAGTTTTAGGAATTTCGTCAATTTGTTTCTGTAGACCGGGGAGACTATTGTTGATGTCTACATACTGTTCGAGAACAACCACAGTGTTTTCTTCGTCCATAGCGTTGTTAAAAGATTGATACTTGCTTTGTACCACGCGCGAGAGGTTTTCCAACTTGTCGTCTGCTCCTGGCTCGTCGCTATTTAGTAGTTCCTTCTTAAGTGAAAGAATATCACCTTGGCAACGAGAATAAAACCTGTCAAGTTTTGACTCAAAACTTTTAATTTCTTCTAGTGTCTCGTTGTTCGATGAAGACTCCGATCTTTGGCGAGATTCAGCTTTCAATTTATTAGTTTTCACAATCATGCCCTCAATAGATTTAGTTAAGTTACTTATTTTAGGTAAGACACGTTTAAAAGCTTTTTTAAGATTCACACAGTCGCAAGTTGATTTTCTGTGTTTTTCCACTGCATTTTCCGCAGACACAATTTCATTGCATCCAAAACAGAAAAATTCTAGTTGTTCTTCGGTCTCCTTGTGTATGATTGTTGTGCTTTTGCGTACATTCTCGCTTAGAGCGTGTATAAGTTCAGAAAGCAGTGTGTCACTTTCAAATGAAGATGCACATTCCCATGAATCATGCGTGTTTTCTGGAATTTGAATTTCAAGTCTATCCATTGGGCACATGAAAGTACCATTTATTTGAGTATCTTTTATGTGTTCGGCTAGACATTGCAGACAAAACGAGTGTTCACATGGCAAGGATTTTGGCTCCCGAAAACGATTCAAACAAATTGAGCAAGTAAGATAGTCTTCTGTTATGTTTTTGGCAAGTCTGCTAGGATGTGCAACTGCCATTTTAATTATTATATCCTTCTTTTTGTACAAAAAAATATCACTGTCGTCAGTAATTTCAAACTGATATATATAAATTATACCGATCCTCTGTGTTGCAGTTTTTAACAATGTTCGTAAAACATGCACTAAATGCTTTTATACAAAAATAAATTAATCTTGTTTTTCCGATTTTTAAATCTTAATCCAATTCGTATTTTGTTGATCAAGTGATTAATTTTAGTTCTTCTAGTCCTTATATATACTGAAATGTAAGCCTTGAGTCGTTTACCCTTGGACGGGCATTATACCGACTGGGCACAAAGAGGTGACATCATATGGTCTTATCGAAACCTGAGAAAAATCATAATAAGTTTCTATCAGAATACAGCATATCACTAATCGTAATACCAATTTGATTTTTTTTGTTATTTTTCTCAATGACTATTCAATATTTTCTAATAGAAACCCCTTTATTCGCCTCTAATGACCACATGTTAAGCTTCTTTAGGTTGTTACCCAAAACAAATTTAAATACATAACGTCATATGTTATAATAACATTATTGACCATTTCAAACATTAAAGGTCACTCCTTTGTCCGCTTGCTAGAGCACAAAGGACAAAATCAACAAAATGAGTGAGGATATTATAGGCCTTCGATCAAACACTTACTTTTGTATGAAAAACCTATAAATATATATATGCTCCTCTGGCAAAAGACATTACGATCAAAGTCATAACATTTAAAGTTTGTCTTCGTGGTCGTTGACATCGAATTAACTTGGTTTTTATTCATCTCTGAATAGAACATTGACTCTTCGTCATTCTCTAATACTATGGATTCGTCAGACTGTAAAAAAGATTCAATATCATCTCCAGTTGTAACGTCTGAGCCAAAATGTTCTCAACATTCTGTGATTTAAAGAAGACAAACGTTAATATAACACAGCAACCCAACGCATTGATATCAATAAATACACCAACAGGTCGGCGCAGTCTTCAACACTATTATGCGATTTGTTTTAAATTTTAGATAAAAGTTTAAAATTTGAAGGAAAAATCGATATTATAATTACAGAAATAATGTTTAAACTTTAATTGACTGTTGTTTGATTCAACGTCCAGCGGCAATAATTTCATGTATATTCAGGGCGAGAAATTATTTACAACAAAAATTTGTAAGGGTTCCGCGGAACCCAGTGTCTCGCCTACTTTTGCTAAAAATCGCAGGCTCAACAAAAATTAGGAAAAAAATCAATAAAAATATTCATCTTGATACTATCTTTTGATTGTAAGAAGCTTCTGTCCAAGTTTGGTAAAAATCCAGGATAGTTTATGAATCTAATAAATGTTTTTAAAACTTTAACTGCGGAACCAATATTGTCAAAATTTCCCTCTAAATACTAGCTTTTGATCATAAACAAGCTTCTGTCCAAGTTTGGTACACATTAAAAATAGTATAAGACAGTTATTAAAGTTTTTTTTTAAAGATTTAACCTAAGAGTTTCCTGGCAGAAAATTTAAGTCCATTTAAAAGTAAAATACGGAAAAAATGGATTTATTTTATTGTAAAATTTACTTCTGGATACTATCTTAGGATCATAAACAAGCTTCTGTCCAAGTTTGGTACAAACCAAGGATAGTTTAAGAAAGTTATTAAAATTTTAAAAACGTTAACCACAGACTGAATGTAATGTTTCCCCGCAGAAAAAACTAAGTCCATTTATAAGTAAAATACGGAAAATGGAATTTTATTTTTACAAAATTTACTTCTGGATATCATCTTATGATCATAAACAAGTTTCTGCCCATGTTTTGTAGAAATCTAGTATAGTTTAAGAAAGGTATTTAAATTTTTAAAAAATTTAACCACACAGTGAATTGCTTAGTCTCGCTTTTTCGACTAAAGTCGAAGGCTCGACAATAAATGCAACAGGTAGGTTCTGAAATTCAGATATATAAATTTCGACTGCCAAATGAAACAATGATTGGGGAAGACATTTTGTCCATAAACAAGAAAAGACAAGAGAAGTCCATGCCCTAAGCATGTGGGAACGAAAACTAAAGGACACAGTTAATCTTAATTGAATACCGTAGTCTACGAGTTTAAACGATATATTATTATTGATTTCTTATCTTGGATCAACTCGGGTTTAAATTAAAAAAAAACCAAGGTCGTCGTAGTGCACTTAACAGTAAGAATCGACATACTATTGTAGTTCGTGATATCAAAATGACTGTTACCTACATAAAAGACACTTAAAACTAAATATCATTTAAAAGGAGTAGGTTCGATAAGGCACTAAAATGGCCCCCTTTTTTAGCCTAAATTTCAAATTCAGATTTATTGACCAATATCACAATGCATAATAGTGATACAGTGACTAGATAGGAAATAAGTCTTTTTGATGCAAATTTTCGTTCCTGCGTATTATTCGTGACGTCACAAAAAGTACTTATTTTGATTTTTCAGGAAAAAACATTGAAAATGGGAATATTTCCATTGAATATTTAGACACGAAACATAGATCGTATACGTCGACAAAAAGATTTTTGACAATAATGTTTTTAATGACATTTTACATGTCTAACTTGAATATTTAGGTTGTCGGCGGCTGTGCTCCGTGTTTCCTGATCTTTAATTTGACCAAATTCTTCGGATTTTGTCTTTGTCTTTCGACAAAATCCCTTATTTTGACCTAACTCGGATGTCAAAATCAACGCTTTGGAATAAAACTATGACAGAAATGGTTCTATAAAACTTTCTCACATGTCTTTAAGTCAGTTGAAGGACGCCTCCGGGTGCGGAAATTTCTCGCTACATTGAAGACCTGTTGGTGACCCTCTGCTGTTGTTTTTTATTTGGGCGGGTTGTTGTCTCTTTGACACATTCCCCATTTCCATTCTCAATTTTATTAAAACATTTTTTTTTATCTTGTATCATTGAACTTTATAATTAGGGCCAAAAACGACCCTTACCGAACATACTCCTTTATGTAAAAGACTATCTATGTTATATATATATATGTAGGACAACAAGAACAGATGTGTTCAATTATTAAGTCATCAGCTATCGTTATCCTTTGGGCTTTGGCCACCTAGTTCAAAACATATTTGATGGGTGTCCATAGCGGCGCGGGACGTTTGCGCTTTTTCATAGGACATTTGAGCTTTTATTTTTGGACACTTGCGCTTCACATCATAGGACATTTGCGCTTTTTAAAAATAGACATTTGCGCTTTTTACATAAGACATTTGCGCTTTTGCAATATTTGGTTTTTATGACTATCCCCCTCTTTTATCCGGGCTTGAGACCGGCAGGTTTGACCTCGCAGAGTTAAAAGTTTAAAAATTATTGCATAGCACATTTCTTTAAAAGCACATTGATATATGTTAAAAAGTTTATATACAGCTATAAAAACTAGTAAAAGAAAACATTCTTAAGACATGTTACATACGGTCATCACAGGTCAGATTTCGCTTGATATCTGAAGCCTAAGGACCGAAAAAAATAGCTCTTGTTATTTGTTCTGACTGGTATTTCTCCCATATTTCAAATAAATAATCCTGTTTCTCAATTCTGGGGTGCCTGTTCATCAATATAACAAGTAGTAAAGCAATAAACCGACTGTTGTTAAATGATACTCTTCAAAAAGAAAAAAAATATTTGCAGAATGAGTGAGTAGAACTGTTCATTAAAGTGGGCATGGAAGGATTCTGCACCATTTGTCATATTAATGAAAAATATAAGTTAAATTCATCTGCGTAATATTACTTCTCCTTAAAATTACAGATGGACGACGATAGGTAAAAACGCAAATGTCCGGTCAATTTAATAAAGGTGAATCAAAATTTAAAGCGCAAATGTCCATAGTATTTGAAGCGCAAATGGCCTATCGTTTTACAGGTAAAAAAGCGCAAACGTCATGTGCCCGTCCATAGGTGGTCTTCTAAAAACTAAATGCCTGCCACTATCCAACATGTCAGTCCGGCAAAATTACCCACCAATTCTTCATCCTAGTCAACATACACTTGCAGAAAGAAAAAATATATATTTGTTCTCGTCCTGGATCTTATCATTTTTTTCTTACATAACAATCAATTTAATGTGGTACCTAACACTACAGGGAGATAACTAATCAGCTAAACGTTTTAATTACGTTGTGTTGTAAAGGGAATATTAAGCTTCTCAATCATCAAAATAAGTGTTTGTCAAACTGCTATATATCCAGTGTAATTTTTCTGATGAAACGGTTGGTTCAAATTTTTTAGAATTTTTATATTTTTGTCAAATGGTCAAAGTAAATACTTTGTCAAAATTTCAAGAAAATTAAACGAGCCAAATTAATTTTAGTTAAAGTGTTGGGTATCACCTTAATCATAATGTTCATGGAGAATCAAATGGTAAATAGTCATAATCGTCTGAAAATTGATACCGTTTAAGCTTGGCCGTACAATTGCCGATAATTGCTTATATCAACTTAATTTGAACTTTGGTGGATTGTTGTCTCAATTTGTCAATATTTTTATATTGCAAGATAATTTTAAGTGAAGAAATTCTTTTTTGTCAAAATTCAGAGGTAAACTGTAATCGAAATGAAATTCATGGTTTAATTAGATATAGATCATTGTTAAGTATCTATTTCTGGATTTCCTATTATTTGCATATCGAAATTTAATTGTTGTTAGTTCATGCATGAGAACTCATCCATGCTACTATGTTGTTTTAATTGGTCCATTACTTTTCTTTCGATCATTTTATATTAAAAGGTGTAATGTTGTATATTTACTTAAGCTGAGTTGGAATATTATAATTCAAACTTTCCACTGTTGCAAAAATGAAATCCTCACTCTGATTCGACTGATAAAAAACAAAAATGCGTCCCAAGTACACGGATGCCCCATTGGCACTATCATTTTCCATGTTCAGTGGACAGTGGAAATGGAGTAAAATTTCTAATTTGGCATTAAATTAGAAAGATCATATAATAGGGAACATGTGTACTAAGTCTCAAATTGATTGGACTTCAACTTCATCAAAAACTATTTAGACCAAAAACTTAAAACTTGAAGCGGGACAGACGGACAGACAAACGGACGTTCAGATCAGAAAACATAATGCCCATAAATGGGACATAAAAATACAAAACCATATATAGCTTGATATTACTAATGTCAAGTTATTGATCAATATTAAATCATTTTGTTCAGTAGCATCGGTCTGCAGACAAAAGTGTGACAAATATTTGGTATCTGACAGATCCGCCCACTGTGACATGTCAATAACAATTCATCACAATCAGCTGCTGTCCAAATATGAAGTGATTCTGATAAGTAGATCCTGTGAATACATATTTGTTTTCATTCAACATATTGAAATATTCAAAGTGCTAGTATTAGTACAGGATCACACAACAGAAAAGTACGCACACACTTCTACAATTCATCAACACAGGCACTTGTCTCAGATTTTTTCCCCTACATATCTTAATATTACATTTGTGTTATATTAAGGTATATAAGAATTTTTTTCCGAGACAAGTGCCTGTGTTCATCAATGACAATCTGCTTATCAAATATGAAGTGATTATGAGAAAAAGGACAGAAATATCTTTAAAATGATAAACAGACATGTGACTGCAATACTAGCGGTTGTTATAAATATAATTCAAAGTATCATCCAGTATGAAGTGACTGACCAACCAATCTAAAAATCAATTACATGATACAACATAAATTTATAGTTCTGAAGCAAATACGAATTATTTTTTGATTAAAGAAGGCATGCTGAATGTTTAGTGAACAACAATCCATGTACACATCAATTAGAGGTCTACAAGGTCTGTTCCTCTCACCTGGGACCTGCTGAATGTTCAGTGAACAACAATCCATGAACACATCAACTAGAGGTCTACAAGGTCTGTTCCTCTCACCTGGGACCTGCTGAATGTTCAGTGAACAACAATCCATGAACACATCAACTAGAGGTCTACAAGGTCTGTTCCTCTCACCTGGGACCTGCTGAATGTTCAGTGAACAACAATCCATGAACACATCAACTAGAGGTCTACAAGGTCTGTTCCTCTCACCTGGGACCTGCTGAATGTTTAGTGAACAACAATCCATGTACACATCAATTAGAGGTCTACAAGGTCTGTTCCTCTCACCTGGGACCTGCTGAATGTTCAGTGAACAACAATCCATGAACACATCAACTAGAGGTCTACAAGGTCTGTTCCTCTCACCTGGGACCTGCTGAATGTTCAGTGAACAACAATCCATGAACACATCAACTAGAGGTCTACAAGGTCTGTTCCTCTCACCTGGGACCTGCTGAATGTTCAGTGAACAACAATCCATGAACACATCAACTAGAGGTCTACAAGGTCTGTTCCTCTCACCTGGGACCTGCTGAATGTTCAGTGAACAACAATCCATGAACACATCAACTAGAGGTCTACAAGGTCTGTTCCTCTCACCTGGGACCTGCTGAATGTTCAGTGAACAACAATCCATGAACACATCAACTAGAGGTCTACAAGGTCTGTTCCTCTCACCTGGGACCTGCTGAATGTTCAGTGAACAACAATCCATGAACACATCAACTAGAGGTCTACAAGGTCTGTTCCTCTCACCTGGATCTATGTAAATCTTCAACAATGGCTAAACTCCAACATTGAACTCCAACATTGATTGATATTGATTGTTGATGTTTTAACGACACTTTGGGCTATTTTGTGGCGTCCCGTTTAAAATTGGTGGTCAAAGCTGTAGTGCCTGGAGAAACCAACAACCTCAAACAGGAAAACTGACGATCCTAGTCAATTAAGATTGGAGTCAAGAGCCCCTGCATGGGCAGGGTTCGAATTTGCAACTTCAGTGTTGACTGGCCCGTGATTACAGTAGTAGATCTAGAACTACTTAGACCATTTGGCCACCAAAGCCCAACATTGAAGACTAATATATCATAATGATAATGGTGATGTATCTTTAGATCTTACTTTACTGAACATTCTTGCTACATACAATTTTCTCTATCTATAATAAACTTGGCCCTTTAGTTACAGAGGAAAATATTTTGTAAAAATTTACAAAAATTTACCAAATTAATGAAAATTGTTAAAAATTGACTATAAAGGGCCATAACTCCTTAAGGGGTCAACTGACCATTTTGGTCATGTTAACTTATTTGTAGATCTCACTTTGCTGAACATTATTGCTGTTTACAGTTTATCTCTATCTATAATAATATTCAAGATAATAGCCAAACTAGAGGATCTAAAGAGCCTGTGTCGCTCACCTTGGTCTATGTGAATATTAAACAAAGGACACAGATGGATTTATGACAAAATTGTGTTTTGGTGATGGATCTTACTTTACTGAACATTCTTGCTGCTTACAATTACCTCTTTCTCTACAATGAACTTGGCCCAGTAGTTACAGTGAAAAAAGTTAGTAAAAATTAACAAATATTTTGAAAATTGTTAAAAATTGACTATAAAGAGCAATAACTCCTTAGGGGGTTAATTAATCATTTTTGGTCATGTTGATTTATTTTTAGGTCTTACTTTGCTGTACATTATTGCTGTTTTACAGTTTATCTCTTTCTATAAAAGTATTCAAGATAATAACCAAAAAGACAAAATTTCCTTAAAATTACCAATTCAGGGGCAGCAACCTAACAACGATTGTCCGATTTATCTGAAAATTTCAGGGCAGATAGGTCTTGACCTAATAAACAATTTTACCCCACATCAGATTTGCTCTACATGCTTTGTTTTTTGTGATATAAGCAACAACTGCATTTTACTCCTATGTTCTATTTTTAGCCATGGTGGCCATCTTGGTTGGTTGGCCAGGTCATTGGACACATTTTTTAAACTACATACCCCAATGATGATTGTGGCCAAGTTTGGTTTAATTTGGTCAAGTAGTTTCAGAGGAGAAGATTTTTGTAAAAGATTACTAAGATTTACAAAAAATGGTTAACAAGAGTGCACACACTGAAATGTCTCGCCTTCTTTACTAATCATTGATATTATGTTGATACTCCTAAAGATAAAGCTTTATTACAACTGTCACATAAACTTAACATGAACCATGAAAATGACGTCAAGGTCAGTTAAACCATATGCCAGGCAGACATGTACAGCTAACAATGCTTCCATACAACAAATATAGTTGACCTATTGCTTATAGTTTTAAGAAAATAGACCAAAACACAAAAACTTAACTATAACCACTGAACCATGAAAATGAGGTCAAGGTCAGATGACATCTGCCCGCTAGACATGTACACCTTACAATCATTCCATACAACAAATATAGTAAACCTATTGCATAAAGTATGAGAAAAACAGACCAAAACACAAAAACTTAACTATAACCACTGAACCATGAAAATGAGGTCAAGGTCAGATGACACCTGCCAGTTGGACATGTAAACATAACAGTCCTTCCATTCACCAAATATACTAGACCTATTGCTTATAGTATCTGATATATGGACTTGACCACCAAAACTTAACCTTGTTCACTGATCCATGAAATGAGGTCAAGGTCAAGTGAAAACTGTCTGACGGGCATGAGGACCTTGCAAGGTACGCACATACTAAATATAGTTATCCTATTACTTACAGTAAGAGAGAATTTAACATTACAAAAAATCTGAACTTTTTTTTCAAGTGGTCACCGAACCATGAAAATGAGGTCAAGGACAATGGACATGTGACTGACGGAAACTTTGTAACATGAGGCATCTATATACAATATATGAAGCATCCACGTCTTCCACCTTCTAAAATATATAGCTTTTAAGAAGTGAGCTAACACCGCCGGCGCCGGATCACTATCCCTATGTCGAGCTTTCTGCAACAAAAATTGCAGGCTCGACAAAAATGGACTATAAAGGGCAATAACTCCTTCAGGGGTCAACTGACCTTTTTGGTCATGTTGACTTTTTTTGTAAATCTTATTTTGCTGAACATTATTGCTGTTAACAGTTTATCTCTATCTATAATAATATTGAAGATAACCAAAAACAGAAAAATTTCCTTAAAATTACCAATTCAGGGGCAGCAACCTAACAATGGGTTGTCAGATTCAAAATTTCAGGGCAGATAGATCTTGACCTGATTAATAACTTGCCCCTTGTTAAATTTGCTCTAAATGCTTTGGTTTTTGAGATATATGCCAACAAGAGGCTGTCACAACGACAGCAAACCGGATTTATTTACATTTATTTGTGTCCTGGCAATATCACAAGAACCATTACTGATGAATGGTGCAAGTGAAAATCATCAATATCAAATTTGACCTCCATTTTGTCATCAGTATCAACATTTTGAAATAATAATATTTGAAAAGCTTAGATTGAATGGTTCATGAGTAAATGCAACAACGTGAATGGAAATGCCATTTTACGATCTTTCAAGAACCATAACTCCTGAACAGTAAAAGTCAAAATCGTCATTATGGAACTTGACCTCTATTTTGTCATCAGTAACAACATATTAAAATTTCAAAAGCTTTGGTTGAATGGTTCATGAGAAAATGCACAGACACGACGGGAAACACCATTTTTCAATCTTTCAAGAACCATAACTCCTGAACGGTAAAAGTCAAAATCGTCATTATTGAACTTGACCTCCATTTTGTCATCAGTAACAGCATATTAAAATTTAGGAAGCTTTGGTAGATCAGTTCATGCAGTAATGCACGGACACTACTGGAAACTCCACTTTTCAATCTTTCAAGAACCATAACTCCTGAACGGTAAAAGTCAAAATCGTCATTATTGAACTTGACCTCCATTCTGTCATCAGTAACAACATACTAAAATTTGGGAAGCTTTGGTAGAACAGTTCATGAGTAAATGCACGGACACAACTGAAAAATCCATTTTTCAATCTTTCAAGAACCATAACTCCAGAACGGTAAAAGTCAAAATCGCCATTATTGAACTTGACATTCGTATAGTTGTCAGTAATAACATATTCAAATTTTAAAAGCTTTGGTTGAACGGTTCATGAGTTAATGCACGGACAACATTTGATTGCTGCCTTTCAAGAACCATAACTCCTGAACGGTAAAAGTCAAAATCGCCATTATTGAACTTGACCTTCGTATAGTTGTCAGTAATAACATATTAAAATTTTAAAAGCTTTGGTTGAACGGTTCATGAGTTAATGCACGGACAACATTTGATTGAAGCCCGCCCGCCGCCCCGCCGCCCACGGTACATCCCCAAATCAATAACCGACATTTTTGTCAACAAAAATCCAGTTAAAAACTGCATTTTACCCTTATGTTCTATATTTAGCCATGGCGGCCATCTTGGTTGGTTGGCCAGGTCACCGGACACATTTTTTTAACTAGATACACCAATGATGATTGTAGCCAAGTTTGGTTTAATTAGGCCCAGCAGTTTCAGAGGAGAAGATTTTTGTACAAGATTACTAAGATTTACAAAAAAAAATTTACTATATAGGGCAATAACTCCTAATGGGGTCAACTGAAGACGGAGGATGACGGACAACGGACGCAAAGTGATGAGAAAAGCTCACTTGGCCCTTCGGTCCAGGTGAACTAAAAACGGTATAATTTCCTTAAATTTGCCAATTTAGGGGCAGCAACCCAACAACCAGTTGTCCAATCGCCTGAAAATTTCAGGGAAGATAGATCTTGACCTGATAAACAATTTAACCCCATGTCAGATTTTCTCTAAATGCTTTGGTTTCAGAGTTATAAGCCAAAATCTACATTTTACCCCTATGTTCTATTTTTAGCCATGACGGCTATCATCCTTGGGTCACCAGACACATTTTTTAAACAAGATACTCCAATGATGATTGTGGCCAAGTTTGGGTAAATTTAGCCCAGTAGTTTTAGAGGAGAATTTTTTGGTAAAAGTTAATGACTATGCCGGACGCTAAGTGATGAAAAAAGCTCACTTGGCCCTGCCAAATACGGCTAAGGTAATCTATTCCTGGAATATTCCTGATTGATGATTCAGACATACATACCTCTACAGTTTTTTTTGCATACAATGATAATCTAATCTATAGGAATTATTTTTTAATATTAAAACCAAGTATATAACAATGTATGATGATTTAAATTGCCAATCTCTATTATTACTGTGATCAACAAATATTGATGACATTAAACATGTTCTTACTCTGCTAGGTCTTCAAATAAAAACTCTTATCTATTATCATGAAGGGGCTGAACAAGTTGCATGATTTATGAACTATGAAAATGGTCCAAAAAAAATATATTTGGGTTTATCAGCAAAAATTATTCAAGTTACTCAAGCAATTAGACATTTTAGAATCTTAAGACTTCTGCACTTCTGTAATTTCTAAAAATGGCCAACAACATATTAAACAGTTGAAATTATCCACAATCCTTCAGAATCTGAAATAGCTAATTCACTTTCTTTGTGTGATTCAGTTAGAATTAAATTCATTTTTAATCTAAATATTTAGATTCCAAAAATTACAGGATGAAATTTCATTAAATTTCAGAAGTTATAAATACTTCAGTATGAGAATTTAAACTTGTCTACCTAATTCTTTTTGCAAAAATAAAATCGGTTTCATCTAAAAAATACATAATCAGTGATAATATGACCTTTTATAAAAATCAACAATGTTTAAAATATAAGAAATGGCAGTTTCTGTATAGGCTATAATAAAATGAAACCCTTAAATCATTTTGTAAATCTCAACCCCTCTCCCCATACTTATTTTTTCATAGCAAAAAATCTCCCTTCTTTCTTTTAGCTACAAACTTTCCTAAAAAATGCCCAACAAAAAAATTTAGATGTGAACCTAGGTTTTTTTCTTTCACGGCCATATAAAAATATTATAAAATTCTTGTGAAACGCATTTAAAATACATAGTATAATGAAATCCAATGCAAATATCCAAAAACAATATGTCCAACTGTTTATGAATAATATATCTGTAAATACAACAAAAAATATCTAATAAACATTTATAACAAAAACCATCTGTTTGTACCACAACAAAAAGTCTTACTTTTAAAGTTAACTGTTCAGTAAGTAAACAAACAAACAAATAAAATGTCTGTTGTTTTATAAAGGTGGTAGTTCCTGTGCATCAAAAAATTTCTCGGCCAACTTGAGAGTAAACTTCTTCAGGTAGTGATACACACAGTGGAACTCTCCTTGGCCTGGAGGTCCTGATACATCTACCATAATCTCTGCTCGGTTGTTTAAGATAACGGATTTCATTATAATCCTCATTTCCATGATTGGGGACTTGTTTTCATAATGGTTGTCATAATATAGCCTTTCTGAAATGGTCTGTTCCAATTCCATACTATCTGTGAATCCACGTTCCTTTAGCATGTTGCCAATCTTCTTGCGCTCTGCCCAGATTCTACACATGATGTATGTATTCATATCGATGTAAAATTCTGCATTCTTATACAGATCAGTCCTTGGGTCTACTAGTACTTCTTCTGAGGTTTCCTCCTTAGTGGATGACTCCTCATCTCCAGCTTCCTCCACAACAGAATGAGGCCTCTTCAAACCTCTCTTTAAGCTTCTCTCAGACATTGCACTGTGATCATATTTCCTAGACTTTATACATACATCTGGCATGTTAGTTGAAACTGTTTCACAGTTGAACATCATTATCTTTTCTATAACAGTATACAGGAAACCCATCATTTTCTTACACCATGCCAGATACATGTTTCCTTCTGCCTCAAGTGTTCGTAAGAGCTGTGGAGACAGTGCCGGAGCTTTCAGTTCTACAAGGAACTGGTATTCTCCAAGCTTTATTCCAGGAATACTTGACAGTGCCAAAGTTTCATCGAACCCTTCTGGCACCCTGTCATCTAGGACATCAATAAGCGACTTGGTTTGGGCAAACTCAATTGCCTGCCATCTTTCTGCCTTGTATGCAGCAATGTTGAACTCTTTGATCATCAGTTCACGGATTGTTTCGTTCATGTTCTGTGTGACATTGTGGTCAAGAACAAAGGGATCCTGGATATTGATTGGTGCAAGCTGCAATAAAAAATAAATATCATAGCTTTAAGGAAAGTAAATGTAGAACAATATTACTTCCTCAAAGAAGCAAGCAAAGGTTGAAGTATGTTTTCATAAAATTTTTGTGTAAAATTTATCAAAAAAAAATTCTTATTTTTGTATTACCTACCACATTATAATTTTGGTATTGATAAAAGATTGCAAAAATGTTTGAATTTACAGTCTCTATCTTTGAAAGCTGAAAGATGTTTAGTTTCTTTTGTTACCTATTCTGACATCAGATTTAGACTTCTTTTAAACTGAGTTTTACTGTGCGTATTGCAGTGTGTTTGTTTTGTCTACATTGGCAAGAGGTATAGGGGAGGATTGAGATCTCAAAAAAACATGTTTAACCCTGCAGCATTTTTGTGCCTGTCCAAGTCAGCAGCCCCTAACCTTTGTTAGTCTTGAATGATTTTAAACTATAGTTTCTTTTATATATTTTTTAGTTTAGTCCATTATCACTGAACTAGTACACATTTTTGTTTAGGGACCAGCTGAAGCACACATCTGGGTGCAGGAAAATCACCCTGTATTGAAGACCCATTGGTGGTGTTCAGCTGTTTTCTGCTCTTTGGTCAGGTTGTTGCCTCTTTAACACATTCCCCATTTCCATTCTCAATTTTATTCTAATAAATTATACTTTCAACAAATATTCTGTGAGTATTGCATGGCATTACATAGTCCCGTACTGGTTAAAAATCTGTTGTAATGGAACGCAAATTCTACTTTGAACTATAACTTATCATGGTGTAAACTACATAAAAAATAACAAACAAACCCTTGACTAAATTTTTCAAACAATTTACTAAGAAAAGGGAAAAAATCCAAACTGTCATTTATCTTAATACCATGTCTTTTACAAATCTTTTAAAAAATTAGTTATTTCCCTTTAAACAGAAATCTAATAATCAATAAGTATTCGTCAATTGTTTTTAATTCTAAGGAAGTTCAAAAATTAGTTATTTCCCTTTGAACAGAAATCTAGTAATTAATAAATATTTCATCAAAAAAACGGCTTTAACTGAACAAGGAGAAAAGCTTAAATGGTGAAAATAGAACTTGACCTATAACTTGCCATGATAAAACAATACACCAAATATCAAATCAATATCTTCAAGCATGAAGAACTAGAGGCTCTCAAGAGCCTGTGCCGCTCACCTGTTACTGTATTTACTGATGTCAGCCATCTTGGGTGGTAGGCGGGGTCATTAGACACTTTTTTTTAAATAGATACCCTAGTAATGATTGTGGCCAAGTTTGGTTAAATTTGGCCCATAGTTATAGAAAAGAAGATTTTTGTACAAGTTACAAAAATGACGAAAAGTTGTTCAATATTGACTATGAAGGGCAATAACTCCTTAAGGGGTCCTCTAATAATTTTGATCATGTTGACTTATTTGTAGATCTTTCTTTGCTGAACATTATTGCTAATTTCGAGAGGGGATAGATCTTATTCTGATGGACATTTAAATCTTGAAAGATTTGCCCTAAATGTCTTAGTTTCAAAGATATAAAGCAAAAGCTGCATTTTACCAATATGTTATAATTTTAGCTATGTCGGCCATTTTGTTTGGTAGGCAGGGTCATCGCACACATTTTTAAAACTATATACCACAATGATAGTTGTGGCCAAGTTTGGTTAAATTTGGCCCAGTAGTTTCAGAGAAGAAGATTTTTGAAGTTACAAAAAATGACGAAAAGTTGTTAAAAATTGACTATAAAGGGCAATAACTCCTTAAGGGGTTGACTGACAATTTTGGTCATGTTGACTTATTTGTAGGTCTTACTTTGGTGAACATTATTGCTGTTTACAGTTTATCTCTATCTATAATAGTATTCAAGATAATAACCAAAAACTGCAAAATTTCCTTAAAATTACCAATTCAGGGGCAGCAACCCAACAACAGGTTGTCCGATTCGTCTGAAAATTTCAGTGCAGATATATCTTGACCTGATCAACAATTTTACTCCTGTCAGATTTGCTGTAAAGGCTTTGGTTTCAAAGATATAAGCCAAAATATACATTTTACCCCTGTGTTCTATTTTTAGCCATGGCAGCCTTCTTGATTGGATGGCCAGGTCATCGGACACATTTTTTAAACTAGATACCCCAAGGATGATTGTGGCCAAGATTTTTGTAAAAGTTTACGGACGACAGACGAAGGACAACGGACGCCAAGTGATGAGAAAAGCTCACTTGACCTTTCAGGTCAGGTGAGCTAAAAAAAGTCTGGAAAACTGATTTGCGGGACTGACGGATTGACAGACAAACTTAACTAATAATAATCAGAAATTGATGTATTGAGTCAGCGTGATGTAATTCAAATTCATATTTTTGTGTCCTGGTCATTTTTCTTTTGTTTTCATCATCTCATAAAGAAATATAAACATAAATGAGCAAGTGTATAAAAACTCATTTATTCAATTTTTTTCTTCAAATTTCAGTTGTATTTCAAAAATGTGTCAAATAAATTAAAATGGAGTCTTCTGAATAAATATATCACTAGCATTTACAAAAAATCAATTATGCTTGTTTCCTGATTAGCCAATACTATATTTCAAACTAATTATTCAAGTCTTTTGTTTTTGGTTTTCGAGCTACAGTACAGAAAACATAAAAAGACAAATTCTACCATCTTAATTAAAGATTTTCTTAATTAAAAATTGTCCTCAGGTAAGTTACTCTATTATAACTTTAAAAAGTTTGTACTTGTGTAAGAACTTGATAAATCTATTATGAAATATCAAATTACATAAAATCAACTATTTTACCTGTAAACAATCTCAAATAAACCATGATTTTTATTATAATTTTATCAACAATTTTTTTTAAGAGTTTGTTTCAATTATATTTCTAGATTTAAACATTTAAAATCAGAGCTACAATATGAGTATAGTAAGACCCGATATTCCTACAATAAGCATACACATGTACAATGATATGCAGCCAATTCCCTTATTCCCATATTTGTCCAATGTGTACAAATAGTTATAGCCTGATTAACATGTATCTCTGTACACAATCAAGAGACACATGTTCAGGACACACAAAAAAAAGTATTTTTGAAGTGTACTGTAAGGTTTACATAAGCATACCTGTTTTTACATATGTAACAAGTACACTATGTTACATATGCCAGGTGAATAAAAGATTTCGGGTAGGTGTGCAATCAAATTTTGAAAAAGTCTAAATACCCAATTTTGCATATGTAGTTAGCACACATTTTCTACATATGCATCAGGTAGATATGCCAAAAACAGAATAGGGAAATTCCATATGTGTACAAATTTAGTTCTTAATGCCAAAATCCTGTTGAAATGCATGTGCAACTGTACACTTTTGCACCATGCTGACAAGATAAGGAGGATAAAAAGAGGAGGTGTGTACAACAAGCAAAAATAATAAAAAAGCCATTTTCATCAAAGTCCTAGTTATGTTTAACATGTGCCATAGTACACATATGGCACATGTTCTCAAGGACTTGCAATGGCCTATTTTACCTTCATGGTGTTATCAAGAGTAATCTTAGCTACGGGTAAAACTGAACCAGTCCGGATTGATAATGCGTTTGCCTTGAAATCAAAGTGCGAGAAGAACTTGAAGAATCCAGCTAACAGCTCCTCTGTAAAACAAATGGTTAGTGTATGGTGTAAACAAATTACTTATGTACATCGTCAATAGTAAACCTCTCAATAATACAATGAAGTTATCATAGTCTGTTTATCTCATTGTTAAATCTGTAAGTAATAATGGATTACTACCAAGGATGCACTGATGGGATTTACAATTTAATATAAATTTTAAATTCATTTATATTTTATCATTCTTTATGAATAAATTTTGATAATTTAAAGTGACTGCTTTTTCAAGTCAGCTTAAAAATTTGATAAAAACACATACCTGCCAACTTTCACGATTTAGGCGTGTACTACACGATTTTGACCCTTTGTCACGATTGCACGATCGTGTTCCTGAAAAACCCTCTAAAACACGATTTGGTGAAAATCTACACGAAAAATATTGTTGTTCCCGATTTTGAACTGTGTCCAATGGAGGAAAATCCTGTTCAGCCAATCAAATTGTGTGTTTCTCATGATCAAATTAATCAGCCAATCAAAAACGTTTTCTCTCAAGATTGTTTTAACATGCTAGATATTGAACTTGTGTTATATTCCTCTGTTTGTCATGTTTGTTGGTCAGAATATATTGTAAAAACGTGAACATGGCAAATGATTTTTCAACTGCAAGGAGGTTCTTACACAGAATAAGAATAAAAGCATGGCTGATTGACAAACTTCAATGATGCAGTACTACCATGAATATAATAAATAGTAGTTTATTCACTAATTTATTGACATTACATGTACACTTGCTGTAACATAATTTTATTTATGTATTCAATCACACTTTGTTCAATCATTTAAAGTATAATGTACTATTCATTATTTTTCACATGGACCCCCCCCCCCCCCCACATCAACATGAGGAATCCCTTAAATGAGGGACTACCCCTAGTCAAGGGGTCACTCTTGTTAAAAATAAAATAGAAAAATGTAGATTTATTAACTTAAAAATGGGAAATTCTAACATTATATTTGGAACAGCTTTTCTAAATGAAGAGTCCTATTATTTTGGATAATAAAGAAGATATAAGGCCAAGAACATATCAAAATTCTTGGACATGTGTTGACCATATAATACCAGATAGATCATAAGATGTATAGTTCTTTGGGAAAAGTTTCTTCAAATAATATGAATGTGTACTTAAAAAGGGGTTTGTAATGTCCTAACATTGAGGGGGGATCCCTATGTGTTGTTCCCAACCTGATAAAGGTCCTTCTTTGTGTATAATTTTAAATTGGAAAAGTCAACAACTATTTAGTATCCTTACACATGAAAATAATTCCTGGTCTTACAGCTAAATGTTCATATTTTCTGCTGATATAATAACTAGAATCATGCAAATAAACTTAAGAAAAAGGGATGTACATGTAAGCTCATCTTACAAATCATGCAAATATGACACTTTTTCTAGACTACAAAACAGCACGCGCAAAATAGTCGTCGCAAAGAATTTTAACCTTTGAAATTGTTGTCGCGCGCTAAAACCCCCATGGGCATTTTCAAAAGTTGGCAGGTATGAAAAACATCTTTATATGTTTTTACAAAATCTGTTTCACTGCATTAAAAAATTACAAATTAAACATATATCAGATATTTACCACATGTCTGTACATTATGGGTAGGTGGGATAAAGTTGGATCCCACAAAAGAGCAATCCCATGGTCCTATTACAGTCTTGGTTGCTGAAAAAAAATAATACTTAATCATAATAATGCATTGTATAAAATTTGCCTACTCAAATTTACCTTTCAATTCAAGACTTCTACTCATGTCTGTTTGTAAGTTTACAACTATAATTGAAGGAGTCTACCAAGGAGATTTGTGTCACTTTATAAAGAAATTTGATTGTCACAATTATTTTTTAAATATGTGGTTAAAATCTAATCTGATTTATCTCCCTTTGGTCACAACAATATTTTTCTACTGTAACCAACAAACTGCAAGTCAAACACAACCATTTTGATGGAGATAGCAATTAAAATATACTAAAAACTCAGCATTTAATAAAAAAAATTTAAATTTCCCAACTGATATGACAATCTTACATGTATGGTTAAATAAGGATAAAGTAAACAAAAGTAGCAATATCAGTTATTAAAGTATAAAGACTGTAATTGATGTTAGTAAAGTATATTTCCACCAGTAGTATTATAAAATTTCTTCTCCAATGCTCCTTGTTTATTTACTTTTTTATCTATATAAATAACTTTAGATAAGAGCTCAAAATATTTGATGTTCAGGAAACCCTATACATATATTTTATTTGACCCTAGTGAATTTACACAATCTGTAATAGTTGGCAACGCAAGTATTATCCCCATATAAATTGCATAATTAATCAAACAGGGACTGGATGATAGGTTAAGTAGCTCAATTACTTACATGATAAATCAGCTAGTGACTGGATGGTAGGTAAGGTCACTGGGTTAGTATTCTGTAGATAGTAGACTACCATCAGGGTTAAGGCGTAGTTACTCATTCTGGGTCCAGTCTTTATATTACCAGCCAGATGTTTTAGTCTTCCCCAGTAGCGAACAGCATACACCAGGGGCTTAATGCGAGGATCATACTGGCTAAGGGCCTGAAGAAGCCTTGTGTTTTGTAGGGCAAGTCTGTAAAGAAAGTTTAGAAATGTAAAATAAGAAATTTAACAATCCCATTAGATATGCTTAGCATATCAGCAATATAATAAATAACCAGATGCTCCGCAAAGATGTGATTAAATAGTTGACACAACATAGGTTTCTGACACAGAATGGATGTGGTCTTACACTTAAAAACTTAAAAATTTTAAATTGGACATTTACCTATTGTGGTCCAATATCCAAAATCTAAATACATGGTTAGATTCAGCATATCATAGAACCCCAAGAATTCAATTTTTGATGAAATCAAATAATGTTCAATTTTAGACCCTTTAGACCTCAATATGGACCAATTTGATAACAGGGCCCAAATATTAAATCTAAGATTTGGCCCAACTTGAAAACTGGGCCCATAATCAAAAATCTAAGTACATGTTTAGATTCAGCATATCAAAGAACCCCAATAATTCAATTTTTGTTAAAATCAAACTAAGTTTAATTTTGGACCCTTTGGACCTTAATGTAGACCAATTTGAAAACAGGACCAAAAATTTAGAATCTAAATACATGGTTAGATTTGGCATATCAAAGAACCCCAATAATTCATTTTTTGATAAAATCAAACAAAGTTTAATTTTGGACCCATTTGGCCCCTAATTCCTAAACTGTTGGGACCAAAACTCCCAAAATCAATCCCAACCTTCCTTTTGTGGTCATAAACCTTGTATTAAAATTTCATAGATTTCTATTTACTTATACTAAAGTTATTGTGCAAAAACCAAGAAAAATGATTATTTGGGACCTTTTTTTGGTCCCTAATTCCTAAACTGTTGGGACCAAAACTCCCAAAATCAATCCAAACCTTTCTTTAGTGGTCATAAACCTTATGTTAAAATTTCATAGATTTCTGTTTACTTATACTAAAGTTATTGTGCGAAAACCAAGAAAAATGCTTATTTGGGACCTTTTTGGCCCCTAATTCCTAAACTGTTGGGACCAAAACTCCCAAAATCATTCCCAACCTTCCTTTTATGGTAATAAACCTTGTGTTTCAATTTCATAGATTTCCATTAACTTATACTAAAGTTAAAGTGCGAAAACCAAATGTCTTCGGACAACGACGACGACACCAACGTCATACCAATATACGACAAAAAAAATTTCAATTTTTGCGGTCGTATAAAAAATTGTAATCAATACTTTTCACCTAAATTTTTTACTATGATCGGAATATTAGTTTATCACAGTTTCTGTAAAAAGAAAGTAAACTTGTCACATTATGTTCAATTAGTTTTTGAATAAATTAAGCTTGACTGATTTCTTTGTCATTTAACATATTAACTACTCACTGATTGTCAAGGGACAAGTCACATTTGATTCCAGATGATTCATGTTTAAATCTGATGATTGGACAGCGAGTACTTGGAATTATCTGTGTGTTACTGCAGGCCGGAGCATGCTCAATAAGTATACGGGAAATTAATTTGCACTTATCCCCATTTGTCATGCCATCCACATCTGCCTGTTGTAATGGTCCGCTGGTCTTTTTTAAAGAGTGCACATCTCTGGTGTATGGCAAGTCAATATTCTAATAAATAGAGAATATGATATTAAAGTACTGTCAATTCAGAAGTATTGCGATTTTTGAAGAACTGACAAAAACGGGAGTTTATTTATTGTGACTTCGAAAAAATCCACTTAAGGTCTATGTTTCAGTTATCAGAGTTTAATAAGTCAGGTTAAATGTATGTGGAATCCCTCTAATACTCCAATCAGACCCTTGTTAACAAGTAATTCAATCCAATACTTACAGTGCTTCGAACAGAGATTCCTATTTTGTCCAATCCTAAGTAGACATCCATGTCACACCCCTTCAAACCAAATCCATTTACAGAGGATCCAAACTGGTTCACAGTGACCCCTAAAAAGTAAACACTATATAATCATTGTCTTTTGGCCATGTGAATGTGTCTATTATATAATTTTGAAAAAATTAATATTCATTTATCTATACTTGAAAGGAATATATACATGATATATCTCTCAGCTGACCAACAACTAACTGTTTACCCCAATCAGTTCTAGAAGTATTTTATACAAACCAGGAAAGAAAGGTGAGAGAGCTTGTTCCAAGACTTTACATATGTAGTATCTCTGTTGTAGCTCTTCTGGGCTGGCTTGTATCAGATCCACTAAATATGTCATCTGTGACTGAATCTAAAATAACAAAATCAACTGTCTGATTAAACAGGATTTTTCTCAATATTGCAAAAATATAAATCGCATTTTAGTCTAAAATGACAAAATCGCAAAAAATAATGCAGGAAAAAATTTCTGAATTTACAGTATCCCTTATCCAGTCTGTGTTCAACAACAACAAACAATTATTTGAATATGATAGTACACAGAGGTTGTTTCACTTTGTGTTTAAATAAATCTAAATTTGTTCTTGATAACTTTTTTACTGATTGATTGATGTCAGAGTAAATTTTTTAAAACAAAGAAATGTTATCAAGTCCAATAACTCTAGATCTGGAATAGAAAATGCCATAAAAAGGAAACTTGTTGGAAGTCTGTTAGTTATTGAGAAATGCTCAATAGATAGATGGACAAAGCTAAAGTTTACCAAAGAATGTCCCTCCATCTACCTGCATATGATTGATTTAATCAGGATTATTATTTGTTTACTCACTGTGATACAAGTATTTTCATTGCATTTCTTCTTTAACTCAACAATAGTAACAGGCAGAGGATCCTGTGGGTCGTCAGCTCCTTTTCCTTTCCTCGCTTTCTTCCCCATACCTGGCAGAGATGGCATGCCTTTCATTCTTTTAGTACCCTCACCAACTTTTAGATCAAAAATGGATTTTGGTGGTCCCAGAGGTGTAGGTGGGTCTCGACCAAAATTTCCATAATTACCACCTGAAGGTCCTGGATAGCCACCTGGGGGGCCTCCTCTTCCACCAAAATCTGGACCACCCCTTCCACCAAAATCTGGTCCCCGTCTTCCCCCAAAATCTGGTCCCCCTCTTCCACCAAAATCTGGTCCTGGACTATTTCCCAATAGTCCACCTCTTCCTCCACCAAATCTTCCTATGAATTAATAAGATGTAACATTTAAACACAAGAAATTGCTGTCAAAGAGATATCAAAAACATAAAGAATTTATCAAACAGACCCAGCACGGTAAATAAATAACTTTTCTATGCACATTATATATTGTGGTTGTGAACACTAAATTTGTTATTTACGACAAATGACCACTATACTCTTTCTAACAGTGACAAGGTAATACTTAGTATTTAGACCAATTTACACCATAATGGTGCCCTTGACTAAACAACAACCAAAGACTTTTGAAAAAAGGCAGATAAAAGCAAGTAAAATGAAAGTTATGTATTGAAGCACAAATTTGCAGATTAAAAACCAAAGACAACAAGTTTTAAGAGCTTCTAAATAAAACCAATGGAGCACATACTGGTCAAACATTTTTCAAATGTTTTTTTTACCTGAATGAATATTTTACAATCTATAATGAAATACTCAATGTATCATCCAATATGTCACTATTAAAGCAATGACTGCTTTCAAGCATGTCAAGTGTACTAAAAGATAGACATGATAGAGATCAAGAAACCAAAATTGTTACAAATGCCATCTCCAAAGCTCAATTAAACAGAAATGCACTGTTTGGACATTCTAAATAAATTAGACAGACAATTAAATTTTCATCACTGTTCATGCTGTTCGGCACATGGCCATTAATAACTACTGTTGGTTTGCCGGAAGGATCTGGGAACACAATTTTAAACTAGACATCACAATGATAATTTTGGTTCAATTAATTGGCCCAATAGTTTCAGAGAAAAAGGATTTTTGTAAAAGTTAACAGACAACGAACAGTGATGAGAATAGCTCACTTGACAGTTTTGGTCTGGTAAGGCAAACTTATTAAATGGGGAATTTTATAACAAACCTCGTCCACCAAATCCACCTCCTCTTCCTCCTCCTTCTATCCATTGCCCTCCTCCTCCAAAGCCTCCACCCTGGTCAAAATTATCATCCATGTAAAACTGTTCATCCCCTGGATGTCCCCCTCTAAATGGACCAGGCCCAGCACCTAGTAAACTAGGTAACTGTGGTGGCCCTCCAAATCCAGGACCAGGTCCCATCTCATTAACATCTTCATCCTCTTCTCCTCTGTTCCAGGGCAACATTCTGCTTTCTTTCTCTTCTTTCTCCTTCTCCCAAGGGAAGTAAGGTTGCAATTTGAGTTCCCTAAAGCTTCTAGGACGAACGGTCAGCCGAGAGCTGTTCAGAATGTGTGGTTCATATTCTACAGCTTTTGTAGCACCTTCTTTAGAACCAAACTCTATTATGCAGAATCTGGCTGGCAACTAATGAAAAGAAAGCATAGATTATAAAACAGCAACCAAACAGAAACTAACAATGATACATTTCTTATGTTTCAAAGAACTCTTAAAACTTTCTAAGAACATAAGAAGTTGATCCCATAATAAAAATCAGCTGAACAGTTAATTTTTATCACAGCCTTGTGAGTCAATTTGTGATGAAAACTAACAGCATTATTCTATTATTGGCTGAAAGTGTTTTTTCTTGTTGACGCAGCTGCTATCTTCATTGGGGTAAAACAAAGATTGATAATGGATACAAACATAACAAATACATGTACCTTCTTTTTCTCATGTGTCTCCATCACAATTTTATTGATTGGTCCAAAGTTTTGAAAATACAAAACTAATTCATTTTCTTCTGTCCGGGGAGGAAAACCTTTAACAAATATACTGCATTCAGCCACTCTTTTCTTTTCCAAATATGCCTGTAACTTTTCATTATGCTTCTTACCAGCCATGTGTCTATCATATTCTTCAGCTAAAAAAAAAGATAGAAACATTGTACATGTTGTATATTTATCATGTTTATATAACTTTAAAAAGTAAATATAACATATATAGGTTCATTTGTATATATACTTAAGATGAGAAGAATTAAATGCTGTTTTACCTGTACAAGCTAAAAGTCATGCACGTGACACGATCTGAGAAAATAAATCTTTCATACATCATGTACATGGCATTTTCATGAAGATATATATATAATGTATCTGAATTTTTTAGTCATTAAAAATTGTAGTTAAGTCGTAATTTGATTTTTTCTGTCATCAAAGGTTTTGTCCAACGGCATGTGCCAGTAATTTTAAACCAGGTAATAAAATCACTGATCCATGAAGATGTAAAGAAACATATTTTTTTTCTAACAAAGCATCAAAGAAAAGATCAACAGCCCTTTTATTATTACTAATTAGGAACAAAAAAAATAATTTACTAGTTAAAAGATAATCCTTCAGAATTCATTGGATCAATTAACAAGATAACGCGATGATCAGACATTACACAAGTAGAGCGTGTGTCACGTTAAATATGTTAATAACTTTTAAATCTCTTTATATCATCGAACCAACTTTCAACCTATTTTTTTTTTAATATAATAATTGATCCTAATTAATGATCTTGGTACATATTTAACCTTTGTTTCATTTCCTTAGTGCAGTATTCATAAATTCGTTAAGCTTCATTGGATTCAATCAACAATATGACAACAGGACACATTACACAAAATCGGCGCGTGCCATATAAAATGTTAATAACTCTTTTATTTCTTAATATATTTACACCAAAATTTAAATATATGGACCATAATTTGCTATTGGGCTCGTTTCCTATAACGATAGAAAAGTGATAAAAATGTGTATTACTGTAAGAAAAGTTGTAACTACATCTAAAGATGCCTTTATTTTTATCAACATACAAGTGTATGCTACTCTTCCCTAGAAAAAAAATTGAAATTAATAAATTTCAAAGATTATACGGCAGTATTTTTGTGTCGTTTCTCGCGTTACTTTTCGCTTCCGAAATGCATAACGCTGACTGATTTATAGATAATCGTCACCGGCAAATTCGTAATTTTTGCTTTCAAATAATAAAGAACATCGACCAATAAGAATAGTCAGAAGAAAATGCCGAGAACTATAAGTATTTCTGTAGCAGGTGTAAGAACACTAGCGTTACTTTGGTTTCCAATTTCGTAACACAAATTTTAGATGATGTAATCTGCTTTGTTGTAATAGAATTCTTTATAACAATATGCAAATATGAACTCTCGCGAGATGTTCAAACAGGTAAATCAGAGATGATTTACATTCTAGTTTTGTTCTTCGTAATAATTAAGTTAGAAAATGACGTTATCGTTATGCGTTACATTTCAAACGAAACAGAAGTCCAGTTATTTCCTTTTTTTTATTAAAATTGTTTTTGTCGTTAAGTTCTAATCATTTCCGGTCATGCGTGAAACATGTGACTAACATGTGATCACGCCCTTACGGCCGGATGTATGAAATATTAGGTCTAAACATTGTTTTTGTTTCCAACGGGATGTTAGCAAACATAATCTGTAGACTTGTTTCTTCTTGTTTAAAAAAGGAAAATATAATTTTCAAAGAGATTGCACCGGGGGTCTATTATTTTTCCTATGTGCATAATGTTACATACGATCTTGTGTGAAAATAAATGCCCAATGACTTGACAAAATCGATTTCAGATTTGACAGACGTTATAACACACTTTGTTTCCTGATAACGATGTAAAGGTTCCTTGGAAAATTCAATCGACATTACGTCTCTTATCATTGTGCCGATGCTCGTTGGATTGATTTTGCTTCAGCAGTAAATATTACTGGATATTTTGGGTGAATAAAGATATCTTCATAAAAAATACATGTTAATATACCGTTACACTTGGAATGTACAAAGTTGGTATCTTTGTCACAATTTTTAATTATTTTTTTTTATTCATGTTCTGCAAACACTTTTCAGAAACGCAATAAACTTGTCAAAGGAGAAGTAAACTTTTACCATGTATGACTTGAAAGGAAGTACTTTATTGATTTTAGCCCACTAAAGAAGGTTAAAATGTGGAAACCATGTAGATGGTGTACAGGTCACAAATATCACATGGTGCCTATTTTAAAGATTTTAATTCCAAGTTAAAAGTTTTTTTCTTTACTGGATTTAGAGAATTTTACATTGCCAATGATTTGGAATAAATTGTATATAACTGGAATTTCAAAACCAAATATAAATACATTTTTTTGGCTAAAACATCAAGATACAACGATTATGGTAACCTGTATCAATGAAGAAAATATGGAAATTTCTGAATAAATTGTACTAATTGTTTTCAAAACAAGCACATATTTAGGAGTTTTATAATACTGTTACATTTAAGATGGATTTTAAGAAAAAGTATACTGTTCTGATTATTTTAAGCAGACTTTGCAATAAAATAAAACAAAAAAAATGCTTTCGGTTTCTTATGGTTTCCTGTCGCATTTAAAAAAAACTTTAATTTAACATTGAAAATAGATTTTAAATATTAACATGAAGCAAGTAACACTAGTAATGGTGTTCATTTATGTCTTTTGAAATATATTGTGCAAAATAAAGAAAATAAAGATTGGTTTCCTGTTTGGTTTTCTGTCACGTAAACGGTGAATCAAAATGTATTATTTTTTTCTTGAAAAACTCAATTGTTCCATTAATACTATTCTAACACCAACACAACCCACAGAATAAAAGTTAAAAGTTTTAGAACTTATAAAAAAGGATACAAAAAGAAACCAAAGGCCGAATACCAAATTATGGTCCATATGCTCTTTTTTCAAATCTGTATCGTACTGAATGACCTTGGTGCTTATTTGACTGGTCCATCATGGGCTTAGTGCATTTCCTGAAGCTTAGTGCACCAAGGCGGCCTAGGTGGTGTTTAGACGTACCGGTTACTATACAGTGATAACAGTATCAATTTGACTGAAACTTTAATTGACAGACCCCTTTCAAGAGTAAAACCCTGCTTTGAAATAAGATCCCTTTTTGTCAGTGATGATACAAAAATAGACCCTAAATCTGCACATATAGTTATTTTAGGCATGAAAAATGTATAAATGAGTGTTTTTCAGTTTGTATTTGTGCACTATTACTACTGAGACTGCACTGTTTGGGAAAAAAGTTGTCTTTTTAGGAATAATTTAAGCCATTTTTTTTTCAAATTGGGGATTTTTCTCCAGGGGAAAAAGCCCTTATTCTCCATTAATTTAAGGCAAACAACATAGTCAATATTACTGTACCTTCATGTGCTTCTTTAAGAGTAAAATGAGGTCTAAATTTTGTTTATTTGCTCAAAATTCAGAGTTTTGGCTGTATTTTCCCTTTCAAAAGAAAACCATAACTTTTTTGTTTTAAAAGAAAAACACAAGTTGTTTTTTGTTAAATAATTTGTAATTTCAGTATTTTATAAATATCTGAAAAAATTTATATTTTTTATTCAGAAATAACTCATATGAGTCAAATGAGTCTTTTTTTAGAGGAAACGCCCATCTGGCGTATATACTAAATTTAGGCCTAGTATCTATGATGAGTTTATTCATATTTATCAAATGTTCATGAATGTAGAAAAAAAACTTCATTTTGTGCTGTATAATTATCAAATTTTTAAAAAATCAACTATTTCAGTTCTCATGCAAATTGGCACACATAATCTTCTCGGGTAATCAAATCAAATGGCATTTAAAAAAAAGAGTGGTCTATGAACTCGTTTTCAAGTTAAAAAAGTTAGAATGATAAAAATCAGTCAAAAACTGAATGTTTTCCTGATAAGTCATGGTTTGACGTCGCGAAAATAACAATTCACGTTCGCAACGTCATTACCTCCCTTTTAACTGTATCGTATGCTCTTAATTGGACAGTTTACACAGCTTGCTAAACTTCCTGTTCATGGAAGAAATACAAACTTGCCGATATTTCAAAGGCAGAAATGCCAAGATTTTCGGGCTGGAATCCGTTATATAACATTGCAGGGATGCAGGTCCGGATCCATCTGGTAAACAATGTCATAAAGACATGCAAAATTTATACTATATTTTCTGGGGAAAATCATGATTCAAGAAATGATGTTCATATATGAAATGAAACTCACTTTATTACAGATCCCTAGAAAATTAGTAATGTTTTGGTTTACATAAAGGAGTAGGGGCAATAAGGCCCTTATTTGGCCCAAAAATTGCTGCAAATTTAAAATTTATCATACATATTTTAAAATTACTGAAAAGTATCTCAGGTAGAAGGTATTCAGAAAAACAAAATAATTTTGGACATTAAACAAGTTACCATGGCAACAAATCATGCCTTAATTTGCATATTTTGTAAAATTTTGTGATTTCCCTTGTTTTTCATCAAATTTTTAAGTATACTTTCGATTGGAAAAGTATGTGCGCACCCAAGAAACAACTTTATATTTGGTGAGATTTTGTCAATAGTAATGATAAAGCTTCAGTTAAATCATTTTGTTGTTTCTTGGCTGCGCACGATGTTTCCACAACAGAAATAAAGATAGAAAACTGCATAAATTCTGAATTTTCATCGTTTTTGTGAAAACAGTATATATTATGACGTAATTGTGACGTCATCACATAAGAATCTTAATGTTTTTCATTTATATTTCTTGACCCTATGCATTTCTTATATATCATTTTATTCTGGTATCACCTAAGTTGGACAAAGGTATACAGAAAAACACATTAGTTTACATTACATTGCATATTATGTACATTTGTTGAGGAAGCATTAAATATGAGTTTTTTACAACGGTATGATCAGTATAGCCGACAGGTTAACATCAGAGAGAATCCAGTTTGTCATTTATAATTCTAATAAATTGGCACAATTTTCGAAGTTTAGATTTCTGTTTTTGATTCTTAATAGCATTAAATTTTAAAACATTCAAGTTCGTTAGGTATTTCTTGTCAATCAGTAGTGTTCTATCTGTCGAGAGACTGCTGCATTCCATTACATAGTGGTATTCGTCACCTATAGCAACTCTGCACAACGGACACTTTCTCTGTTCTCGGGGAATGTTTTGCCATCTACCATTTTCAATTGGCAGTTTATGGTTCATTGTCCTAAACCGCGACATTGTTATTACATCTTTATCATCAAGTACGTTAAGGTAGTGTTCGAAATTGTGTGATGTCTTGTATAGGCGATAATTCAGGGCTTTCGGCGAATCGTTTACCTTTCCTGACCATGACTGTGTAAACTGATCTTCTAGTCTTTGTTTAATTATCGATTTAATGTTAGGTGATGTGTTTTGGAATGACCATAAGTAAGAGAATCCACAATTGTCTAGAATACTTTTCATCTTGTCTAACGATCGCGATCGAAATGTTGTTTCTTGTGCTAACTTGAAAAGGTATCTAAACATTACAGCAGCGAGCTTACTTTCTTTACCGGTAATTAACTTTGTCCAATAAGATATAATTCTAGTTTTTATATCTATTTCTAGGGATACAGACCCAGTTCTCCATAAATGAAGTCGTTTTGAGTAGATGGCTTAAGATGTAAAAGTAGCTTAAAAAATTTAGTTTGAACTCTTTCTAGTATATCTAAGTTTTCGTAACCCCATATTTCGCATCCATATAGCAGAATAGGTTTTACCAGTAAGTCAAACAAATCTACATGGCATTTAATTGATAAATTGTGAATTCTTCCCTTCCTTAAAACTTCGTACATTGCACTTGTTGCTTTGTCCTTTAGATGTTGTTTGCATTGTTTAAAGCTGCCTGTTTTGCTGAAAATAATTCCTAAGTAGTTAAAGTGTTTTACAGTTTCAATATGATGGTTGTTTCTAAAGATTATGTTACAATTTGAAAAAGTTATCAAACATTTTGTTTTCTTGGGCCAAAACCAGGCCTTAATGCCCCTACTCCTTTGTAGTCCAGATAACCGTGTCTATTTATAATGTTTATCGCTTTTGGTTACTTAACATGCAAAAGCCTTCTCATATAAAGTCGTCAAAGCAAAAGAAATAATATAGATATGCATGGCGTCATTATTCGTAGGACTGGTTTAGTGTTTACATTTTTTTTGGGTCACCGATAAGTTTCTTTTTATACCTGATGATATTGTTGAGGTACACACGTCGCAGATGACGAACATACTACCACGGCTTCTACCTCGTGCAGGCATTTTCAATTGTTATGCACCTACAAAAGTGCAACAATTATATTTAGGACTTGAAGGCCCTTTTTATCGATCGGGAAGGCTGATTGTTGCCGGCGTGCTTTCGCTTTAGACCGGAAATAAATTCTTAGTCTCAAATCCAAAGTATTTTTTTCTAAATCCAAAAACATTAAATTTTCTTACACATATTGATTAGATTTTGTTATAATATCAAGAAATTTGTATTCAAACTTAAAAAATACGATATATTTTAGGACAGGTCGTAAATGGACGAAACTCCTATGGATTATACCCCGTCAAAACCATTTTAGATATATCTAAAAACGTTTAGTAAATCCGAATCAATGAACGTAAATCCGAAAGACCTGAATATGAGCTTCAGAGATGCTTGTTATCATCTAACCCTAGTATTGCCACTTTTTTACATCTTTATGATCATACAATTAAACCCATACTATTATATGGCAGTATATGGGGAATGTTTAGAACGGATTCAGCTGCTTGTAAAAAAGATAATGATTATATATTAGAAAAAGTCTTTGGTCAGGATTCTTCTGAAAAAGTTCATACCAAATTTATGAAATACATTCTTGGTGTAAACAGAAAGTCAAGTAATATAGCTGTAATGTCAGAGCTTGGTAGATTTCCTATGTATTTTACTATTCTAAGGGAAGCCATAAATCTATCTCATTCTATGGACAAACATAACCAGGAATCTTGGATAGGAAGCATTAAACATATATTTAAATTTTTAGACTTAGAATATCTATTTGTTAACCAGTCAATCTTTAAACAAAACCATATTCTAAAAAAAGTAGAAACATCTTTAACTATTAAATTTAAAGAAAGCTGGTTAGCTAGTTTAGAAAGCAATTCTGGGAAGTGTACTAATTTACAATCTGGCAATAAATTAAGAACTTACAGAAAATTTAAAAATATTTTTATGTTTGAACCATATTTAAAAATGAATTTAAAAAAAGACAGGCAAATAATCACAAGATTTAGAACTAGCTGTCATGATCTTGAAATCGAAAGAGGGAGGTATATTGGAATTAAAGCTGAAGACAGAAAGTGTAAGCTATGTAAGAACGCAGTTGAAGACGAACTACATTTTCTTTTAAAATGTCCCGTTCTAAAAGATACTCGATCTCAACATCTATCTAATTTAAATTCAAAATTCAAAATTTTTTCAAGATTATCTGATGAAATGAAATTTGTTTGGATTCTTTCATCTGAAGATTTGTTTGTTACTTCAAACTTATCTAATTTATTGCACTCCCTTTTTGAAGAACGAAAGAAAATTATAGAAAATATTGTTGTTTGAAAAAAAAAAATAGAAGAAAAATATATATAGATATATATAGGAAATAAAATTGATCAGGAGTTGTCTCCCATAGACCTAGAACTATAAAGATTTATGTAATTTCTCCAGGTCACAGTGGCACCCATAACAACTATGTTTTGTCAAAAACTTGGTTTATATCAGGTTAATTAGTGTAAATGTGTATTCATGTGGTTTTTTGTTTAAATGTACTTTAATCATTCTAATCATTTTATGCGCTTTATTTTGTAATTCATTTGATTGTATAGCTCAAATTTTGGGCACCATGATTGGTTAATAAAATTATCTATCTATCTATCTATCTATCTATGTATTTGACTATAATTTTATCAATGTTAAAATATTGTCATAGACTGGAGCATTTGAAAGAAGGATTATTATTTGATGCATTTATATGTTGTAAACAGTTACATAGCTCTAATGTAAATACATGGTATTCTAGTATAGATTATATTCAGAGAGAGATTCAATTACCAAATTTTGACCAATCAATTGGTTCTTTATGTCAGTATGTTAAAAATAAACTATGTAAAAGTTATTTTACATTTTGGAATAAACTTAAGTATCAAACAATTAACTCCGAAAATGGGAAGCTTGGTACTTATTTTTCTGTAAAAAATTGTTTTAAAAAAGAAAAATATTTAGAATTGCAGGACTTCAAAAAAAGACAGTCAATTTGTAAATTAAGAATAAGTTCTCACTCTTTAAAAATTGAGACAGACAGATATTCAAAAAAGCATATAGAAAGATCTGCGCGTCTTTGTTCTAATTGCTCACTTGGTAAAGTTGAAGATGAGCTTCATTTTTTATTAGAATGCCCTCTTTATGATATTCAAAGGGATGATTTTTTTCAAGACATTTCTAACAATTGTTATAATTTTATAAATTTAAATAAATCTTCTAAATTTTTATGGCTCTTGACCCAAGAAAATGTTACTCTTATGGAAAAACTGGGCTGTTATATTTGTGACTGTTTTGAATTAAGGAGATCAGGTATGAACACTGACACTAAGTCAAGTAAATAATTTGAGAATAAATACATATACATGTATAATGTAATTTTATTATTCTTTTATTCACAATATATATGTGGTTTTTAGCTTGATTCTGACCAATGCTTATATTCCAAATATATATGTATATGCCTCTATTATTAGCTAACCTGGCCGAAAGGCCAAGTGAGCTTTTCTCATCACTTGGCGTCGGGCAGCCGTCGTCGTCCGTCGTCGTCGTCGTCCTGCGTTAACTTTTACAAAAATCTTCTCCTCTGAAACTACTGGGCCAAATTTAACCAAACTTGGCCACAATCATCATTGGGGTATCTAGTTTAAAAAATGTGTCCGGTGACCCGGCCAACCAACAAAGATGGCCGCCATGGCTAAAAATAGAACATAGGGGTAAAATGCAGCTTTTGGCTTATAACTCAAAAACCAAAGCATTTAGAGCAAATCTGACATGTAGTAATATTGTTCATCAGGTCAAGATCTATCTGCCCTGAAATTTTCAGATGAATCGGACATTTCGTTGTTGGGTTGCTGCCCCTGAAATGATAATTTTAAGGAAACTTTGCTGTTTTTGGTTATTATCTTGAATATTATTATAGATAGACATAAACTGTAAACAGCAATAATTTTCAGCAAAATAAGATCTACAAATAAGTCAACATGACCAAAATGGTCAGTTGATCACTTTAGGAGTTATTGCCCTTTATAGTCAATTTTTAACCATTTTTCGTAAATCTTAGTAATCTTTTAAGAAAATCTTCTCCTCTGAAACTACTGGGCCAAATTTAACCAAACTTGGCCACAATCATCATTGGGTATCTAGTTTAAAAAATGTGTCCGGTGACCCGGCCAACCAACAAAGATGGCCGCCATGGCTAAAAATAGAACATAGGGGTAAAATGCAGCTTTTGGCTTATAACTCAAAAACCAAAAGATTTAGAGCAAATCTGACGGGGTAATATTGTTTATCAGGTCAAGATCTATCTGCTCTGAAATTTTCAGATGAATCGGACATTTCGTTGTTGGGTTGCTGCCCCTGAAATGGTAATTTTAAGGAAACTTTGCTGTTTTTGGTTATTATCTTGAATATTATTATAGATAGAGATAAACTGTAAACAGCAATAATTTTCAGCAAAATAAGATCTACAAATAAGTCAACATGACCAAAATGGTCAGTTGACCACTTTAGGAGTTATTGCCCTTTATAGTCAATTTTTAACCATTTTTCGTAAATCTTAGTAATCTTTTAAGAAAATCTTCTCCTCTGAAACTACTGGGCCAAATTTAACCAAACTTGGCCACAATCATCATTGGGTATCTAGTTTAAAAAATGTGTCCGGTGACCCGGCCAACCAACAAAGATGGCCGCCATGGCTAAAAATAGAACATAGGGGTAAAATGCAGCTTTTGGCTTATAACTCAAAAACCAAAAGATTTAGAGCAAATCTGACGGGGTAATATTGTTTATCAGGTCAAGATCTATCTGCTCTGAAATTTTCAGATGAATCGGACATTTCGTTGTTGGGTTGCTGCCCTGAAATGGTAATTTTAAGGAAACTTTGCTGTTTTTGGTTATTATCTTGAATATTATTATAGATAGAGATAAACTGTAAACAGCAATAATGTTCAGCAAATAAGATCTACAAATAAGTCAACATGACTAAAATGTTCAGTTGACCACTTTAGGAGTTATTGCCCTTTATAGTCAATTTTTAACCATTTTTCGTAAATCTTAGTAATCTTTTAGAAAAATCTTCTCCTCTGAAACTACTGGGCCAAATTTAACCAAACTTGGCCACAATCATCATTGGGTTATCTAGTTAAAAAAATGTGTCCGGTAACTCGGCCAACAAACCAAGATGGCTGCCATGGCTAAAAATAGAACATAGGGGTAAAATGCAGTTTTTGGCTTATAACTCAAAAACCAAAGCATTAAGAGCAAATCTGACAGGAAGTAAAATTGTTGATCAAGTCACGATCTATCTGCCCTGGAATTTTCAGATGAATCGGATAATTGGTTGTTAGGTTGTTGCCCCTGAAATAGTAATTTTGAGGAAATTTTGCTGTTTTTTAGTTATTATCTTGAATATTATTATAGATAGAGATAAACTGTAAACAGCAATAATGTACAGCAAAGTAAGAACTAAAAATAAGTCAGTATGAACAAAATAGTCAATTGACCCCCTAAGTAGTTATTGCCCTTCATAGTCAATTTTTAACAATTTTCTTAAAATTTGAAGATTTTCAATAACATTTTCCACAGAAAGTACTGTTATAGATAGAGATAATTGTAAGCAGCAAGAATGTTAAGTAAAGTAAGATCTACAAACACATCACCATCACCAAAACACAATTTTGTCATGAATCCATCTGTGTCCATTGTTTAATATTCACATAGACCAAGGTGAGCGACATAGGCTCTTTAGAGCCTCTAGTTGTTGTTGTTACCAATTATGTAAATCAATTGTATCTGATTTTATGCCCTTTATAGGCCCTGTAATTTGGGAAATAAAAATATTCTATTCTATTCTATACAACTCAATAATATATAATGACTAAAAATAGTATCAATCAGCATCCTATTTATTATGAGCTCATGACAACCGACCTTCACACCAAAAAAACTGATAAACACCAATTTCTCTATCCGAAGAGTTGTCACCCGCGAAACACTGCTCCCTGAGCATTCCGTACAGCGAAGTCATCAGGTTATTTAAAACGGATTTGTTCATCGGAATCAAAATTAAACCATAGTTTGGGGCAACTCAGACAGCAACTTAAATCAAGATGTTATAAGAACAAAAATATTTCAGAAGCTTTCGGCAAAGCAAAAGAAAAAGACCGAACAAACCTACTTGATATATATAAACAACTCGTCTAAACATCAACCCAACAATGTTAGATCTGTAAACTTGCTTTCGCAAATTTTTTGTTCTTTCCTCGCCGGGATTCGAATCCATGCTACTGCGATATCGTGGTAATAGACCCCAATTTCCGCTTTCAACTCCTCATGATTTAGATTTAAGAGATATTCCAAAAGATATACACGTTTACCTTAAACAATTGCAACAAAAATTGAGCACAATACGAAGAGAAGTCCAAATAAACGTTGAAAAGGCAAATGCTAAAATGGTTGAAAGAGTTAATAAAACAACATCACCTCTAAAATTGTCAGTTGGAGACTATGTGTATTTGCACGACGAGCCTATTGGTCATGGACGAAAATTACAAGCTAAATTTACGGGACCTTTTATTGTTGATAATATACCAAGTCCTCATTTAATCAAAATTAGAGATCCTGAAAACAAGCGAAGACTTCGAATGCCTGTACACATAAATAGATTAAAAATGGCATATATTCGTGCACCACAACCTCAGCCGTATTTGCAACACTTAAGTAAAAGCCAAAGTTCAAATACTAATGTCGATTCTTCTACTTCGTCATATTCTGAACAAGTCCCCGTACGTCAGTCAACTAGACATAAAAAGCCACCCGCAAAATTTAACGACTTTGTTAATTTAGATTCCGAATTAGGAACAGATTCAATATCATCAGACGACAATCGATATCATAAAATCAAACGTGTTTTAGCCAGGAAAATCGATAATAATCAACTAAAATATCTTGTACAAATTGTCGGCGAGCCAGCACAAAATTCTATATGGGTAGAGGAGTCAGGTTTATCACCTAAAGCAAAGAAGATAGTTCAAAATAAACCACCTCCAATGATACTGTGAGTCTATTTTTGTGTGTGAAAATTGTTTCGCCACAACCAATCATCGTTTTATACAGATCTGTGTGTGAGAATTGCCTCGCCACAGATAGTCAAGATAAAGTTTTATACTTGTGAGGGCCCTCATGGGGTTTTTGATTATGTGATTATTTGGCCGTTTTTTTAATGATTATTTGATTATTAAGCCAAATATTTCATGATTATTTGATTACCTAGGACTGTATTTTTAGTTTATGATTATTTGATTACTAAAGATAAGCAAATATTTAATGATTATGTGATTATATTGGCAAAAAAATGGTGATTACGTGATAACTAGGACCCCCCCCCCATGAGGGGCCTCACTTGTGTGTGAGAATTGCCTCGCCACAAGATTCTGGAATTGAGTGTGTGAATATTGATTCGCCACCTGTAATGTGATTGTCTCGCCACTATCGATATATCTAAATACCAAACCAGAGATGAAAGAATATTTCAGTGACATTAATGTTGAAATTTGACATTTTGTTAATATGCTTTACATTGAATTGTTTGTGACATGTAATTAATTTGTTTGTTCTATTTGAATTGGTTCTTTTGCATGCTTGTATATAGGGCTACACGTGACTGCATTTAGTAGTAGTATATTTGTTGTTGTTGATACTTAAATCATGCTGATAAGGTTTTGTAAAAGTTACTTTTGCTATGCGAGTGTCTAATTGTATTAGGAATTATTAGGTTGAATCAAATGATTCGTGAGATATTTTATAAAATTGTTATAGTGGCCAAAAATTGATGGCTGGGTAGAATAAAATGATTCAAGAAACTGAGTACCAGTGGTAAAAAAATTGTGACCGGTATTTTGTAAAAGTGGCCAAAAATTGGTGGCCGGTATTTTATTAAAGGGGCCAAAAATTGGTTGCTCGGATTTTATGAGAGGGGTCAAAAATTAGTGGCCGGGATTTTTTTTTATTGTTTGAAAGTTGAACAACAGATGTAGTAGCGCAAAAGATGTTATGCTAGAAATAACCTTTGTTTTCATATATTAATATCTATTTTGATTGTATGTTGTAAGAATCTTTAATCCTCGGCCGGGGATTAATGAATAATTGTATGAGTGTGTGAGATAAACTAGTTATTATTATTTGAAATATATTAAGAGTCACGGGTCTCTGCTAGTGTCATCACTTTGAAACATGTATGTTTACTTTTAAAGCTACAATTTTATGCATCGCAAGTGTTCACTTGAGCAAAGTTGACAGTTGTAATCTGTCGTGCTCTTGGAAGTATCCGTAAAATAAACAAGTGAGAGTTTAATGGTCAAGATTTTACGACCTATGGTATCGAACATCTGTGTCTGGGATTTCACAGAGAGATATTAATGTTGTTGTGGTTTTTACATAATGAGTTTTAATGAGATTTAGCGGTTAGATTAGTTGATTTGTAACTATAACATTTATGCACACTTGTCATTTTGACAGATCAGATAAACAGAATTTCCGTTTCAAGACTACATTAATTACACTGGGAACTAAGTTTAAACACTGATCATTCATTTTAATTGATACAAATGTTATAATTTTAATTGTTGTTTTTTTTCTTCATATTTTTGACATTATAATTTTTTTACTGCATATTTTAGCGATGAAAAAGAAACCTTTTATTCTAGATCTTTTAAAACTGTTTTTTTTTCCTGGTTTTTTTACTAAACAAAATTTGTAGTTATATTTAACACATAGAATTATTATTTAATGAGAACTTATGAATTTATTTTCAAGTTTTAAATGTGTGTATATTAAAGTACAATTAGTATTTGCTGAGAGATTGTTTCAATTTTATTTTTTTTTAATATTATTATTCATAATTTTTATAAATAGATTTCATTGACCAGTAAGAAATTTTTAGAAATTTCTAATTTGTGGGCGGGGATGTTATGTTTATCTTTTTAATACTGGTTAATGAAATCATTACAGTGTGTACTGGCTGGTCATTATCGCGTATGATACGATTTTGACACGCCTACATAGCTAATGAATATGCATGACTATAGATAAGATCAGCACGTGTAGCCTAAACTGAGAGTTGTAGATTTGTAGGATAACTGTACACATGTAGTTTTGAAAATATAGAATAGATACAAAAATGTGTGTTTTTAGTATTAGTATCCGAGCAAGTAAAACACGGATCTATCATTACACCCAATCGCCTGCACTGTAGCCGTCCGGCATATTATATAATTTATATATATATCAATTAAATGTGTTTTTATTTTATTTAATAATAGAGCATCTACTCAAAATGTTCTTAGAAATAAGCAATTGGGTGGCGTCACATAATTTCGCCGCATATAACATATACATGTACCGGAGATATATGTATGTGCATATACTTTGTTCTTTTATTGCATCAAGGAATTGTATATATGTTCCAGACCATATGAGTATTTGGACCGTACGCGTACGGTCCGGACCGTATACGTATACTCGTACGGTCCGACCATACGCGTACGGTCGGACCGTATGAGTATACGCGTACGGTCCAGCTGATGTTTTGGGATCATATCGGTTAAATTTAAACAAATATTTATCAAAATCATTATTTTTAGTTATACAAATTGAATTTATTACATGTCTATGGATGAAATGATTAAGCGAACAATTGAAATTAAATATGTGTTTATTTTTATATCCGTGATTCCTACTTTGGTACTCAAGGTGACACTGACTTCCACAAAGAACGTCATATTTTTTTTATAGTAACATAATTTGTTCATGCACGTTGCTTTGCATTTTTTTTTTTGTAAAGTTCCTTAATATTCTAAAACGATTGTCCTCCCACTCTAAGTTTACTTCCGATAACTTCAATTTTAATTAGCATACTTGGCTTCAATATATGAATTACTGACATGCTAAATACAGGAGATTAACAGATTAAATAAACGTGATTTTTTAAAATAGTTATAACATTATTTTGTTTTATTTCAATTACTATTGAACTTTTTACATTAATTTGAAATGTAAGCTATGTTGATCTGTTATACATTTGTATCTGATAAACGTGACCAACTTCTTAATATTAGTCAGACCGTACGCGTACGGTCCGACCGTATGCGTATTTTGAAAATATACGCATACGGTCCAGACCGTACGCGTACGGTCCAAATACTCATACGGTCTGGAACATATATACAATTCCTTGCTAGTATAACATATGATTTAGCATTTATTCAATTTTTTACGTTTTTATACCGATATTTCATTTTTCCTTCTTTTTTTTCGGGTGGTACATTGAGAGTAAAAAAATCACGTGTGTGCGTTGTTATTTAAACTTCAATTGATGGCGATGGAATCCTTTCAATGGTGCGGCCTAGCAACAATCTAACGAGAACTATAAAGGGTTAGAGATTATTTTCAAGATGTCTGCGCCCATGTTGAGTTTTACGGCAAGAATTTGCTCAAATTGGTTAACAAGACCGCAAATAAGACGATATGGCTTGTTGTATCAATTGGACAGAAACAAAACAACAATTGAAAAAGGGATATCGAAATCAAAAGAAAATCAGGGTTAATTAATTTCTGTATGATGTATCTCTCATTTGGCTAAGATCTTTTTGACCTCTCCACAGGTTGGGGACAACACATCAAATGTCATTTGAGTAATCATGTTATAGTGCTAGTTCATTGTTTTTTTTTTTTTTTATCTGAGTCTGCTAAACTAAAATGACACATTTTCCTAAATATTTCAACAAATTTACCAAAGAAGAATTATGAATAGACAATGATAAATCTACATGTAATCTGATTTACTGAAAAGTTAGAAGCCTATAAATATGTTTATGAAAACTTTTTTTTTTCAAGGCTTCTAACTTTTTCAAACAAAAAAAAATCGCAGTGGCTATCTTGCTAGTTCCAGACAAATAAGAGGGCTACTTTTAACATGCTCTATCAAAATTGTCTACTTCAAGTACTTGGCTTAAAGCAATTCATACATAGTTTTGCTATTTTAAATAATTAATAGCTAAACACCCACACTTCATGCATTTCCACCTCTACTCTAGGTCATACCTGTCAACCGACCCGTATTCTGCGGGTGTGACCCTAGATTTTCACAATTCTGAGGGATCACCCGGGACACCCGCCGGGTCATTCAATAACCTGGGAATTCCGAAAAATGACCCGTTTTCACCCATATTTCTCAGCCTTGAGATTGATTTCATAAGTAATATTCCTTTGAAATACCGGCAATTTCGTAATTCTTCCATGAACACGAAGTTCATCTAGCTGTGTAAACTGTCAAATTAAGTGACCCATTTAAAGTGCATGGCTTCACTTGACAGCTTTGGTGTCAAACACACTGTTAATTAACACCAATTACCTTAGCTTTAGGGAGTAAATAAATTGCACTTATTTTACAAACATATTTCAACTAGAGTTACTTCCCCTTTTTTTGCCACCATTCAAAATTATTCCTTACATTTAAGTTTTTTGGGTGAAAAAGATTAAATCATAAAAAGATAAAATTCAAATACATATTGAAAAATAACTTCATTATTTTTATACCTTTATACAATTTAAAAAAAAAAGTTGAAAATTATTTTTTTCATCTATACTTCCTTTAACTGTAATACTATATTTTATCATAGTCTAATTTCCTTCTAAATTTTTTGATGATATGTTTTTATACGACCGCAAATTTTGAAAAAATTTTCGTCGTATATTGCTATCACGTTGGCGTCTGCGTCGTCGTCGTCGTCGTCGTCCGGCGTCCGAATACTTTTAGTTTTCGCACTCTAACTTTAGTAAAAGTGAATGGAAATCTATGAAATTTTAACACAAGGTTTATGACCACAAAAGGAAGGTTGGTATTGATTTTGGGAGTTTTGGTCCCAACATTTTAGGAATTAGGGGCCAAAAAGGGCCCAAATAAGCATTTTCTTGGTTTTCGCACTATAACTTTAGTTTAAGTTAATAGAAATCTATGAAATTTTGACACAAGGTTTATGACCACAAAAGAACGGTTGGGATTGATTTTGGGAGTTTTGGTCTCAACAGTTTAGGAATTAGGGGCCAAAAAAGGGCCCAAATAAGCATTATTCTTGGTTTTCGCACAATAACATTAGTTTAAGTAAATAGAAATCAATGAAATTTTAACACAAGGTTAATGACTACAAAAGGAAGGTTGGTATTGATTTTGGGAGTTTAGGTCCCAACAGTTTAGGAATTAGGGGCCAAAAAGGGACCCAAATAAGCATTTTTCTTGGTTTTCGCACCATAACGTTAGTATAAGTAAATAGAAATCTATGAAATTTAAACACAAGGTTTATGACCATAAAAGAAAGGTTGGGTTTGATTTTGGGAGTTTTGGTCCCAACAGAATAAGGGGCCCAAAGGGTCCAAAATTAAACTTTGTTTGATTTCATCAAAATTGAATAATTGGGGTTCTTTGATATGCCGAATCTAACTGTCATGACTGTGTATGTAGATTCTTAACTTTTGGTCCTGTTTTCAAATTGGTCTACATTAAGGTCCAAAGGGTCCAAAATTAAACTTAGTTTGATTTTGACAAAAAATGAATCAGTTAGGTTCTTTGATATGCTGAATCTAAAAATGTACTTAGATTCTTGATTATTGGCCCAGTTTTCAAGTTGGTCCAAATCGGGGTCCAAAATTAAACTTTGTTTGATTTCATCAAAAATTGAATAAATGGGGTTCTTTGATATACCAAATCTAACTGTGTATGTAGATTCTTCATTTTTGGTCCTGTTTTCAAATTGGTCTACACTAAAGTCCAAAGGGTCCAAAATTAAACTTAGTCTGATTTCAACAAAAATTGAAATCTTGGGGTTCTTTGATATGCTGAATCCAAAAATGTACTTAGATTTTTTATTATGGGCCCAGTTTTCAAGTTGGTCCAAATCAGGATCTAAAATTATTATATTAAGTATTGTGCAATAGCAAGTCTTTTCAATTGCACAGTATTGCGCAATGGCAAGAAATATCTAATTGCACAAATATTGTGAAATAGCAAATTTTTTTTTAATTAGAGTTATCTTTCTTTGTCCAGAATAGTAAGCAAGAAATATCTAATTGCAAAATATTGTGCAATAGCAAGATTTTTTTTAATTGGAGTTATCTTTCTTTGTCCAGAATCAACTTAAATCTTGATATATACAATATACAATGTATATTCACTTTTTACTACCAACTGATAAATTATAATAAATAACATTCAGTGATAACAAGCAGTTTTTTTTACATCTTAATATTTTATGATGTATTTAAATGAGTAGTTATTGTTGCAAACTCCATTAGAAATTTTAATTGAGATTAGTTTTGGAATAAGGGAAAGGGGGATGTGATTAAAAAAATTGGGTTCAATTTTTCTCATTTGAAATTTCATAAATAAAAAAGAAAATTTCTTCAAACATTTTTATGCCCCACCTACGATAGTAGAGGGGCATTATGTTTTCTGGTCTGTGCGTCCGTCCGTCCGTCTGTCCGTTCGTTCGTCCGTCCGTCCGTCCGTCTGTCCCGCTTCAGGTTAAAGTTTTTGGTCAAGGTAGTTTTTGATGAAGTTTAAGTTCAATCGACTTCAAACTTAGTACACATGTCCCCTATGATATGATCTTTCTAATTTTAATGCCAAATTAGAGTTTTTACCCCAATTTCACGGTCCACTGAACATGGAAAATGATAGTGCGAGTGGGGCATTCGTGTACTGAGGACACATTCTTGTTTTGAGAGGATTAATATTCAACAGCATAGTGAATTGCTCTAAGAGAAAACAAAAATTTTAAGTTCATTAGAACACATTCATTCTGTGTCAGAAACCTATGCTGTGTCAACTATTTAATCACAATCCAAATTTAGAGCTGAATCCAGCTTGAATGTTGTGTCCATACTTGCCCCAACCGTTCAGGGTTCAACCTCTGCGGTCGTATAAAGCTACGCCCTGCGGAGCATCTGGTTAAGGATTGAATAAAGATAAAAAAAAAAAAAAAGCCAGTGGTCTCAAACATTTAAAAATTACTTTAGAAAAATATGTTGTAGTATTTGATGTTTGAGGTGAGAAAAAGTAAAGAACATAAAAAATCTTTAAAAGTGCAATAAATAAATAATTAATAAGATTTAAAATGACTTAACCAAGTAAACATGCATTGATGTTTTGGTAACTTTGATTTACATTATAAGAAAAATGCACCATAAATGCTGAAATTCAGCTCGAAAAAGTTTGTACGTGTTATGACCTGAGATTTGATTCATGACCTGCATTTTCATCGTCACAGGTTGACAGGTATGCTCTAGGTAAGGGGTTAAATTGAAGTTCACATGAATATGATAAATGCGGATTCAATGCATGAGCTCATATCACATGTATTATTCATTTGCAAGTGAGTAATTCATCATCAATGTTTCTTAGCTTAATTTGACAAAATTGAACCATACTGGCTACTTAAAGTGAATCAATATGAGGCAGGCATTCAGGGGTTTCATTATCTTTCATGTTGACTGGTACTTTCCACGTTTCTAGGTGGTACTTTTCAATTTATTCCATGAATATCTTACATAAAAAATTCCTACATTTAGGCGGTACTTGTCAATAGCATAGGAGGGTAAAAGTACCGGGTACCGCCTCCTAATGAATGACCTGGGCATTACCTGTGAATGGGGACAAAGTCTATCATGTTTATGAATTATAATTTTTGATTCAAAAATGTTAAAAAAAGTTCACATAAATATGATGAATGTGGATTCAGTGCATGAGCTCATATTACATGTATTATTCATTTGCAAGTGAATAATTCATCATCAATGTTTCTTAGCTTAATTTGACAAAATTGAACCATACTGGCTGCTAAAAGTGAATTAATATAAGGCAGGCATTACCTGTGCAAGGGGAGGAAGTCTGTATGAATTATTTTTTTTGATTCAAACATGTTAAAAAAAGAAGCGGAAATACCGTAACATTTCAGATTTTGGTTCTGTTGTTAGGGATTTTAGTTGTGATGTTATTTAAGTTATGATGTCATATTCAATGTAAACAAAGAAACGCTGCCATCAAGTTACGTTTTTTTCATATCAAACAATTATTAAAAATGAATTGGTATTGAGTTCCTTCCTGTATTTTACTAGACTGATAAATATATATTTTATTCAAAGTCTCATGCAAACAAGACTTGAAAAGGAAGTAGATTTCTGCGCAGATGCAGGAATTTTAAAAGTCTGCATAAAGGTAAACGATTTTTAGTTTATTAGCAGAATAAAATTTTGGAAATTTTCCTGAATTTTTTTTTTTTTCTACCGTAATAGGGGACTTACATGATCTTATTGTCTCTACATTATTTCACTATTTCACTTTCTTTAATAATTGAACAAAATAAATCATACTTTAGATTTTTATATGCCCGTCAAAATTTTGACGGGACGTATTATGGTATACAAAAGTCCGGTGTCCGTCCGTCCGTCCGGCGTAAACATGTCGCACCGTAACTTGAGAACGACTTATCCAAATTTCATGAAACTTAATATAGTTGTTTCTTATGATGGTCAAATGATCTGTATACTTTTTGGTGAAAATAAGATTTAAACTTTTTGAGTTACGGCACTTTATAACTAAAACAAGGGTGTGTTTTTTTCACATGTCGCACTGTATCTCAAAAACGATTCTTGATTATGACTTAAAACTTTAAACACTTCTTAGTTATATTAATCTCAATATCTGTATACTTTTTGGAGTTGATTCAAAATTTCATTTTTGAGTTATTGAGTATTTTGTAAAAAAGGGGGAGGTTTTTATACGCCCGTCAAAATTTTGACGGGACGTATTATGGTATACAAATGTCCGGTGTCCGTCCGTCTCTGTCTGTCTGTCCGTCTGTCCGTCCGTCTGTCTGTCCGCGTAAACATGTCGCACCGTAACTTGAGAACGACTTATCCAAATTTCATGAAACTTAACATAGTTGTTTCTTATGATGGTCAAATGATCTGTATACTTTTTGGTGAAAATAAGATTAAAACTTTTTGAGTTACGGCACTTTGTAACTAAAACAGGGTGTTTTTTTTTCACATGTCGCACCGTATCTCAAAAACGATTCTTAATTATGGCTTAAAACTTTAAACACTTCTTAGTTATATTAATCTTAATATCTGTATACTTTTTGGTGATGATTCAAAATTTATTTTTGAGTTATTGAGTATTTTGTAAAAAAGGGGGAGGTTTTTTTTACATGTCGCGCCATATCTCAAAAACTATTTAAGATTATTGCTTAAAACTTTACACATGTCTTTGTTATATTAATCTAAAGATCTGTATACTTTTTGGTGATGATTCAAAATTTCATTTTTGAGTTCTTGAGTATTTTTTAAAAAGGGGGAGTTTTTTTTTACATGTTGTGCCGTATCTCAAAAACGATTTATGATTATTGCTTAAAACTTTACACACTTTTTTGTTATATTAATCTAAAGATCTGTATACTTTTTGCTGATTATTTAAAATTTTATTTTTGAGTTATTGAGTATTTTGTAAAACAGGGGAGGTTTTTTTACATGTCGCGCCGTATCTAAAAAATAATTTATGATTATTGCTTAAAACTTTACACACTTTTTTGTTATATTAATCTAAAGATCTGTATACTTTTTGGTTTTGATTCAAAATTTTATTTTGGTAATATTTAGTTTTTTGTAAAAAAAAAACAGAGTGGGGGGTTTCACATGTACAGTCCCGCCGTGTCTCTAAAACAATATATGGTTATTGCTTAAAACTTTCTCAGAAACTATTTATGATTATTGCATAAGACTTCCACATAAGACGTCGGGCGTATCATGCGCTCATGGCGCAGCTGTTTATTTATATATCTTGTAGCTTGTGCCCCTTTAAGGTTATTGACATCTAGCAACAAAAATCATTTGTGCATAAAAAGTTTCAATAATTTTTTTTATTTTTAGTCTCATTAAAAATCTGAAATAGGAACTGCAAAATAGTACAAATAGAAATAAATAGTTTAAACTTTCACATGTATATTTTCTCTAATAACCCTATAGACTAACACCCTTGACTGTGATGTGGAAGGGAATTAATTTATCTACTCCTCAAAAATAAGATACTAAGTTACAGATCTGAGAGTACTTGCAGTTACTGCCAGCTAGTTCAAAGCCAATAACAATATCTAAGAAAAAAGATGTTCATCTCTGAAGAGCCAAAAATTTCTGGAATTGAAGTCATATGAAACAAGTGACTGGTGAAAAATAAAGTTTATCCAATTCTTGAACCAATGCATGTATACATGTATATCATAAACTTAGTCTTTTGTGCACGATTTTATCCTTTTTTACCTAAATATATCGTATAATTGTCATTTTTTTCTCTCTCTGTCTGTTATGAGGTGAAAAAAATGGCTGCTACTTAATTGTCCTGTTTTGAAGCCGTAGTTTACCAATTGTCACCTCATAGTAAACAAAGAAGCATGGATATTGAGTATGTGTTTAACATGTACAATCAAAAAATTGTTTATTTTAATGACAGACACAACAGATACATGCGTATTGCAATCACCAGATTTTTACCAGAAGGGTCACTCTTAGGTCACTTTGCATAGGGAAAATATGTCGGCAAATTGCAAGCCATTAAAAAAAAAGTAAACTTCTACTAATGTGGACAAATTAATGAATTTTCTTCAGAAAAAAGTATATGTACATAAGTTTTATAATGAAAACTACCCATTTAGTTATAAAAAACATATGCATAATTTTTTTTCATTAGAGGTTTCATATGACTTTAAACTTTTTTCGCTACGGCCCTTTGAAATTTAGTACTGAATTTTGATGATTTTCCCATTTTTCATAATTTTTTACCCGTTTTTTTCCTATTAAAAAAAATCACAGTTCCTCAATTAAATGTTTTTTCATACTTTCAATAAAGATAAAGTGGACCAATCTGAATAAATTTAACTTAAAAAGACTATAGACAGGTGTTAATATAAGAAAGTTTTATCATATTTTGATGCTTTTCTGAGTCAAATTTACCATGCTGTCAATTTTGTAAAATTGTGATTTTTCTCTGTTTTAAGAACAAAATGCATTTTATTTCAACTTCTTCATGTTTTTTGTTATAAATGATTGAACAACATGCAGAAATACATATCTAAAAAATTTGAAAAAAAAGGGATATGGGATGTACATGTTTTTGATAAAATAATTTCTTGTACCCCTCACCCATTTGGTCAAAATTTTGGCTAAAAAGATTGACTTGATTGGTAAAAGAAATTAAAAATATTATCACTCAAAATTACTTTAAATATGGCAAATATAACACTATTTAAATTCATTGATATTTTCCACATGTATCACACAGTTTTGGAAATAATTCCAGAACTAGATTTCAACAAGACTGAAACGTTAGAAGAATATATCCTTAAAATATCAATCAACATCCAAGGGATTTAGTGTACTGACGTAATAATTTTGATCTCATCTCTAGTCATTTGAAATTAAGTACATTCCATCTTTTAATTGTCATGATTGTTCTCAAAAGACATGTTGTTTTAAATTTAATGATATTTGTTTTTTCTTTATGACAGATCCGGCTACTTTTGTGAATGATTCACTCCCAGATGGAGCTACAGCAGAAAGTACCAACAGTTTACAGCAGGATGAAAGATCAAAAACTGTCACTCAGGGTGCATGTTCTACTGGTATTATAAATTAAGAAATTAATGTGTTCTCAAACTTCAATTATTATTGTAAATTCCAGTAGTTTAGATTGATATTTATCTATTAGCCTTACTTCAAACCAATATTGGGGGGGGGGGGGGAAATTTGATTGATTATATAGGGAATCACTGAAGCATGACAGGAGCAGTTTTAATTCTGATAAGTTTTACAGTTTGAATAATACAACATTAACCTCTGATTGGATTGATTTAAGACATTTTGATTTAGGATCTGTTAGCTGAATATTCAAATGAAAATTATAATTTTTGTACATTAAATGGCAAACCCAAATATTTTTAAGTATGGCCATGGGAGCCATTTTTGGTTCTCATGAAAATTCCTATAGTATTTGAAGAGATGCATTCTGCTCTTTGTTGTGTTGTTGTCTCTTTGATACATTCTGGGTACCACCTTAGTCTTAGAAATAAGGCACAGATACACGTATAAAACTTACCATGCTATCAAAGATACTGAAAACAAGTTCTGTTGCTATAACAACGTCTTATTACAGACTTTGAACATGTTGCATTGTACTTTTTGTTATTAATTATTATTAAAGTTATTGAAAGTACATTTTTTGTTTGCTTTTCAATGAATGCTTTTCCAATTATCATGATTGTACTGAATTTACTAATATGCATTGAATTTATTTTGTTAACAGGCACAGCTGAGGTACAAAAAATTCTACACATTTGGAGAGTTTTAAATAAGGTTTCAAAAGAAAAATTGATGAAGATATTCCCTAGTGCAGTTGATATACATTTTCAACCATTAGATGAGGAAGGAAAGATGTAAGCAATTGTTTTTTGGATTTTATACAGCCTCTTAATGGAAAAAAAATATGATAAGGCTGTCAATCTTTTAGTATTCAGAATTCTCCACTTCACTTTATCATTTTTAATTACTATTATCAAGTAATCAGCTACATGTATGTGACACTTAAATGATATTCATGTAGAATATTTTCATAACAAAGTTTTGAAAAAGCCAGCAAAAAATAAATGTTTTTCTAATTTGATACTGTAAAAATCAGTTAGCTTTTAATCTCAGTTATGATTGACGTCAGTCTTCATTGTGATTTTAAACAGTCAGGGGACTTACTGAAATAAGTGATTTTTAAATCACTTATTTGAGTAGCAAATTCGAAGTTTTGTCACAAATTGTGATTTTGTAGTTTTACCAAAATTTTAAACACATAGGTTTAAATAATATGTTTTCATTTGTAAAATTGAAAGAAAATAAATTTTTTGCTTCTTTGATGCTATCATTTAGCTAAAAAATCTATTTTAGTTGAAAAAATGCTGTAATTGTAATGGCTTTACAAAATGAACTGATACTTTCTTAAAAGATTTTTCCCAGCAGTGGGATTATTTTTCCTGTAAAGTTCAAGGTTTCATCTTTCAGATTATGTAATAAAATTTTATTGCTCGCGATAAAAATTTCACTGTTCGTGGGTGTTGAAATTAGTGGGGGTTATTAACCCTTTCAATGCTATACACGGAATATGCCACGATTATATAATACGTTGTGTATAGTGCAATACGCTACGGAATCCAGCAACTTGTGTCTTCTATATTACATGGCAGATAAAACAACAAAATAAAGGAAGACTAAAAGTAGTTTTTATTCAAAATTCAAATGTAATAAATTACACCTTTTACCTGTTAATTACCTGAAAATATAGGTAACCTGTTAAAAATTTTACTGAAATAATTGCCCAACATTACAGGTCAGGCTCTCCTGAGCATTTTTCATGCAATGACTGTGTCTGTACCTCTTATAATAAAAAAGATACAGTAGTCTGTTCTAATGAATGAACACAAAAAAAAAAATGCATCAGCCATTTTTCTATTTTTTTGTGTAGCGTTGAAAGGGTTAAAATAATGATACTTAAAGAAGTGATTTTTGGGAAGGAAATTGAGGTATGATACTTAAACAAGTGATTTTTATGCATTATCCTAGATTCAGTACAAGGTCATCACTTGAAATGACCTGGTCATCCTAGACAACACAGATGTTGGTTCTGATAAGTTTAGAAACATAATTAGTCCCTGGATCATTAGTATTCTATATTTAAAGCTACAGTAAAATTAAATCACTTCTTCTAGTGATTACTTTGTACTACTAAAATGTAGGTGATTATTAAAGAAAGACAACTCTAAGTTCAACCTTTATGGAAATAATGTTACTTGAATCAGTGATTTAGAAAATCACTCATTTAAGTAAGTCCCCTGACTGTTAAATAAGAAGGGTATGTGCTTTATAGAGAACAGGAGGTCATAGGCTAGATATCCCAGTATCCCATTGGATCAAGCCTAAGACTTGAAAATTGGTATTTATTGCTTCTTTTGTAAGTTTGCAGCATTTAGTTAGTGCAAAGACTGATGTGCTTGGAGTCCTTATTATCATGTACATGTAAAATTGACATGTCTTTTTGCAGACTGTTACCTTGCACATACAAAAATCTAGCTTCCATATAGTTTTGTTCAAAGCAGGGTTCATATTCACATTGCATTGACTTATTCTTGTCCTGATGTCCCAGACCTGCCAACTATCCCGATTTTCGCGGTATCATCCCGATTTTTATCCCTCAACCCGAATCCCGATATCGGGATCGTAAAACTAGTCAAAATCCTGATTTTCACCAAATATACCCGAAAAAATTATTGTTTACCGATTTTGAAGTTTTTCTGATCAATTTTAAAAAATCTATAATTTTACATGGGGAGAAATTATGACAAGTTATAACGACCCTACGCTAATCAACAGTCACAACAGGTGTCATAATTAGTGGTTGTATGTAATCAGATTACCTAATGGGTCGTAACGGTCCTCAAAATTAATTTGTATACACAAATTTGGTCGAACAGCCTTTCAATTTTAATCAATTTATCATACAAGCACAATTTGCAACATTTGCCGTAGTTCCACAACAAAATCATAATTAATAGAAAGATGAGAATTGTAATGAACTCATCAAGAAAACATCGTTTATCTTGAAATCCGTTTAATTTTTGAAACCAGACGTTGTGTGTCTGTTGATTTAAAATCGACGCCATTTTGTATTCACTTCTACTGTTTTTACTGTGTAAGCCTCCGCCGGTAAGAGCACCTCTGAATACAAAGAAAGATAACTCAAATTTTATCTATTTTTTCATTGATACTGATAAGACCATAAGTAAGACTAAATCAAAATCTGTCTTCATCCTTCTAACTTTAGGACATGTAGTTTTAGGTCTTTCGAGTCAAGGTTCATAGATAAGAAGGTCTTTGGAGGGGGAAAAGGGGGGGGGGTCTCTACTTTGAATCCTTTTTTTTAATGCCATTTTTCTCTATTCTTCAGTTATTTTGTCAATTTTTTAATTTAATAATACAAGAATCATGCAAATAAAAGAAATCAAGGCCCAGGGATCTCCATGGATGAAAATTGAACGATGGAGGAACTTTCACCATCATAAACCGTATCTACGATGTACAGCGTAACGCGATCGAAAGTTTTTCATCCCTCCACATAAGGATAGGTGAACATGATAATTCATTGCTTATTTGAATTATATTTATTTGAATTCTCATTATAAATACTATATAGAAGTATATATATTTTCAATAATTGCCATTTGTAACCCTTCAAAGGCAAGCCCTCATGCCCCCTCCCTTTCCCTTAGTCGAGATTGACCAATAGCTATCACGAAGGTCCCAATGAAGTTTGCTATTTTTGGTAATTGTTATGCGGGTTAAAATTCATGTGGAGCTTATTTTTCACGGACATTGTCAAATTCAGAATTCATGAACCCATTACCGGTATATATGGCTGGTTTGCAGCAACGACAAAACGAGTCGTACGGGTTATGTAAAAGGTTAAAAAGATTTGTAAAGCGAACGTTGTCAAATGAAAAGGTTTTTAATGACTTTATCTAGAAAATGGATGCTATGCAACATGCATTTTTCAAGTCGGAATAGAAACCGGAAACGCGGATGTATCAGAGCCTCTGTATCAGAGCCTATGTATCAATTTGATTGTAAACTACGAAATGAATTCGGAATTACGATACGATATTTATTTACAGGAAATATTAAAAGTTTTTACTTTTTAACCTTTAAAGTAATTCTATATTATCGTTACAATACAGCAGTACTCGAGTTATTTGCGATGAAATAATAATTACTGTTTTACGTCTTATTTTGAACTTCTTAAAAAGGGGGATGGTGATTGCGTAAGTCAAAATAAAAGCACGTGTTTTACTTGTTAAACTTTGTAACTGGACTATTAATTTATTTATTTAATCTGAATTATCATAAGCATTTGCGGAAACTTAATTAAATAATTCGACAAATGAATCGTCTATCTTCAGATAATATTCTCCTGTCTGCTTTGTTGATCTACCTGTACAAGCTCAGGTACAAGTGATTAGCGATCTTAATCCGGATATCCCTCAGGCGTTAGAACTGGATTATACTATAAAGAAAGCCAGAAGGTTATGCAGTTACATGCATTTGATTATAATTGCTAAAAAAAATGGCGTCAGGCTATAAAAACGATCACAGTTTTGACGATGGCGCAAGTCATTTAACGATGGCGCAAGACATTTAAACGATGGCGCAAGACATTTGAACGATGGCGGGGCGCCATCGTTAAACAGGCCATGGAGATCCCTGAAGGCCTACAAGCTCATCATTAGAATACTAAAAGAAAAAAGAACAGAACTTAGACTATTTTAGGAGTAAAAAACAATGCACACAGAAAAGTCGCTAAAATTATAACCCTTAAAAATCTGGTCGCGCGCTAAATCCCCCATGGAGATTTTCAAAAGTTGGCAGGTCTGATGTCCATGTAATATGTGCTACTGAAAGTCTAATACCATATGCATATAATTCATCCAAAAAAGTCTTGATCCTAATATTTAATTGTATTAACAGGTTAAAAACTGCATTTATAAAGTTTGACACTGAATCACAATTACAAGAAGCACAGAAGATACAAAGAAGACATGGTAAAATCATTATTGATGGTTTTCGTTCCAATATGAAAGTTGTAGACTTAAGCCACCATCAAACAGAATCTCTGATGGAAGCAGGTAGTATATCTAATATTTGTAATCCTGAATTTGTGTAGGCTTTATTTTACTTTTCCCTCTCATCTGTTATGTTATTTATAGGAACTAGAAATATTGTTATTGACCACTAGCAATATTGGTTTCAAGTCTTTGCAATACCATATAGTAAGGGCTATTCCAGAAAAAAATGTATGGGGGTGTTGGAAGGCAGTTTTTGTCAGCACCCGGCACCCAGACAATTGTAATTGAAAATTATAGTGCATTATAGTGTGAAAAGTTGCTCTGATACCCATCACCCATGTATTATCAATATAATGTGCCTTCCAACACCCCCCCCCCCCCCCCCCCCCCCCCCCCCCCCCCCCCCCCCCCCCCCCTACATTTTTTTCTGGAATAGCCCTAAGCTAAAAAAGCCCAAACAATGTTAAAAAGTAAAACAATTAAAACGAGAAAACCAACAGTCTGATTTATATACTAAACAGTTATTAAATAAAAAACAAATATGATAGCCATAGATAGCAACCAACGACAGCCTCACTTTGGACAAGCAAGTTTTTCAGCATATTCGTAATATCATTATAATAGTAAATTCTTTATTTAAAGAGAGTGAACACAGTCAATTACAACAACAAATCTTTCCTAAGACTCAATTTTTTGGGTGATGAAATTTCTAATAAACATCTTTCAATATAAATTATTTGTTTTGGGAACAAAAACAGTTCATCCGTACTTGCCTTCAATGAACCCTTCAATGAACCCAGATGATTCAAATCAACAATGCTATAAGTGATAGTCATAAGAACTGTTTATCCTCCTTGATGTTAAACAAATTACTGGGTGATAGTCATGTAAAGAGATAGTTATGGTTCTTGATGCTCCTTGGTGAATATATGCTGTCTAATGTTATTAATTTATCCATATATTTTCTAGTGAAATTAGAGAAGGAAAAGTCAAAGAATATTAGTGGTGAGAAAAATTATGCCACAAAAGGGAATTTATCACAGTTTGAACAAATCCAGAAATCCAGGTCTGATGAAGCTAGTCGTTCAGTTTTGATAAAGGTCAAAGGGAAAGCTGATGTCTCTTACTTGTTAGATGAGTTCAAGTCTAAAAATGTTCCAGTCAAGTGTGCAAGTTACTCAGAACCAGTAAGATTTAATTTTCCTGTATAGTTTTGTACATAAATAAACAAGTCTAAATTGAAAACAAGGTTCAAACCTATGTTTGCGTTGGATAAAAACTGCAATTTTTATACATGTTCATGTAACAAATTTCGTTGTAGAGTGGTCTAAATACAGCACAAACAACATTTTCCAAAAGACCAAAAGAGTGAAAAAATATATTTTAACAAAACACATTTGACTAGCAGGTCGAAAAAATGATGTTCTTAAACCCTGCTGACTGCCATGGACAATTGCCAAATAAATTGATCACAAGGTGTTACAAAATGGATCTCTACATTAGTTTGATATTAAGTAGAAACTATATATGTGGAAAGACGTTTTGTTCAAATAATTCAAAAGCTTATGTGTGACTAAGTCTGTGAGAATAATGTCTAAAGCATGGTGACATCTTTGATATGGTCATTCACTAAGAAAAGCGGAAAAGGGAAGGGTTCTACAAGATCAGTGGCAAGCAATGAAAATAAACATGAAAACAATAGTATCTGATTACATGAACAGAAGCACATCATGCATATCCTCTTTTGATACTCCTGCTTCTGCCCTAATAAAAAATGGCTGCCACAATATAGGTGTGAGTGCTGAAAGTGAATAAGTCAATCAATCTCTTTAGAATGTTTTAAAAACCAATGCTATAAGTGATAGTCTTTGGTTGGCCTTGTTATTTTCATTGTTGCATATCTTTAAACTCTTATCTACGTCCATTTTAGGATCATTTACTAGTAGAATTTAAAGACAGAGATTGTATAGAAAAGTTATTCAGAAATGTTGGACATTTCCGTGGCAATGCATTCAGTAAAATTCCAGTTAGAGTTCGAACAAGATATTTATTCAAAGAAGAACAGGGAAAAACTACATTGATGGATGAAAACAGATTAGATAGTAAATCAGTGAATGTCTTTAAACCAAACAATTTTGATTTGAGAATATTAAAACAAAACACACAGGTGAGAACTGTAATTTGTTATGTCAGAGGCCTTCATATATTTTTGTGTATATCATAACTTTTTCTCACAAAAGTGGTGATAACTTTGCTTACATGTTGGTTTTTTTTTCAAATTAGAACAGCTTTCTTAAAGTAACTCATTTTTACTTTTAACAGCGATTAATGAAAAGACAAAAAAAAAATTAAAGAAAGGCACAAAACTTTAGAACAATTATGTTTTTTAAAAAAAAAACCCATCTACAGTGGACTCTTATTGTCTTGATCTTGAATAATTTAATGTATAATATGTGTCTGAATTTGTCTTGGATACTCATGTTGAGAATCCAGTAATTCATATAAATGTGTACTCTCAATGATTCAAATATAAAGAATTTTACTGAAACTTATAATGAATGAATGTAAATATGTCCAAATGTGTCCCAACATGTGCTAAACAATATAAATTTCGTTTCATGAATTTTTCACATTTTTCAAAATTCCTTGGTCTGTATTGATTCCAATACAATTAATGCCATGAATAAGTATATCAATCTGTTAGGTATTGAAAAGGGGGAAATATTCATGAGGAGCATATTGTTTTTGCATATTTAACATGAAAAATACAAATTAAAAAAAAAATTCCATTGTGTAATTTTAATCATTGTGGAAAACATTTATAGACTTAAAAAATGAATATAAAACTTTACAAGGGATTTGACCTTGGAAATCAAACAATTTAAATGCCAAGAAATAAACCACTTCATTGTCTATAATGCCAGGATAATCTTCAAAGTTATCTAGTATATTCTATTGCAGCTATCAGAGGGAATAAATTTATTATGGAATAATGTGAAATTGACAGAATATGATATTAGACTCCAATACTTCATAGCATCTACTTTGAAAGAAATGTTGTCTAATATGTTTCCACATTGTAATGCTTCCTTATTTGGATCTTGTGTAAATGGTTTTGGAAATACAGGCTGTGATTTGGATATTACTTTAGACTTAAAACAGAAGTCAGATGACAATGTAAGTAGACATTGAATAATGTAAACAATGGTAAACCATTTTATATTTTGCAGTTAGCCTTTTCTAGTCCATGTCCAAGCAATATAGATTTGATAATTTAGATAAGGGCAGATAAAAGTTTTACTCACAAAAGTTGGTAGGTTTACAATTTATATTTCACAGTAAGGTTTCTTTAGAGAAATGAGAGACTATTTATAGGATTTTTTTGTAGATATGCAGAATTTGTCCCTGCCAAAGCAGACCCTTTTCATTAAGAATGGTTTTAAACAATCATACATTGTTAATAACAGATAATAGGAATTTGTATCCCCTGTTTGTTAAACTGAGATGAAGATTTCCGAAAATGTTACAATTATGTCCTTTTCATGATCAAATATGAAAAACCACAACAGCTTTACCAGTGGTGGCTTTTGTGTTTACCTTAATTTCAATTCATGCAGCTACAGTAGGGAAATCCTCATAAATTGTCATATAGAAAGCTATAGAACTTACAAAAGAATTGATTCATGAACTATGGATTCCTTATTATTTGTTGAATACCAATTTTTTGTTGATTCCTTGGGAACACGAGTATGTTAACCTAAGATTTAAATATTCAAGGAATTACAAATTTTCTATTGGCTTGTATGCTGACTTTGTCAAAACCATGAAATTAGACATCCAGAAAAATGTAAGTTTTCCTCAATCCAGGAAAATTGGTACACATGAAACTAAATGAGTCCACAGAATATAAGGATATTCACTAAAATCAAGAAATTTTAAATTAATTGAAGATGCATATTTCATTATTACACTAGAAATTGATATCAAAATGTCTGAAATCCCCACATACAGGATTTTTCCAGTTATGGCACAAATAATATTATTTAATTTTGTTTGTTGTATTTTCAGGAAGAAGCTCATATATTAAAATTTTTAACTAACCAGCGATTTAACAGTGAACGTGAATGGCAGCAACATCTCTTAGATATAATTGGTAATATGGTATGGGTATTCATACCAAGTAGTGGAAAAATTAATAAAATACTGAATGCACGAGTTCCCATTGTAAAATTTCAACATAATAACACAAGAAGAGAATGTGACATCTCTCTTAATGGAATGTAAGTATATATGAAATGTGTCAAATTCAAACCTTTACTTCCCTCTTACAACTGAAAATATTGTATTAATTTTTATGCCCCTCCTGTAGTGGAGGCCCAGCATTAAGTTTGACCCTTGTTTATACACATGTACGTACTTGCTGAAATTGGTTTCTGTTCACTAACTTTAGTTTGTCTCAACCAAATTTCTGAATTTTTTCCTTTCCATTCTCTAACTTTAGTTTCACTGGGGTAAAGCTGATGACCGTAACTGCATTCACGGTCATCCCAAGATGTCGGATGAAAAATTAGGTCAGTTTATGTATTGTCTGTTAAAGTGTTTCTATATCATTTTCTTTACAAATCATATATTGAAACGATGTAAATTTATAAAAGAATCACTCGGAAATCACTAATTACTTCTGAGAAATGTGCATGAAACGGGAAATTCGATTTGAAAAAAATCGCCAAGATGACCGTAAATCACAATCGAGATGACCGTAACAGAATCAGCGATTCATAACAAGGCTGACCGTAACTGCTTTTAAGATGACCGTAATTTGTAAATGATGACCGTAACTTTTCAAGGATGACCCTCAATTCTAAGAAATATCCGTAATTATATAACTATCTTTTTGTATCAAATGATTGCCAAAAGACATGCAAATGAACAGGAAGGGAAAACATGCCACAAAAGCGCGATAAAATGACACCTTACAAGCATAATAAAAAAAAATGGGGTGCACAGCCTTCAACTGCTCGACAAAAGATTTTTGTTTGTTTCTGGGATTCCTTTTAATGACATATAATAAATTCACATTTTTAAAAATGCCAAAAAATTGCATGTACACCCATTGATACTATATCGTCTTTCATTTTGTCGTGCAAATAAAATAACAGAAATATTTTGAAAATATTATTCGAATAAACTAGTGAAGGTGAGCTCCAGCAAAGTAGATCCTTAAAATAGTATTGTACGAAAAGCGTATCACAAGGCGGAAAGTTGTCAATTTGTATATATACAGAAATGTTATTCATACAGTCAGGATTCTACTTCTTCAAAATTATATCCCCATTACGCCAGTTCATGCTCACAATCGTAGAAATGGAAGCCATTGTAGGGATGACGCTCTGCCAATTTTGCTCTTGAAAACTGATAAATTTATCCACATAGCACCATTACGAGTCAGTTATATTTTAAAAGACAAATGTATCTACTAGCTAATGAGCATTAGTTAATGATCTTGTCTGCATTGATTCAACTTAAAAATATTGTCTGTTCGGATGTCAGATGGAATTTTTGAAAATTCTTGAGCATTTACAAAAATTCTAATTAAATATTTCGTGGAAGACTTAGGGCAGACTAAACATTTTCAGTGGTTGAAGATTATAAACCCTAGTTATCACACACAAGAAAATCATATTTTTTCGAAGATATCCATTTTCATCATCAAAATTAAAAGACTGTCGTCAAGTACTTTTAGAAAAAACAGCTATTCGAACACACCTACTCTGTTTTTGTGATTCATTAGATAGGTTTCTCACTTGACCCATATATTTCATCTTTTCGTACTGTCATTTTTTTACGTTATAAAGTCAACCTGTAGCTTTGATATATAATAATGATAGAATCTGAAGCGAGATGCTATATAAAATACTCTTGCTTTGTACGTTTTAAAGACAAAATATACACCCCAAACATGCCCTAACATAAAAAGGTGCACTCGATTTTTCTCTTTTCGATACAATCGTTACCTGTTTTGGGGCATTTTTTCTTGATCCACATAATGGAAGGGCAGACACGACAATTTCTGAACTAAAAGATTGATATGTTCTCCGTCCGTGATAAAAAAAAATCGGAGGTTATGCATTTTCTACATCCAACTTTAGATACTACATATAAAGAAGAAGATGTGGTATTATTGCCAATGAGACAACTATCCAGAAAAGATCAAAATGACACAAACATTAACAACTATAGGTAACCGTAAGGCCTTCAACAATGAGCAAAGCCCATACCGCATAGTCAGCTATAAAAGGCCCCGATAAGAACCATGTCGTCGACTTGATATCTTATTGTTTTGCATTACTATGTAATAGATACATTGAAAACTTATGCAAATGGTGTTTTTAAAATAAGAAAATTGTCGTTTTATTTGTTTCTATTAACTTTTTAAAATTTTGTTACTATATCAAATATTACAGTTAACATTTATCGCTTTCTCGATAAACACAGAGCTTCGATTCTTTTGTTCTATTTCAAAAGTGTTTCCGCCTGCATATATCAAGACAAATTAAGATTTTAATCTGCTTCCTCTGGAACCATATACATGGGCTCGATTACCAAATATTCGTATGTATTATTAATGTTTTTAATGCTCTATTTATTGGCATTATGTTTTTCTGGTCTGTGCGTACGTTCGTCCGTTTGTCTGTTTGTTTGTCCGTTTGTCCAACTTCAAGTTAAATAAAATTGAAACTTAGTACACATTTTCCCTATGGTATGATCTTTTTAATTCTAAAGCCAAATTACAGTTTTATCCCATTTTCATAGTCCACTAAACATAGAAAATGATAGTGTAGATGAGGCATCCGTGTACTAGGGATACATTTATGTTTCTTCAAATTTTCGTCGTATCGCGCTGTCAATTTGTGTTAAAATTTTAACGTCGATATCAATAAATATTTCATTGTTTACGAGAAATATGCAATTTACTATCATTGTTATAAATCCTAAATATGGCCAATTATATTATAGTTCAAAACAAGAGGCTGTCACAACGACAGCAAACCGGATTTATTAATATTTATTTGTGTCCTGGCAATATCACAAGAACCATTACTGATGAATGGTGAAAGTGAAAATCGTCAATATCAAATTTGACCTCCATTTTGTCATCAGTATCAACATCTTAAAATTTGAAAAGCTTAGATTGAATGGTTCATGAGTAAATGAAACAACGTGAATGGAAACGCCATTTCACAATCTTTCAAGAACCATAACTCCTGAACGGTAAAAGTCAAAATCGTCATTATTGAACTTGACCTCTAATTTGCCATCAGTAACAACATATTAAAATTTGGGAAGCTTAGGTAGAACAGTGCATGCGTAAATGCACGGACACGACTGGAAACTCCATTTTTCAATCTTTCAAGAACCATTACTCCTGAACAGTAAAAGTCAAAATCGCCATTATTAAACTTGACCTTCATTTAGTTGTTAGTAACAACATATTAAAATTTTAAAAGCTTTGGTTGAACGGTTCATGAGTTAATGCACAGACAACATTTGATTGCCGCCCGCCCGCCCGCCGTACATCCCCAAATCAATAACCGACATTTTTGTCACAAAAAATCCGGTTAAAAAGAAATTTATGAAACATATTTATATCCGCTAACCGAGCCCTTCTTGAGATCGACAAACTCAACAAAAACGCTTTGAATTCAATACGGATATTTCTTAGAATTGATGGTCATCCTATAAAAGTTACGGTCGTCCTATATAAATTACAGTCAGTCTTTACAAATTACGGTCATCCTTTACAAGTTACGGTCATCTTTTACCAATCACGGTCATCCTTGTTTTATGTTACGGTCATCTTGAAAATATTTTGATTATGATTTACGGTCATCTTAACGATTTTTTCAAATCGAATTTCCCGTTTCATGCACATTTATCAGAAGTAATTAGTGATTTCCGAGTGATTCTTTTATAAATCTACATCGTTTCAATATATGATTTGTAAAGAAAATGATATAGAAACACTTTAACAGACAATACATAAACTGACCTAATTTTTCATCCGACATCTTGGGATGACCGTGAATGCAGTTACGGTCATCAGCTTTACCCCAGTGAGTTTGCTTCAAGCATATGTCATGAAACTTATACACAATTCTTATTACTACAAAAAAAAACAGATTGAAATTGAATGTTGGTGGCATCAATTTTTTCTGTTTTAGAGTTATATGTTCCTTTGCACATAGAAAAATTCCTGAAATATTTGTTTCTGTTCTCATA